>CM031857.1:36995418-37052944 GCA_018697195.1 Certhia americana | reverse complement strand
TCCATCCATCCATCCATCCATCCATCCATCCATCCATCCATCCATCCATCCATCCATCCATCCATCCTCTGTGGGCTTCCTTTTCTGGTTTGAGTTTGTCCAGCAGCTGCTTTTTCATCCACTCAGATCTCCTGGCATTTTTGCCTGATTTCATCTCTATTGGGATGCATCATTCCTGACCTTAGAGGAGGTGATCCTTTAATATTTTTTGTGCTCTTCTTCTCTTGAGGGCTTTGATCATGAAGATTTCTTGTGCCCTTCTTCTCTTGAGGGCTTTGACCATGAAGATGCATAAGAGTGCTCTTCTGAAGGCCAGGTCAATGAGTTGGTTATGTGCCTTCCTCACTGCCCTAAGGATCTTGAGTCCACCATTTCATGATCACTGCAGCCATGGCTGCCCTTGAGCTTCATACTGCCTACCAACCCCTCCTTGTTGGTGAGAACAAGGTTCAACACAGCATCAGGGAACAAGGTCCAGCATAACACCTCTCCTTGCTGCTTGCTGCATTAATTGGAGAAGGAAGCTATCATCAGCACATTCCAGAAATCTCTTGGATTGCTTGTGCTCTGTTGTGCTAAGGATGTCAGACGCCCAGATTCTTGATTCACTGTTCATCCATTTAACTTTACCCACCTTGGTCTTGAGTGTATCATTCGGAACAGTCCTCTAGTCATCTATTATCCTTTGGTAAGGAGAGTGACCAGTGTCTTACCTCACAGTTGATTCATCTCTATTAAGATATTTCTTTCAGAATAGGATCAACTCTCCTCTGGAAATGCTAGTTTCTCTTTTACTTCCTTAGTTTGGGACTTAGTTTTTAAAATGAGTAAAATTAGAGAAGATAAATCCCATCATTAGGTGCTGTTTTGAGGAGGCAGGTAGGTACTAGGTTTTTTGGAGATATTTGTGCAGTGATTAGCCACTGTATTTCACAAGAAGACTGTGGTTTATGACAGAAATTCATCGGTGCTACTGCAACCTCTTCCAGTTTTTAAAAAAACTTACTAATATAATTGGGTATTATTGTAGTTCAGTTCTTTGGGCTGCTATGAAGCACTGTTTAGCCCAGAAGGAGGATGTGGATAGATCAGAAAGATTAAAAAATCAGACTGAAATAATGAAAATAACATATATGTTATTTGCTGCAACATAGATAGATAGACAGATAGACAATGGAGAATAAAAGAAAATTTATTGGTTTATCTGTGTGTATTTATCATATATCTCAGTTGCCGCAACTCTAAAAAAGAATACACTTATGATAAAAGTGATGTGGTAACATCTGAAAGTTATGTCTGAGAAAGTAAAGCCAGAATTAGATACAGTGAGACTAGAGTGACTTATAAGTTTGAATGATGAGAAGGAAACAGATCTACTTCTAGGAGTATCCCAGTGGCTTAGTTGAAGACTAACAATGCCATGCAGGCACCGAAATCATAGAGGTTGTTTGTTATGACTGTGCAGCTAAAGTAATAGAAAGCTTGAGATTGTGATTGATAAATATCTGGGTAATGAAAGAGTTGCCTGCAGCCCATTAAAGAAATGATGAAAGACTGAAGTCTGCCACAAGGTTTCTGCAGCCTGACATAGATGAGGTGGTGAAGACTGGGAGATATCCTGATCAGACTAACAGATAAAGGGTAGAAACTGAACACATGGATCTTGCATGCATATGTAGCCAGGGGCTAAAGATACTCACCAATTAAAAATTGTGTGATGAAGGAAGGGAAGTAAGGGAAGATGGAAAATGCCTGAGATAAGTACAGGGAGCAATGTAAGTGGCTGGGTATGTGCCAAAGATCATGAAAAATTATTGCACCAGCATTAGTGGGAAGTGAGAAGAGAACCACAGGAGCTAGAATAAAGGCATCAGACCAGTAAGACAGTGCAAACAGGGGCAGGGTGGGAAAGGGAGTAGGGAGTATGGCTTTTAGTTCAGCAGAAGGGAACTGCAATGCAAAGCAAGTGAACAGCCGTATGTGCTGGAGAGTTTATCAGCCTTGGGGCTTACTGTACCGTCCCATCTGTACATCACCGTCTGTGCAGATTAGGTGGTCTAATTCTGCTGAGAGTCAGGATGATCTAACAGGATGGGAAGGAGCATGGAAAAGGACATCGGAGGGTTGGTGATACTAGTGAGTCAGCGGGAGAAATTATAAGTTTCATCTGCAGGAAGAAAAGAAGACAGGACGGTTTTGATCAAGAACTTTGAATTCTGATGAGAGTGGAGGAGGCAGAATGATGTACTGCAGTCCACAGACTCAACAACAGAACATGTGTTGGGGAGCATGGAGAATCTTATGCTCACATGAACATAAGCTGCTTGCCCTCTCCTCTCCCCTCTGCACCCCTTCCATCCCATCCCCTCCCCTTTTCACCTAGTCTCCAAACACAAATCTCCAGCCACTGCATCCCACCCATTTCTTGACTTACTTGCATTGTCTGGACACACAGATGGTATTTATTCTTAACTGTGTAGGAAGACTGCTCTAACCATACAACCCTTTCTAGGGGTTTACTAGGTTTACCCAACTTGAAGTGATAATTAGCCTGCCACTGCTTTTCAGAACTTCTCCCATAGAAAATGGGGATTGCTGGTTACTTCTTAGGCCGCTTAAGTGGTTTTCTCAGATCTCCAAATATCCCCGTAGACCTGTGAGATGCTGTGCTGACGCCAGTGAGGAGTATGGGACAGGCTTGAGGATCTTCCTTCTTGAACAGATCTTGGATAGATCTTCAGGATCTTGAACAGAGCACATAGAACCATAATTCCATATGTGGTACATATGAAAATTACATTGTTCCTTGGCCAAAGTATTCTAGCATTTTGTTGATTTTTACAACTGTATCAAAGGGTGTGAAGACAAATTTGTCATAGATGAGGTCTTTTGCTAAAGTAGCTCCTCTGATATGATGCTGACTGCCCCTGACTGACTGCTTTTTCTTGGGGTAAAAACTTTGTTCCTGGTTAAAATTTACACTTTTCTCTAGTTAATTTCAGAAACTTCTAATTACAGACAGAGATTTTGAAATCTTTTAACAAACCTTGTTTTATGGACTGCTTCATAACATAAACTGTCTCTCCACAGTGATAGACACAAAAAGTCCATAATTTGAATATCTGATGTCTTAATACTCTCTTTGGAAGAATTTTAAATCTTTAAATAAAAAAAAAAGGATTACAGATTACAGATTGAGTCCCACTCTTAATCCTTCCCATAGGGCTATAAAAGCACTGTTCCACTTTTTAATACATCTGCTAATCAAACACTAAATATTCCCTCCAAACAAATCAGTGAGGTTCAGGAGAACATGAGAGTGGGCAGTCCAAGGGGTATTTAAAACGTCAGATGACTCTGTAAGATAAGAAGCCTTGCGTGGGCTGACAAGTTTAATAAGCACTGCAATATTTAGTAAGTCTCCCTGCTTAAGAGCAGTTTCTCTAATGGAATAAGGTATCCAGGAAAGTCTGTCATTACTTTGAAGTACACATTTATTTTAATCTAATTCCACCCAGTTGCATGTTCTACTCAGAATGGTCTGAAAATCCACTCTCTTACAAGATGCCTCTCCTGACAATCTCTGATAATTGCATCTTCAGCATTTTCATTGTGGCAGGTTATGGTCTACTACAATACCAAAGCTCTTTGCAAACCTGAGAGGAATTTGAATTTTTTCATACATATGAATAAATACGCCTACATGGATTTGACTATAATTAAAATGTCTAACAAATGTCTTTGTACTTTTCTATTGATTTTTAATATACATTAAAATAATGGCTGTCCAGCAAAATGCAAGACAAGTTCTCACCCTGACTTTGTCTTAAGTCTAGCTTCAGTATGACAAAAGCAGAAAAGAGGAAAAAGTAATGACTCTTGTGGTCTTTTCCTTACCTTTCATGCAGTATGTATTCCATTGTTTTCCATTTTGAAAGAATCAAAAAGTCCAGGATTAATTTGCAGTATGTACATTAATTTTCAGAATAAATACTTGGAAAAAGGTGCTTCTGTGCTCACTCTGAAATCTGACACAAATCATTAAAATTTTTATTAGCTGAATGTCTTGAATTGTTTAGCCACTTCTCAGAAAAGAATGATGAAGAAAGTAAATACTGATAATGATGAGAGGGATTTCAAAAAATCTATTTCGAATGAATTTCAGTGAAAAGTAAGTACAATGTTGATAGATTACAAGTACAAGCCTCTACTTTGTAATTACAGAATGAAAACAAATGCTGGATAGTTTTATTAGAGTACCAAAGCTGTAATGATTGTGATCACCCTAAGTAGTCCCTGCATGTTATTGTCCAAGGATGGTTAGTGAAACAAATATCTACATCACTTGTTCTTTCTTTCTGTCTGTCTGTCTTTCTGTCATTCTCTTTCTTTCCTGTAATTGAGATGAAATTCTTGGTTTCTTTATCCTATTCTCTTCTGCAAAATGGTGTACTTCAGACTTCTGTGAGTTACTGAGGAGTTTCTGACCAGCATGACAGTGAAAGAAACATCAGGAACTAAGTAAAGGGTTTGAAAAATGTCCACAGGCAGGACTATTCTTCATCATGCACAAGATGGTAAATTATTCTTTGTCAGTGTCTTGGGAGTGCTCACTGTCCCAGCTCACCCGGTGCTGGCCATTGTCAGGGACAAGATGATGGACTTCTCAGCATGTTCATTTCTATTAGCCCAGTTTACTGGAGATCTCAGGTCATTGTTCCCAGTCTCCTTCCTCACTTCGATTCCTCAAGGCTGGGATGGAGCTAGAGGTAACTAGCCTTGAAGCTAGTGGTAGCGAAGAAAAAGGAAAAAAACGTGGGTAATTTTACATCCTAATTAGCTTCAGAATAGAGAGCAAAACAAGTTGGTTTGCAAGGATAGAAGTAAAGGTAAGATCAGGGTTTTCACAAAATCACAGAATTTTCTTAGCTGGAAGAAACCCACAAGGATGATTGAGTCCCACTCTTAAGTGAAGGGACCAAACCAGGATCAAACCCACAATCATCTGTAGCTTTTTCTATATTTTGCCACTATAAGCACCCAAAATCTTGCTTGTGAGTGAAGATGAAGCACATCTTTCATCAATATGTGTATATCCAATAAATTAATTTTAGTCTACTCAAAATCTTACCATTCTAGTAGCTGTTAGTCCAGATAGAATCCGCACATGGTAGCTTTTCCATCATTTCAAGTCTCTAAGTCAATGTTGCATGGTCTTCTATAAATATTATACAGGAAGGAAGGAAAAGGAAGGAGGTGAGACTTATACCAAAATGATATGGTAAAACCATAGAAGTTTCAGTCCTTCAGGAAGGTAAAACTGTCAGTCATAACTGCGTTCCCTTCAAAAGCAGGAGCAGCTGTTAGCCATTTGTGATGAGTGGAAGGTGTTTTGCAGCAGTCTAAGGAGGATTTCTGCATATCCTCTCTCCTTAGAGATGAATTGGGATGGGCACACAGAGCCTTACAGACAGCTTTCATCTCCTTGTGCCTCCCTTAAAATGCCAGTGTGCCCGAGTACCCATCTCATGTCCTCACCACTTCCCCACCTCTCCAACCTGAACTCCATCTTCATCACTTTCTGCTTTACTTGCCTCACCTTTTAAGCAGGGATCTTTTATTACTATCCTAAACCTTGTTCCTCCTCTCCACAAACAGCTGTGATCTCTGTCCCAGCTGGAGCAAAAACTGCTGCCCATCAGTATGCCTACAGTAGCTCTCCAAGCGAAAAGCCTCCCTAACCATCTATCCAGGGGTAGGACTTCCTTCCTGCCACCAGAAGAGCAATTCTCTGTGTCACTTGAAGCTTGGATGCAGCCCTGGATATCCCATTTAGTCTCTGCTACTAATGTTTAGAGATTCTGTATATGTCTACCTGCTCTCTCACCACTTCCTATATACCCTCTAATACTTGTGTAGGGCTATAACACTTGGCTTTAAGAGGAGATGGAAGAGGCAACGGGAGAGACCATGTGATGTACTGGTTCAGCTGTAACTGAACCAGATTCCTTGGTACTCCAGCAGTTTGTCAGATTTAATTTTTAGAAATGCAGTGTGCTTCAAATAAATACAAATTTTAAACCTAGCAGCACAGAGCAAAATTTACAGTACATGATAATATCTATGGGATGCAATAAATGAAGTTAGATTTTTTAAATTATTATTATTAAATTGCTCTGACATGTGGAGAAAAAGGAATTTAGAGGATAGTAGTTTTATAAAGATAAAAGTGACAAAATTTTGTACGGAAGGAAAGAGAAGGAAATTCTTTTCGCTCTAGAAATAATGTAATTGACACAGAGTGTATACTTTTTACTGTTGTTTAAGCAATGTATTTTTTTTTTCTTTTGATTATTCCTCCTCCATCTTTCCCATAACTCCAGGATGTTTGATAGGTCCCTGTGAGTAGTAAAACCACACATTAATTCTATGGACTTTCTTACTCAATCAGGCATAAGTCCTGGAATTTCTGAGCAATACATTTTCCCAGATTAGATAGCATTTGCTCTATTCTCTTCCGACTTGGACCCATTTCCAAATTATCCTCTTCCATTGCTAAGAATCTGACTTGATTGAGATTGGACACTTCAGTTCTCAGTGTTTCAGAGATGAACTCACAGCTGGTATAAATCTAGAAGCTTGTTCTGTTTATGAACAAAGTTTCTATGCAACAAATGTCTGCAATAGTAGCAAACTATACCAGCAGCTAAATGTCTCTGCTGCTGCCATATTCACACTGGTATGAATGGAGCACAGTAATTGAAACATTAACCTCACCCTAATCAGTTTATATCTGACAGCTTAACCAAAGTAGCTCATTTCATCTATCAACATGGTACAAACCAAATTTAAACAGATCAGGTTAAACTGCAACACAAGTTATTTTTTAGTTACCCTGTTATCCATCTACACTGTGGCATTCAAATTACTTGTACACAGATATACCAGCTGATTATGCTGAACCTTCTCTCAACAGTCATAGGTTCTGCTCTTTTATTTAAAATCCTAGCCTTGGAGTCAGATGAATGCCATAGAATCTTAGTTTCTTCATCAGAAGATTTATAGGTGAAAAAAAGCAAGAAATCAAACTAAAGCCCCTAGGACATAGCCCCTAACCCAATTATCCTCAAAAGTAAGAAGTCAAGTAAAAAAGAATTCAATATGTTGTTTTTAAATGTAAAGATTTTTATCCATTCTCAAGATTTTGGGATGCTTTAATTAGATGTCACCTGGATGTCTTATCTCCATGGTTTTTTGTAGTTTGGAAAACTGTAAAATCAAAACAACAAAGAAAAGTTACGTGACAAATATTAATCCCATCACGTAGGTACATTGGATCTGCTTATGCTTCTCTGTTCATGAAAGCTGATCATACTGAAAAGCAAACACTAAAGGGATCATAGTATCAGTGATATAGAGCAGTTTGTGCTGGAAGGCACCTTAAAGATCACCTCATTCCAACTTCCCTGCCATGGACAGGACACCTTGCACTAGACCAGGTTGCTCAGATCCCTGCCCAACCTGGCCTTGAATGCTTCCAGGGATAGGGCACCCACAACTTCTCTGGGCAACCTGTTTCAGTGCTTCACTAGTGCTTTTGCCCTTGGAAAAACCTGCTGTCCCTCAGAACAAAGACTTGTCAGAGGAAAGGACAATGAACTAAGCGTAGTAAAAACATGCTAGATGCAATAGCTCCCCTCAGAGCTTTTCAGCTTGTAGTGGATAGAACTGAGATTACTCATTTCATGAATATTTTCCTGCAAAATCTTCCTTTTCATCAGAACTACAAAGGAAGTTCTACATACAGACTAAGAGATTCCCTATTAAGGGATAATCTTCTTCACAAAGTGTGAGATCACGATGTACTTTATGATCTCTGCCCATTCTTATTCTTTCCCTGACAACAATTCCTTTAGCACAGCTATAAATCCCATTAGGTGAGGTAACCAGCTCAAATGAAGAAAAACATGTTCTTATGTACATTTCCCAGTGTCACCCCAGGCAATGTATTTTTATGGCAGGCATTTGGGTGATCCCCAGGAACAGAAAACATGTCAGCTATAAATACTTTTTCAAAAAAAAACTAAACCTGTCAGACCATTAGAGGTAACAGAACTGTACTCCACTATTACTGCAGAGCTATCAGGTAGGATGATGGCAACCATTAGTTGCTGTTGCTAAAATTCAGCTTAATGGTTGAATAATTTTTGGAGCCAGAGGCAAGTCTTGTCTGGGTGCCACATGAGGAAAGGTAAAACATTAGTGTTAATGTTATTATTTTCTGGAAGGAATGTATCTGGTAAATTATGGGCAAACAAATAATTTTTACTGAAAGAAATGCCACTTATTTCTTTAAAAATATCAGAGAGAGAGACTTTACTTAAAAGTGTCCTTTTAAAACGTAATACCACTTAAACTACTTTCACCTTCTTCTGATGAAAACAATGAAATAGAACATATCTGAATAGTCACTCTTCAAAAAAATGACACATCTTTAACCTTTTGCATTGTTGCTATTTGCAGCATCCAGATTGTTCCTGTCTTTTGAAAATAACATGCAGCTGGAAACCCCCTCCCAGTAGTGGGGCTGTCTTTTGGTTTGAATAATAATTATTGACAAGTTTAAGAGCTGGCTCTGCATAAATGTTTTTGGATCTTTCTTCACTGCTTCTGTAGAAAGTTGTCTAAGTCAATAAATCCTCATTCCATCGAAATATCCATGTATTCTATAAGCCCTTATGATAATTTTCTCCTGTATTTTTATGCATTTAATGCTGCCAGCAGTGTGTTTAATACATAGCAGTTTCATGCTCCTTTTCCTTGGAAATTGTTCATTACGTGCTTATGTTACTATCCTTCTTTGATGGAATTGCACAAGGAACTTTCCTAGAACCAGAAGACAAGAGCAGAGGAACTCTCTAAAATGCCACAATAGCAGGAACTTTCCAAGAAAAATTAGAAGTCACATGACAAATAGGAGAATTACATCCCTTTGATTCCAGTCATATTTGTTTGCTAATCCATTTCTTTTCTAATATTCCAGTCTTCTGGGCAGAATAAAAAACTACCTTTTAAAAACTCTTCCTGTTAGAAAAAGGTGTTCTATTTGTCCTTGTGGGTAAATGAGTTCTCCCTACTGTGCATTATTCTTTTGATCAGCTTTGCTGCAAGGTGATTAACGTGTATTTTTGGGCCAGTAACATGTTTGCAGTATACCAGTTTTGAGGTCTGAAGCCTCATTGTCCTGTAAGGCTGGAGAGTGTACTGCATGCTGAATCAGAGACCCTGAGTTGCTGAAGAGGACATATTCTAATTGTTACAAGCTGAAAATATCAGGCTATAGTCCTGGGAAGTAATATTTTCAATATAGAAACACCACTTTCAAGGACAGTTTATGCATCCTTTTCAAGCTTGATTTCTTGGTTAATTGAAAACTGAAAGGGAAAAAAATTTGAATATTTTAAGCACGAAAAATATCTGTAAAACATTTAAAATCATTTTTCTGTAACCTATGTAGCATATGTGTAACAGCTTAATTTATTTGGCAGGCTGAGATTTGCTTCATAGGCTTCAAAACTCTGTTTCCAAAACATTTGAATTTAACATTTCTCAATGTGTGCTTATTTGTCAAAATTTCTGAAAACTTCAGCTATCATCTACCATGACAAAATTCTAAACCTTGCCTAACATAAATGGAGGTCTTCATGCAAAGAGACAAGAAAAGAAGACCCAAAACAATGAGAAGCAAACACACTGGGCAGATATTTTCAAATGAAATTTATGGATGGTATTGACTTCATTGTGATAGTTTTAGGTAAAAACCAGCAATTGTCCACACAGAAATCAATGTAGAGAATGTATGATAATAAGAATAAAATTGCAACATAAGTAATTTTAATGCTAATTAAAATTTTGCTCGTGTTCATCTTTATATATTCAATACATGAGTGACTCAAGCCCCAGGGAAAGTGCTAATTACACCTAGCCACATCACATTGTGCGAAAAGTAGATACTGTGGGAACTTAAACTGAGATTTATGCCTTTATAAAATAGGGTTTACATCATACATAAAATCAGATATAACTTGGACATTCTTATAAAAAATCTGCAAAACAACCTGGGCTGTCTGTCTGCAGGACAACCTCATTAATGCCATCCCAAGGAAGAGAAGTGCTGTAGCTGAAAGGATGTCACTTCAAATGAATTTTCCCAGCAGAAGCTACTGCTGAATCATCTTATTTCCTGTATATTGAAACAAATTGAAAGCAAGGACCTTCCCAGTCACAACATGTTACTGGAAATTCAGTACTGGAAGCTTTAAAATTGCAAGTAGTGAAAGATGCCTTAACTGAAGATAGTGCATGTGCTGCTTCCTTTTCAGGTGAGATATACAAGAAGGCAAGAAAGCATTCAGATAAATACAGTCTTTTGGAACTCAAGTACATTAAAATGCACAGAGTCTGGAAGAGCATTTTGAGATATACCTTTAAGTAACCTAAGGAAGAAACTGGAAGTTTGCTGAATTAAACACTTGACAAGAAACCAAAATTTTAAAACCAGCTCTGCTATCCTCATTATGTGTGGGATGTGTGGAATCTTGGAGCATAACTGGCTTTCAGCAAGCTGCAGTGTAGCTCTCTCCAAGCGCTGTGCTGGGAAGCTGTCCAAGGGATATTGACTTCTGGTTTTCTGGATGCAGGAAATAGCACTGTCAAGTCCTGAGGGTAAAACTAATCCTTATTTAATTAAGACTTTTGATTAACTGAGTTTGGGTAAACAGAATGGTAAAGTAACCAAAATATTTTGAAAACAAAATGTAGGAACTGAGAGGCAGGTCCTTGTCAAGCTACTTGTCAGTAAAGATACACTCTTAGTCTCTCTGCTCTTGCAGCTTCGGGATAAAAATGCAGACTCCTGGCTACAAAGGGATCAATGTGAGCAGAGATGGGAGAACACTTGGGTAGAATTTGTGTAAGGCACCTATCAGCAGTGTTTTATAACACTAGCTGTGCTACCAGCTGTGTTAGATGAAAAAAAAATGAACCTCTGTACTAGGTCTGTTTGAGATGAAGTTAATTTTCATAGCAGTCTGGAGAACAGGGTTTTGGATCTGTGACCAAATCATTGTTGATAATACATTTTAGCTATTGCTGAAGAGTGTTTTTCAGGAACAAAGCATTTTCTTTTTCCTACTGTTCCTTCCCCAGTAGGCTGGCAGTGGACAAGAGGCTGGGAGGAGACACAACCAGGACAGCTGATCCAAGCCAACCAAAGGGTTAACCCTATGCTAACACTCTTAGCTATGAAAGCTCAGAGAAAGACAAAGAAAGGGGGATGTCCGAAATTTGTCTTCCCAAATAACCATTGCATGCAATGAAGCTCTGCCTTCTAGAAATGGCTGAACATTCACCTGCTGATGGGAAGTAGTGGATGAATTTTTTTTTTCATTTTGCTTGCATGTGCTGCCTTGCCTTTTATTTATTAAACTGTCTTTATCTCAATCCATAAGGGTTTTTTTGCTATTGTGCTTCTGACTCTCTCTCCCATCCCCATTGGAACAGAACTGGGTGGAGCTTACCTGCTAGCTTGGGTCAACCCACCACCACCTTGCAGCCCTAAGGAGTTCTCTCTGCCTCTCCCTCCAAACTTTCATGATTAAACAATTTTCCCTTTCAACTTATACAAAAAATGTCCAAGAGATACTCAGTAATGGACCATAATAAAAAACATGTAAGTATGCAATATTGCATACTTAATTCAGGTGCACAGCTGTGAGGACACATGTAAAGGAGGCACTCAGAAATTAAGACTGGCATTTTTTGAGTGAGCTGCTCCTTTGATTCTGAATTGTCCAAATGTTGTTTAATACACGTGATGTAACTGCTCTGGTGGTGTGACTGACCTCTTTGGAGCGCTGTGCCGAAGGCTGTCCTCAGTGGTAGCCATGCAACCACATTGATTTCTGTGCAATCCCACAGGCGTGTTTGCAGACAGAAGATCACCTCAGTGCCATGCCCTCCTCCACTGCAGAATCACCCACTGTTTAGGTCTTATTTTTGTCATCAGAGCTGGTTGCTTGCATAACTAATGTGTCAGTGTATGAGTGATTCTGTTCTCCAGTCTGTGCAAAGACATGTTGTCCTTAGTCCATGCCAGGTCATCCCAGGAGAGCTTCTAAATTTCTTCTAATTCTTCCTAAATTACTTCCTTTGCCTCTTCACTCATTAGCTTGTCAGAATCCTCTTTCCAATCCACAAGATAAAACTTGTTTATTTTACTTTACAACAAAAAAGAATTAACCTAAAATGGAAATGATGGAGAAATGTTTTACGGCACAACCAAATTTCTTTGACAAAAATTTTAGAAGAACTTAGTGTTCAGATCATTCTGAACTGTCAGGTCCACAGATAGAAAGGTATTATATAAAGATGCAGGGTGAATAGACCCCTGGTACAAGAAACATGTTGCTTCTTAAGGAGGGTGACAAAGGTCCCTGCTCCTGGAAAAAAACATGCATTTTTTCCCAAAGAGGACTGAAGAGACCCCCACTCCACAGACAGCAAGGTACTATGTACTAACACACACTGAATAGGTGCCTGCCCTAAGGAGGGACACATAATGCATCCATCTCTGGAGTCCTCGGCACAGGAAAGACCTGGAGCTGGTACAGAAGGTCCAGATGAGGGTCACAAAGATCATGAGAGAGCTAGCCAACCACTCCAGTGAAATAAGAAAGGCTGAAAGAGTCAGGATTGTTCATCCTAGAGAAAATAAGGCTCCAGGGATACCTTTTAACAGCCTTCCAGTACCTAAAAAACAGCCTATAGGAAAGATGGGGACAGACTTTTTAACAGGGTGATAGGACAAGTGGTAGTGGTTTTAATCTGAAAGAGGGTAGATTTAGACAAGATGCAAAAAACAATATGGGTGGTGAAACACTGGAACAGGTTTCTCAGAGAGGTGGCAGATGCCCCATCCCTGGAAACATTCAAGGTCAGTTTGGATGGGGCTCTGAGCAACCTGGTCCAGTGAAAGGTGCCTCTACCCATGGCAGGGAGTTTGGACCAGATGACTTTTAGTGGTCCCTTCTGACCCAAAAAATGCTATGATTCTCTCTGTTCCTAGAAGTGGACAAACAGGCCTGTGCTCCCAGGACTGACACACATCAATTTTTCAGGAGGCTTAGAGAGGTCCTTATCACCAGTTATTGTTATTACGCTGTGTCACTAATCTCTGACTGTCTCTTCCTCTCTCTGGAATTCCCTGCTCCTTGGCAAGTAATTTGTACCATTACTATATCCAGCTGGTATGTCTTTTCAAAATATATCTGAATGCTGTATGCCCTGAAAATTAAGGAAAATTTTATAAATGTCTTGATTTCTTCAGCAATTATCTGTCAAACTGTATGTCCTCAGCAGCTTTAGTGACCTGTTGGAAGGAGAAGGATAAAAAACAGCAGTAAGGAGAAAAGTTTAATAAATACTCATTAGCATCTAGCATCCACCTTATAACCCATGAGACATGATTTAAATGATGGATGCTTCTACCTCGGTCCTCATGGCCAGACTTCTTACTCACCCAGCTATGCAGAAGAGCAGGGATCAGTGTTGCCCGGGAGCCAGTTAACAGCGTCTAGGTACAGTCATAGCCTGGGACATAGCAGGCTGCAGGCTGCTTTAACAAACTCACAGCACATAGTACCTACACAAACACAGCTGCTCCAGCCCCTTGCCAGCCCTAACAGTTTACCCCAGTAGGTATCAGGATCAGGAGAATACTGGCACTGGAAGTGCTGACTGTATGCAGCAGAGCAAGCAGCACCAGCCTCACGGCCTTTTGCCTGACAGGAGCTATGAGATCCTCTGGATAATGAGATGTTAAAGATGAAATATAATTTTGTCACTATGTCATCAAATCACTTTGATGGGATTTTGATGGGGTTTTGACTGGCTTTCTGCATGCAGGATTCCTCAAGGGCATTCTCTTCCATTCTTTGCCCCTGTATGGGTTTCTCACATCCTAGTTTAAGTCCTGAAGAAATTAGATGCTGACTTTCAGAGGAAGTTGCTATTATCTAGGCCCAAGTCACCTGTTCTCAGAGAACAAAGTGAACTGAGACCTATATGAGACTATTGAAATAAGGGAAATGAGGTTCCATGGGAAGCAGAGGACAAAAAGTATAATTCCATCGGGTTCATTTTTCAAAAAGGCTTGATGTTTTGAATCCATTTAATCAATTTCAACTGTTTGAAATATGGACATATACTCTTAGTAAAACATACATGTTAGATACCAAATTAGATGTCTTCCATTTCACTTTTCAGAGGAACATTGATATCTCACTAAGATGGAAATGTCACTTTTAGGAAGTACAAGTAAGATGGAAATAAATCTATTCTTGGAGGACAACAACTCCAGAATAATTTTAGGGAACCTGCTCTAGGCTGGGTTAGAAAGACAAATCCTAAAAGGAAAAGGTCAGGTAGCAGATATTGTCTGTGTTTCCCTCAGACTATGCTTAACATCTGTGGATAAGAGGCAACAAAAGCCCAAACTGCTCCAAGCTAATTTATGTCAATAAACGAAGTATAGGCATCCAACAGATGACCCAGATGAAGCAGCTCCAAGGATAGTGCTCAGAGCTAGTTACTGGCTCCTGCCCTCAGCATTCCCCAGTCAAGGGATGAACTGTTCTTTGTCCCTCCCTCTCCATCATCAGAGTTACAATTCACTTATTTCTGTGGATTTACATGGTAAAAAAATTGCCTGAACTTGGAAGTGTTAAATAATCCTGATCATAAACTCTAAGAGCAGTATTTTCCAAAAACAAGATAATTTGCCAGAGATGGGAATGAATGTGTGGGGATGGGTTGAGGGTAGGAACCACCTGAGTCAGGTCCAATAAATATAATAGGCTTTCTTCTGTGCTCTAATCTTGTTCCTTGAACTGAGATGTTGCTGGAGTGAGCCGATGGGTTTTTGTAAGAACACAGTCCTGTTGAAGATACTGAGATGGGGTATTTTCCTAGGATAAATAAAAAAGAAAAAAAGTCTGAACTTTATTTGCTCTCCATAATATGTGGCTGGATATATAAAAACAGCAAAAAGAAAGGCTCCTGTCCCTGAACAGGAATTTGCAAGACCAAGACCAAAGTAATCTTGGGAGCTACATTTCACATGACTGTCATTCCATTGCGTGAATAGCTGTTCAGGGACTTAATTAGTCACAATGGACTATTCTGCTTGTCTTCCAATTGCTTAATTGGAAGAGCATGGATCTTGTGTAAGGCTTACACTTTATTTGCTGTGTTGGTACAGCAGATATGCTGTAGCTCTGATATCCTATTTCCAACTTATTAGTAAGGTGAAAACAAAATATGAGTCATCAATGTGCACTTGCAGCCCAGAAAGCCAGTTGTGTACTGGACGTTTTGCATAAAAAGGATTGTGACCAGCAAAGGAGAGAGAGGATTCTGCCCTTGTTTGTTCTGCCATTTGTTCTTGTGAAACCCCACCTGGGTACCGTGTCCCATTCTGGGACCCCCAGCATAAGAAAGACATGGGCCTGTTAGAGCAGGTCCAGAGAGGAGCCACAAAAATTATTTGAGAACCAGAGCACCTCTCTTGTGGGGTCAAACAGAAAAAATTGGGATTGTTCAGTCTGGAGAAGAGAAGAGAGCCTACAAGAAGGATGAAGAGAGACTTTTCACAAGGATATGTAGTTACAGGACAGGGGGCTTTTAACCTGAAGGAGGATAAATATACATTAGATATAAAAAAATTTTTATGATGGTAGTGAGATACTGGCACAGGTTGTCCACAGAAGTTGTGGATGCCCCATACCTTGAAATACTTAAATCCAGGTTGTATGGGGCTTAGAGCAACCTGCTCTAGTGGAAAATATCACCAGCCATGGCAGTGGCTTTGGACTAGATGATCTTCAATGCTACCCTCCAACACAAACCATTCTATGATTCTAGTTCACTTCTCTTTAGGAAACTAATCCTGTTCCTGTCTCCAGTCTAGTTCCTCTTTTTTTTTTTTTTTTTTTTTTTTTTTGATGGGGGAAATGACTTAATCATAATTAAATCTTGGTAGAGGTAGGAACACTGTAAAGGTAAAAGGAAAATACAGACTTGAGGACATAAAAAAGGGCAAGAATATTTATGAATGGAGTGATGTTTTCTGTAGATGAATATGATGTGGTTTCAATCTCACATAAAGCAGATCCTGTCCTACATATGGCACAGTTCAGCTGTCTCTCCATTCAATGCAACTCTTTGTGTAGCTGCCCCTGTTCACCTCAGAGGAAAGCCAGCATGCAGTTGCATCAGCCTAATGCATGGGGCAGTAAGTTGTGACTCAGAGGCATGAAAATATTACCAGAGAAGAAACTTCATATTATCTATAACCTTGGAGAAAAATCTGTGCTAGATTTCTTTAGATAAGCTTAGAAATCCTTTATGCTGAAGATGGATTTACATGAAGGCTGCCACTGCATTTAAGAAAAAGGCTTATCAATGATCTTATGGAAAGGGGGAATGAACTTGCATTTTATGATGAGAAAAAGCTCTTCATTTGCCATCTCAAGAAGGCCAGTAGAGCAGTTCTTAGAGCAAACCCTTATACCTCTCAAGCTCTATCACACAGGCATTTTACTGCTATTCATTACATGTAAATGTCTCTTTGTCCCAACACAAACTTGCAGCTGTCAACACAGCCAACACTAACTACCAGGAAATGAATCTGTCTGAGAAGGAAACGTTGCAAGCTATCAAATCCCCACAATGTGCTAAAACATCCGTAGAGGCAGGCTGCCAGGAGTTTATTATAAACTATGGACCATATGTTCTTCTTGGCTTCCATAGTTTTGAACAAGGAAATGTGTCATCAAATAATCCTGAAGGGAAGGGAGAATGAACTGTGCAGGGGAAGAATCATAATGATAGTTCACTGGGATGGTACCCCAACGTCTGCTTTCCTGAAAAGTGTGAAGCCTTAAAAAACCAATAGAGATATAAAAAGGGGGTTGTTACTAGAGTGTGGATAGGAATAAACTTGGCAGGAACTCCACCATATGGCAACCTCAGGAGATGTGATGGGTGTCTGAGGAAAAGCTGCTATCATTCATGCTGGTTCAAGAAACAATAGCTTTCTAATGTATGTATCACTCCTGGCTCTAGTCAAAAGAAGAATGTCCAGACATATATGCATCACAAAACTCAAGATGATGCAGACAGGTGACCCCACTATCTAGGTTTGCCAGCCATGCTGTTGAACAAACTCCACATATACACAGTGTAGATATGATTGGTGTTGAAAAAGAAATGAGTGGCAAAATAGATCCCCACAGAAAGGAGACTGAACTGCGTTTATATCAATTTTCACCATCTCAAGCTGGTAACAATTCTTTACAGGTTAATGTTTTCTATGCTCATACCACACACCATGCAGGCATCACTGCATCTTCCACCCCAACTCCTGCTGTTCAAAACACAGAACACCATGGGTTGTGGCATATTTTTCTTCATTTACCTGACAGCTGATGTCACCGCTACCCAGAGTTACTCTCACAGTTCAGTGCAGTGCCCTTTAGAGCTTGAAAACATGATGACAAGCAGACGCTAAGGGTGAATCAGCAGTGCCTCAGGTTAGGAGACCAATGAAAACAGAGATTGTGGAATATGGTAGGAAGCTTCAAGCATATGCTTCAAGTATAGACAAGTGCAGAAGCTGAGTGTGTTCTTGCAAAGAGGAGGTTGGCCAATTGATGGCAAAACAGAAGCACAGTTATGAAAGACAAATAAACCGAAATGTATTACACTGAACCATAACCTAACTAACAGGAGGTAGATTTAGACTTGATATAAATACAGATTTAGACTTGATATAAACTTGTTACAATAAGGGTGGTGAAACAGATTGCTCAGAGGTGCCCTGTCCCTGGAAACATTCAAGGTAAGGCTGGATGGGGTTTTGAGCAACTTGATCTAGTTGAAGATGTTCCTACTCATTGCAGGTAGTTTTGACTAGATGACTTTAAAAGTCCTTTCTAACCCCAACTATTTCATGACTCTATGATGCTGTCTGAATATCATCTTTTTTCTTAGCTGCTCCATAGGATTTTGCTCTAGGAGGAGTCTTGGATGACAGAGCAGAGGGAACAGATTCCACAGCACCTCCTCCTCTGTGGTGAATTAATTTAATTTTCCCAAAATTGAAAATGTTTAGTTCACAGCAGTAATTAGTAAGCAATCCTTCTGTTTTTATCTTGATCCACAGGCTTTTTTATTCCTGTTCTTCCAATTCTTTATCCTTTTCCACATCTGTCCTAGGGTGGTAGGAAGTGAGCATGCAGTTGGGGGGGGAGACTTGAGCTGTTAGCTATGGCCAACCCACCACAGTTTAGCATCCCTACATGGCATACCCATGACAGACTTAACTGATTGTGTATTTTTTCTATCTTATTTCACTGTCTCAGCTTTCAACATTTTTGGATTCTCTTCTGACTTTTAGATGCTTAAAATTACTTAAAACTTAAGACCTGGCTGGAAACCTGCAGTTCTATGTGTTCACCTCTGACACTTTGGAATAAATATCAGCAGTCCTAATAAAAAAAAAAATAATTCTGCTTTAGTATAAAAGCCCTTAAAAAGTAATTAATTGAGAATATTCAGCAAGTCTGTGCTTTGAGTCTGTGCCTATAATTTAGCTGGTGGTCTCACAACAAAGTTGCGCTGTTTGAAATCTCTCTAGATACCTCTTTGACTTTGCCCAGTTAAAATAGCATTGGAGCTGCAGTTTTTGTGTGTGCCTGTAGGGACCAGGATAAGGGATTGCCATTTTCATTTCTTCCGTACGTGCATGGCGCATGATCGATCTCCATTGTGCAACCAAGACTTCCCTTATCTTTTGGAGCACACACAGAGGGCACAGATAGAGTGTTATGCTACGGCCTTGGAGGGGCACGTACACCTTGTAGTCAGGTATTTCCCAGCTTGTAACATTCCCCTTTCCTACACATGAAAATCATACATAAATGCTGCAATGTTCAACATGATGCTTTTATTTCAAACTTAAATGCCACAAGTATCTTCTAACTAAGCACGACTATGCTAGGAAATTCCTTTCTGTGTCTTTCATATACTCGGCCTCAGAAGAGTGCTACTTCTTTGTTTTTCTGCATTGGAACTAATAGAACCAACACGGTGCAGCTGTGAGAGTGACTCAGCAGAAAAGCAGTGAATCTTCATGCACATGACATCCTGTGACAAGAAGAATCTCACATTTTGAAGATTTAAAATGTCTTTTTTTCATTAATTTTTTCCTCAAGGGGAGCTAACATTATTTTGAATAGGAAACAGTAAAACTGAAATTCTTCTACACCAATCTGTGAAGATGGCAAACATGAAAATTATGTTAAGAATATGTTATGCTTCAAATTTTATTGAATTCATAATTATTTTCATACTTCCCAGGCAAGATTTAGGAGCTTCTAAAGCAAAGCTTAAATGCAAAACATATGGCAGATGAAGTGATGCTAATAACAATGGAGACTAATGAGAAGAGAAATGTTTTGCTAACAAGCATATTTTACTTTGTAGGTTTTTCCTGAGGATTAAGGAAGAAACTTGGAATTTGAGATCTGGCTGAGAAAAATGATAGAACTCCTTCAGGATCTGAGTATTTAACCTCTAAAAGCCCGGGGTGAATGGACTGCCTTTTACATTTACTAGGAGAAAACACAACCATAATCTATGGAATTATCGGTTCTGGTTGGGCTTTCTGTTTGCTTTGTTTTGTATTTTTTGTTTATTTTGTTTGTTTTTTCAGAGAGACTTGAGAGTTCAGCAAGGCCTGACAAAACCAGTAAGATTTGCTTGCTTTAAAATATATGTCTGAAGTGATGTTAGTTGGTTGTTTTCACCCGCAACTCTGTCCTTCTGCCTCTACAGCAATGCACAAGGGTTTCTAGATGTTTAACAGACCTCTTTCACATGTGTTCTCTCATATCACCTCAAAGAAAGATATACAATCTCCACTCAACTCTGTTGCACCAAAGTTGCCAACTTCCAGATATAACTTCCATACTAACTGTGGCAGGGTGAAAAGATAGCCTGCAAACGAGTTTTGATACAAATTCATTCTGACTTTGAGTTAGCTAACAATCTGTGCTGAAAGAAAGAGACACTAGCAAGTAGAGGTGTTTTCCCAGACCTTTTATGTTAGGTTATTGTGGCTGGCGGGGCTTTAGCATTTGGACAGGCACTAGGCTAAGGATGGAATATGTCATTAGATTGGGAAGGGGCCAGCTGAGAATTCAGCTTGGGAGGCAGAACACACTGGATAACTGCTGTGTGCAAAACCTGAGGATTTCCAGCTGCAATATGTACCCTAATCTTCTCTATCTCTGATGTTCCCAGGACTGTTTTCTGGGATGAAGACTGATGGGCACAATCATTTCCTGTCATTCAAAAAATTTGGGATGATCCTGAACCCTTGCTGAGGCCAGCATCTACCAGAATGGTTATTGGTTAAGAGAGTGCTCATTGGTCTTGGCCAGAGCTTTCACAATCCAAAGGTCCAGGCCCCCATCATATTCCTACCTATTATTTAAATCACTATAAGTAGACTTAGCCAGTGAGTTCACTTTGGGGAGTGCTCTTGCCCCCCACCACTTAGGAGGGTAACTCTGTGCCTGTGATAATTTATGAACTCCTGTTCACCCTCCCACTTCTTAGGCTGCCTGGGCAAACTGCATCAGACTCCAGGATAAAGACAAACACCATCCAATATTCATGTGACTTCCTTAGAAAAGTGTACCTCTGAGTAAGTAGTCTAACCAAAGCCATCATTGTCCCTTCATGCCAGCACCCCAAGCTCCTTTCAGCACCAGCTATCTAGTCAATAGGTCTGAATTTCTGGAGTACCTCATCAGTATTTGTCAACTTATATTTCTTCTACCTTTGATATTCTATTCCATCATGAATTAAAGCTTAGTCCTCATTAAGTCTAAATTCCTGCACCTGGGGAAAACTCCATGTACCAGCATATGCTGGAAAGCATCTTGACAGGAAAGAACCTAGAGGTCCTGGTGGACGCCAAGTTGAGCATGAGCTGGCAGTATGTCATTGCTGCAAAAAAAGGCAGATGGAATCCTGGGTTGCATTAGGGCAAGTATTGCTGGTCTGTCTGTCTCCTCTGGTCAGCCCCACCTGCAGTATTGTGTCCAGTTCTGAGCTCCTCAGTACTAGAGAGTCATAGGAGAATGTTGAACAGAGAGCCACAAGGATGATTAAGGGGCTGGGGCACCTCACATATAAGGAAAGACTGAGAGAGATGGAACTGTCAAGCCTGAAGAAGAGAAGGCTCAAGGGATATCTCAAAGGAAGGTGCAAAGAAAGCAGAGACAGTCTTTCCAGTGCTGTCCACTGATCAGAGGTGATTGGCACAAACCAAAACACAGACAGTTCCCTCTGCGTATCAGGAAACACTTTTTTTACTGAGGTGGTAACTGAGCACTGACAGATTGTCCAATGAGGTTGTGGAATCTCCATCCCTGGAATTATTCAGAAGCTCACTGTATATGAGTGACTTGGGGAACTAGGTGTAGTTAGTCCTGCCTGCTGTAGTGTGGGGGTTGGACCAGATGATCTCCAGAGGTCTCTACCAGTCTCAACTATTCTGCAATTTTGTGAACATCTGGAAGGCTTTCTGTCAAAATGCTACCATACAAAGACTCCACAGAGTTGCTGCCTATGGACATATGTGGCTAATTCCATGGTTATTTGCAGCAAATTCTCATCATGTCGTAGTGATTTTTTCCAGACTCAAAGGCTTTGTCCACAATGAAAAAAGAACTGTTTTCTGAAAGACTGTATTTTACCTGCCCAGAGGAGGCTTAATCAGAGTGTTAGGCTTATCTTACAGTGAGAAATACGCTTTCTGTCTTCTAGTGACATTGAGTTAAGGTTTAGACACTGAAAGTAGTTATAGAGTAGGTATTTAAAATACTGCTATAGATGATGGAGACCTTAATCCTCATTCAATTGCCTCAACTTAGTGTGTAATGTAACTGGAATGTCCTGTGAAAGCCGCCTGCATAGGGCTAGTTACCATGATAAAGAGCCTATAGGAAATCCATATCTTTTTAAAGAGGTGGTTGGAGGCTCAAATGGGTGTCTGGGTATATGAATCCCTGTGCTAATCAGTACAATCAAGATTAGAGTAGAAGGCAGTTTGGCAGAGATGCTACTAGGAGGGCAGTCCAGATATTCACATTTAGACATGAGTGCCTGTAGCTAGTCCCAGCTGCACTGCATTCACAATGTGTTCATGGGGCTGGTAGCTCTGTCATGGTATCTATAGCATACATACATATTCCTGAAAGGCTACCTAAAGACCAGAAAGAATATCTTGGCTTGTTTATCTTGATTGATTGGCATCTGTCAAAGTAGTCAGGGTCCACAAAATTATGAGACCTCCATTAACAAGGATATATCCTTGTTTAGGGAACAACAGTTTTCAGGAGTCAGAGATGGCACAGCTTGTTATACCTGCTCATTGCAAATGTGTGCATAAGAGCATTCTTGAATTACAAATACATCTCCAGAAGGTGAAGAACTGACTCGATGTAGCCTCACAATGAAAGCTGAGTACAGGCCGAAGCAAAAGCATTTGCTTTGTGTGGGAGGAAACCTGGGCCAGTGATACAGAATTACCTCCCACACTTTGGCTGGTATGTGTCACACTTTGAAAAGGGTATTAAATATTAGATGAGACAACAGAGAAACTTTCAGTCAACTGGCATTTTGTTCTGCTCTGTCTGTACCCCCTACACTTCTCTGAATGCCATTCCAGTATTTCCCTTTTGGCAAAATTCTAAGTTTGTTAAATCTTCCATTGATCTAGTGAAGGTCCTGCAGGTCTCCTTGTTCTGTGGTGTGGCTAGATCTCTGCCAGGGTCGTGTGAGAGCACTGCTCTCCCCATTCCACCAGCTTCCTTCCGATGCCTGGCCTTCACCTTATCATGAACAATCTAGGTGGTGTCCCACATATGTGCTGAGATCCTGTGATTGCAGACTTTGGTTAAGAATGCAGAAGAGTTCAGCCTTGAAAGTGTGATCTGTAAGGTGCAGAGGTTAAGAACATAACACATGTTCCACCTTGTCCTGTTGTTCATCTGACCTAATCCTGCATCTCAAGAGAGCATGTGAGCCTGGCCTGTGTAGTCAGTGATTTAAAGGTATTGGTGATAAATCCCTGTGTTGTCCTTTTACCATCTCTTTATTGCTTGCTTTCCAAGAACTTACCTATTAGCCTTTTGGACCTGCCATATTTCTACCTGCAGGGTAGAGGCATATGCACAAAGGGCAGAATCATTTTCAGGTCAGTTAGTCCACTAAAGATAAAAAATTGACCTGATTCCTTCACCACCTTGTTAAGTCCAAATTTGTTTATTACAACAAGCTATTTCATTGCTCAGGAAAAAAATAAAATCATCTATATCCCATGCCACAGGGAGAAAATGAACACACCCATCCTCCTTGCAACAAATTCTGAAAGCCCACATCAGAATACTGACCATACTATATGGTTTTCCTTTCCTGGATTTGGCTGGTCCTTGGTTATTAAGAGAAAAGCAATACAAAATCTAGGCCTTCCAAAGGCAAGTACTACTGGGGTAAAAATCTTTATGCTAGTGCAACTGAAAACAAAATTTGTCCAATTCTTATCCTTTTTCTCCCATTAGCCTCCAGCTTCTGTGTCTCATTTCTCATCTCTCCCTCCTGCTGCAAGGTTTTCCTTAAATCATATCTTCCCTCAAGGCTTTGCTATGTGTCTTTTCCAAAAACATTTTGTGTTTGAATTCCTCTGGTGCATTATAATTGTCTGAATGAGGGAGCACATTTATCATGACCCAGACCCTGTCTTTTAGCTTGGAGTGGAGAAGTGGGAAAATTTATAACAAGATGGAATTATTTACAAGTTTAAGCTCTGTGCCTTTTTTTTGTCCTCTGATAAATACGATTTTTGTTCTCATTAATGATCATGGCAGTATGTCACGGTCATAAGCAGTTATTTTACCTTCTGATTACAGCAGCATCTCTTAGCCATGGATCTCAAAAAGGTTTGCAGTCCTGTAGTACTGCATTTAAGAGATAGTTTATTATTGCTTTCTGAAAGACACAGCTTCAATTTTTTACTGAAGATTTGTCAAAACCCAGACTAAAACCTAACCCAAACATCCCTTGTTTCTTTATGAGCAACTTTTAGTGAGATTCAGGTCAGAAGTAATTTCAGGTTTGGGATGTGCTGTTGAGGGCAGAGAGACACCGATTTAGACCAAAGCCTTGTATTTATATAATAGAAGTCGGGTCAAATGAATCACAGTGTTGGTTGCCATGTCATTACTGAAACTTGGGAAGTTTCTTAAGGTAGAAAGAAGACTAAAAAGGATTTGGTTATGCTTCTCTTGCCAAAGTGTTCCAAGTCAGAAGACTGGTGCAGCATTGCCGTGTGCCCACAGGCTGGGCTGGTGCTGTGTGCTGCACAGGAGCAACTAATGGCCTGACTGCCTCCTGTTTGAACAGCTGAACACAACTGCTTCAGCTTTGCTGCCCTCTGCTCTGTGCAGACCTCCAACTCTGCCCTAAACTCCCCTCTCATGGTGTGACTCAGGGTGTGCAACGCAAACCCAGGGCTTCCCACTGTGGAAACAGCTTCCTACCGGGCTGTGATCCACAGCCTCTAATCTAGTATGGATCTGAACAAGGAGAAACCCTGGTGAACTGAGCAAGAATTATGGTTTTGAGTCTTCAAGGGACTCATCCCACTGAACTTGGAAGAGATGGGCCTAGAGCTGTGTAGCCTTTCTCCCTGGCTTCATGGCAAAGTACTCTCTCAGCAGGATGCTTCCTCAGTTTTATATAGCAAGGCAGATGTGTTCTATGATGCAATGTAGTCAGACAAGAGTATATAAGCAAAGCACAGAATTTTGTGTATTGATTTACATATCCTGAACATTGCAGCTCTTTAGAGAAAGGCCACATGAAGATTAGTCAACCCAGCTCTGCTCTGCTCCAAAGCTGCTGAAGATAACCAATATTTAATCAACGCAGAGAGTAAAACTAGTGGGATGAGAAGAAAAATATCATATTTTTTTGAAGAATAAGGATGTGCTTTTTAACTGAGATACTGTACTTTCATGCTTTATGAGCTTTTCTTGCAATCTAAGACATTTTCAGTCTGTGCAAATGTGATGTGGGTACTTAACCAAGAGTAGAACCCTCAAGAGTTTGAACTGAGATTGTACCAGCTAAGTCAGTTGGCTTAACCAACTAAATTTAGTATGAATCTAGTCCAATAAACACAAAAATATAATCAAATTTTGACTGAAATTATGCGGACTTATAATTCACTAAATAGCATTTCATATTGTTAGGTCAGCCTCAGCTGCAAGACAAGCAAAATTGCAGGTCTCTTTTGAAATCATATGAATGAATAAATGAAGAATATTCTTATGTCACACATGAATGATAATTTCATGGTGAGGGAAAATTGTACATCCTATCCCTCTGCTTCACACTGCTGGCTAATCACTGGGAATTCCCATGCACTGAGGTGCAACCAGCAGCAGATGAACTTAAATGAAAGGACAGGATCTGGGTTATTTCAGGAGGATTTCCCTTTTCAGCTAAATGTCAGCATTACTGAAATTTAAACAGGTTAAATATTGTTTTCTGATGAGCCAAATGCAGATTGCTGCGGTTGTCGCAGCAGCACAAAACTGTCCAGGCCCATCCTTTGCTCCACATGGGATATGAGTGAAAGACAGCCTCAAAAACCTGTTAAGGTATTCAATCTCCGGATGGGTCAAATTGTAACTAATCTCAAGCTCGCTGCTGTTACTTTGAGAGCTAACTCAGTGTGTACCATGCAGCTGTAATTTGATCTGATAACTGCCATGGAGAGGAGGTGTTAAAGGCCTGCAGAGACTCACAGGAGCAGTGAAAGGGAGGGGTCAGGCTGAACAGACCCCTCTTTGAGAAGGGTGGATCCCATCACAGGAAAGGTTCTGTGCACTGTGGGCAGGGGGGTAACTGAGGACACATAGGGCACACTAACATTGTCTGTACTCTCAGCAGCCTGGCTTTGCACGGAGTGTCAGCCAGCCTGCTGGATGTGAGAGTCCAACCTTGCCTAATGGATGAGGTGTTCAGAGGCAGCTCTGCTGATGGATGTAGACACAAAATAAAACACTTCTTTGTCAGGAAAAGTTTCATTACACCTGTGGCAGCACTCCCACTGCAGTTGTTAGGCTGGAGATCTTTTCTACAAAGGCTGGACTTTCCAGTGTGTTTTCTGCAGGATTTCTTCTCTCTGGCAGAGACATAAATATCTTCAGGAAGTATTTTTTATTTGTTCCCACTGGTGAATACCCTTTTGTGCATAAAAACATCTTCTCTTTTATGTAATTTTGCTATGAACACTGCAGTTGTAATTGTGCTTTTAGCAAATTGTTATTTCAATGCATAATCCCTCGTTTATTGTCCCTTCCTTACTGAAAGGGGCGGAGGAAGGAAAATGGCATATTTGGAGTTCAATTTCCCTACTGGGGCTAAACCCAGCACATTTAATTAATGCCCAATGTATGGCTCAAGGGGGAAGTTGAAATAACATTTTGATTGAAGCATTTGTTTATTGGGTACAGAACTCCCTGGTTACAGTGCTTGATCTGTTTGTGTGGGTGTGGTACCTAGCCCAGTATATATTCCTGTATGTGCTCCTCCTGATAATATTTGTCAAGGTAGGGAGAGGGATTAGGATTGCTTTGGTGATGCACTGTGTGATCTCAGTTTATGACATGATAGCATCAAGGACAATGAGGGTCATTTGGGTTGTGAATTCAGTGATGTTTGCCTGTCCTGGTCTTGGCTGTTACCTTTGGCAGCTCATTAATAATAGTACCCAGCTGGTGGAGAGAACAGGAGAGGATGACTACCCAGCCTTTCACCCTCTTAATCCTTGTTCAGGTCTGCTACAACAGCTTTTGAGAATTTTGAATTCCCTTCAGATGTTAAGGACAGCATAACCTTGCTGCTAAATCTGCAATGTCTGTCTATATGGTCTACACTTTCTTTAGAGTCAGGACAGAAATTTCTAGGGAAGTTGTTCAGACCTGCCCCAGGGGTGGGTAGTCCTGAGTAGCATGAAAGGTGAGAGAAAATGGGCTGGATTTTGAAGAAGTATTCTGCTCCAATGATTTGGAAGATCACCCCTGAACAAATACAGGACCCTGATAAAATGGCAGAATATTTGAAAGAAAATTGCTGCAGCAGTTCCAGAAAGGCATGAAGCTGTGCTGGGCCCTGGCTACTGCCTACCACACACTGTTTGTTACTGTACAGCACCTTCAGGGGAGGGGAAGAGAAGCAGACCAACAAGTACCAAGGTCACTGACACTGCAGCTGAACCAGAGCGACAACCCTTGCTAGTAGCAGTCGCCTCTGTTAAGAAGAGGAAAACCAAGACCAAATCAATTCTTACAGGGAGTGAGGAATAGGAAGCAGGATCTTCAAAACCAGTGGAAGAAACAGGACCAGAGATAATCACCTGATCCCTGTCTCTGGGGGAGCCTCTCTTGACCCAGCTTCTCCAGCACTGGGAGATCATGGCCAATGGTGTGGCACCATATAGTAGTGAGGCCAAAAAACTGGGATCCCTCTCCAGGGATGCTGGTATTGACCAGGAAATCAGAAACTTTCCACCTCTGTAGACAACTCTTGTCAATTGTGAAGGAAAGATACCTATGCAAAGATGATCTTTTAGTGTGCCACGAAGGGTGGAACAACATGACAAGGTATCTGGTACCTTAGACAATTAGCTGTGCTAGAGATAATCTTTTCAGATAATGAACAATTCCTTAATAACCAAGATAGCATCCAGTGCACAGCAAACATGAGGCAGAAATTCTTATTGAATGTGCCAGCATCATATGCCAGCTTGTTGGGAGTGATGTCACTGAAGGAGGAAGAACAAAAAGTGGAAACTTTGGCTGGCATACTCCAGATGTATGAAAAAACTATCTCTGCTCCGCTGAGGGCCTACATCTCTTCCATGGAAAGACTGATCAAGAATTTCCAGAATTTAAAAGAGGACCACAAGAATCTTAGAGAGGAGATTAAAGAGGAAATTTTCCATGCTCCACTAGTACAGACCAGAGGCTCTGCTATTAAAAGCAGGTGCCCCCCCATTCAAGAGACAGGGTACACTCCCTGAAATAACCTGTTTTTTTACCTGTATGAAGATGGAGAATACATGAGGAAGTGGGATGGGAAACGCACCTCTGCCCTAGCAGCCTGGGTTCAGAGGAAGAATGAGTACCACTGTAGTGCACAAGGCTTCTGTTTTTTTGACAATGATAAAAACCAAACAGTAGATGCAATAACAGACTCTCCTTCTTCCTGCTCTTGATACAGTCTAGCAGTCTGGAAGGGAATTGATGGAACAGGTTAGGTTATTGCAAATGGACTTCCACCATATATTGTGTCTGGATTCTGAGATCAGAGATTCTCCTGAAGCACAAGAATTCAGGGCCAGGATTAGATATGGATGATACAAATTGTACTGGAGGGGACCATACCTTGACCAAGGCTGCAAACTGGCTCTCATGACACTGAAGCCCAGAGGTTTGATCCGAATTCTTTATTGCCTGCAGACCTTCCCTTAAGAAGGCAAGACAAATAATGAAGTAGCCCACGGTGGCTAATGAGACCTCATCTCCCAAACCACCAGATGTAGCTATTCACTGGATATTTGAAAAGCAAGGCATGTGAGTAGAGAATATTTCATAGTAAAGCAGCAACTGGATTTTCCAGTCTTTATTAACTACCACAGCTAGGTAATATATCCAGTATGCCACATCAAATAATGAGAATTGTTTATCTCCTCATTTTCTCTGTTCAACACTCTTTTTTCCTATTACTTCTGAGACATGACAATGGTCAAAATGGGTTTAAAACAGCAAAGCAAGGTTAAATCTCACGAGTTTGCATTTGGGTTTAGCACGTGGCCTTGTTCCAGGAGAAAGCCACAGCGCTGGGCTGCAGGACACATCTCAGCATGTTTCCTGCAATTAGGGAAGGAGCCGTACCGAGCCGCTGAGGATCAGCAGGGCTTTGCCCTCGCTTTGCTGCCGCTCCCGGGAAGAGCAATGCTAATGTTCTGAGGCCACCTACTGTTTGCTTTCAACACCTACATGTTATGTGTAGGATGCTGTCCAAGAGAACAGGCTTATCCTAATGACCAGAAAGTATCCCCAACAGTCCTTAACGATGTTAAGATACATCAGAAATAGAACTTGCTCTACTATAACTTAAGTAGCTTCATAAGTATTATCATACCCAGCTGTTAAGAAGATTTTTCAAGGAAAGTAAATATTACTATCTTGATAATTTTTTACTTCATTAATATCCTCTGTAATCTCTCTCTGTAAGAATACCCTTTAAAGTGCCAAACACTCCCAGAGCTTCAAATTTCAAATACTCAGGAGGAGTCTGGATGCACAGAATGAAATCCTAGCTCCACTGACTCACAAGCAATTATTCCCCTTTGCATGAATAGAGCTAAGTTAGGGTTTTTCACTCTCTCAGTTCATCATAATAGGAATTTGCTGATCCCATGCTGTTAAATCCATCTGCTGCCTCAAGCTTTGACTTGAAGCACAATGAATAAAAGAAGGAGAGAAAAAAAGGAGGAGGAGAATCAGAAACTGTTATCCACAAAATACCCTAGACTGAAAGCCTCAAGCTGAGCCTGTGGAGGCCAGCTACTGCTGTACAAATGGAAAGGAAGCTGAAATTCCAGGCACTACAGTCTTCTGCCTATTACTAATAGCAGGATTCAGTTGACTCTAATACACAGGGACTCCCTTCCATTTACACATTCATTACACATTCTCAGCTGCTATTTAGGCATTGACTCCCAGTTCATGTTATAACACAGGTCCCATTTTTCTTCCTTTTAAATGGGGTCAATTGGATGCTGAGTCCTCTTCTTTCAGTCTCATCTAGTGCGCAATGAGACATTCAGGTCCCTTCACACCAGTCCCTCTCACCAACATCTGGCTTGTAAAGGCATCAATCAATCAATCATCAGTCAAAGCATCAATGGCTTATTCTTTTTTGCGAGTTTCTGCTCCACTAAAGCTCCCTTCTACTTAAACCACATTCTCCAGAGACCTTTAGGAATCCATTTTCTCAAAGATCTCCCTCCTCTGTTTGCTTTACCTTGGCAGGATAGCCGAACCAGTTTGTGCAGAACCACTGTTGCTGGGTGCTGTCTCCAGGTCCTAAAAGAGAAGTTACCTAGCAGGTCCTGCAGAGCTCAAACCACCCATTCCCAAGGAAAATGAAACAACTTGGAGCATGTATAATCTCATATTCTGTTTAACACATTTAAAATATTATAGATAGGGAAAAATTGTGGAAAATTTTATTTTAAACCTCATTGTAACAAATGACCATGAAGTCCAAGAAAGTCACTTTCAGGGACTTAAAATCAAAAATTCTTGAATTTTGAATAAATTCATGTTTTCTTTACTCATTGTTAAAGAAGACCGTAAGAGTTGGTGGTGCATGAGTGGCTGGGAAATTTGATATATGCACTGCCTTTCCGCAGTGTCAATGCAAGATAATTAGAAGTAGCTTGCCTTGAATTATTTTTTTCCTTGTATGTAAAAAATGTTACAAGTTTCTTCCCTAAATTCATATCTAGACATTTACAGGACCATGCTGAATTTAGAAAACGAAATAATGTCTGAAATGAAAGCTACATGCTACCTGGATACCAGCAACCATGACTTGATTATTCTGAACTTGTAAAGACAGAGATGGTCCCAACTGTAAGACACATATTTTTTGTTTTGTAGAGCACATAGTTTTCATTCTTTCATTCCCTAGTTTTCATAGTTTCATTCCCTTTCATTCTAAGGAAAATTATCAGGAGGACAGTGTAGCCATGAGAAAGCAGACAAAATATAAGAAGAGTGTTAGAGTTACACTGTAAGATGAGGCAGGGCTCAGAGGTGGCATAGAAAATCAGAGCTTGGTGGCTTAGGCAGTGTGCTGCTCTTCAATGGTGTGCACCAAACTGAATATACCTTAGTGGCTGTGTATAAAAATTTTCAACATTACCCTTGCACAGTGCGGCCATGTGTAGCAGACAGGTGCCCTTAAGCAATCAGGGTAGTAAAATCCCACAATGTTGGGCTCAAGTCCCTTCTCCAGCAGAGGAAAGAGGTCAGCCAGTGGATATGAATGATGAAAAATAAAAATGTGAAAATAGGAAAATAGAACCATGTGAAATGTAAATGATGCATAAAACCAAAGACACGAAAGGGGGAAAACAAAAGAGTGCTAGCAGTAATGAAACCGTAGCAATGGCAAAGTCCTATTATTGGGTGATATAATGTAAAGTTGATGTATTGAAGGTTACATGCATGGAAGTAAATGTTAAGAATATTTCCATTCTATTCTAGGTTTCCGTTCTACTGCTAAAGATAGTGATATCTCTTACTTGAACTCTTTAGAGGATTTAACTGGCTTTGACCTTCCTGTTAAAAGTCAGTACTGTACTGCAGAACATGAACTGAATGGATAAAGTGGTAAGTGAGGTTATATATGTGCTATTTTTTCAGAGTCAACACTTTTAAAACTATTGGAGAACATTTCACTCACTGTCCACTTCTATGCATCTGTGGAGCCACAAAGCCTCTAAAATGGAGCATGTGAACCAGATGTCCAGTGTACACACTGCTTTAAGGCAGTCTGAGAGGAAGTTGTCTACCCAATTCATGTGTCTTGGCAGCAAAGAATGCGGGAGCCCTCCAGGAAGGACTAGCAATATGCCCCAAGATTTATTTTATGACTGTCCTTGATATGAATCCAATCAGGAAGGCAGATTACAGTCCAGGATCAGAAAGCAGGGCGTCCCATACTCTATGCAAAACTGTTGAATATAACATATATCACACCTCAAACAATAACTGATTCTATCAAGTATAAGCCCGTTAGAAGTTTAAACCACTAAATTGCTTCATTCAGTCTCTCAATTTGTTGCAGATCAAACTACAGACCAATTCAGTCACCACAACAAACAGGAATCTGCAGACAGAATGACTGATCAGGGCTAATTGGTATTCTTCGTCCATCCAAGCTGTGTTTTAATACAGCAACAAATGAAGGGACACATGCAAGTACCAGTACAAAGTGGCAACAGCATATAGAGAATACACAGAATGGCAGAGTAACTCCTAAGCAGCAATGGTTGTGAAAGCAATTTACAGACTGTGTTGAACAAACAGATGTGGTGGTAAAATGAATCTGTAATCAGGACAGTAATTGGTAAACATAGTCAGACTGCTCTTTCCATTGTGTATTTAGGATATTTAATAAACCCAGCACAGAAGTAATGCATCCTTTCAGGAGTGCTTAATAATATCTATAGATGATCATTAGGGAGTCACAGAAATATTTGAGGACTGAAGGAAGTTCTCTGGGTCCAAATTAATGAGCTTGGAGTTTTTAGTTTGCTAGAACAAAACCTAACAAATTACTTGTTTTCAGTCTATAAGACCATTACCAGACTATGCTCTCATGAGACAGACAAATGCTGAAATTTGAAGAATTAGAGAGAAAGGAATAAGAATCAATACCAGAAGATGAAAGCAACCATTTGTAAATAAGAAATTATGCAGAACTTCTTCTATTGGAAGCAACTGACAAAAGGAACAAGCCAGCAAGGGAAGGAGTGGGACCTCTGTTTCCTGATATCTTCCCTTTTGGGCTAGAAGTCAGTTTCCTTAGTTTAGGACAAGGCCTGCCTGTGCATGGTTGGATGAAATGCAGTGGCCTGTGTATCACTGCAGGGCTCAGTGTATCACTGAGTATTTTGCCTTATACCCCTACAGTTGTGTCTACTCTTGCCTCTGTCTCCAGCTTGCCTGAATAAATACTGAGCACAGGAAACATAGGCAGAGCCATCACTATTTATCTTGTCCACAGGCCCTTTACTTGTATGCAGGCAATCACTAGCACACAGCTAACATGTAAGCTCTCTCTTGTCTTATGCTGATCTGACATGCTACTTTCACGTGTCACTAATGTACTGTGCAGGCATTGCTGCAGACCTAAAGAGAAACAAAATTGTGAATGCACATTTATTTGGAATAGAATAGACAATTTTAGTTGAAAGGACCTACAACAATCATCTAGTCCCTGTGACTGACAATTTTAGTTGAAGAACTACATCCAAATGGTTCTTAAACACTGACAGGCTTGGGGAATGGACCATCTCTCTGAAAAGCCTGTTCCAGTGTGTGATCACCCTCTCATAAAGATATGCTTCCTCATGTCCAGTCTAAATCTCCCTTGGTGCAGTTTTGAACCATTCCCCTGCATCTAATCACTGGATAGCAGGGGGAAGAGATAAGCATCTCTCTCCCCACTTCCCCTCCTCCAGAAGCTGTAGAGAGCAATAAATTTGCCCCTCAGCCTCTTTTCCTCTAAACTAGGTTTTTATCAGCCCCTTGTAGCACATTCCTTCCTGCCCTTCCACCAACTTCGTTGCCATCCTCTGGGTGCATTTAAGGACCTTCACACCCTTCTGAGCTGCCAGCTCAGCACTGCACACAGCACTAGAGGTAAGAGGACACCAGTGCTGAATGCAGCAGGACAGTTCTGGCTGGCTGGTGATGCTGTGTCTGACAGAACGCAGGATGGGATGTGCCCTCTTGGCTGGCAGGGCTCACTGCTGCTCTGCTGCTCCCAACCAGCACCCTCAGATCCCTGTCTGCAGGACTGCCCTCCCCAGGCAGGTCTTCTCCACCACTTACTTGACTTAGGACACACTGGAACTGGCCTGCTCCTGAGCTTGTAAAAGATGTTCCTTACAGGCTGACCAGCCCTGAAAAGTGAAAATATTTCACTAAATATCTCCCTGAATAACTCAAAACTTGCTCCTCTGAAGGCCAGGATAGCAACTTGGCTGTACTTTATTCTTATTTCACTGAAAAATTTAAACTCAACCGTTTTGTCATCACTGCGGCCAATACAGTCTTCTACCATCACATTCTCTAATCCTTACCCAGAAACTCAACCACATCACCACTAACTGTAAGGAGTGTGCAATCCCTTACATATAGTGTCACACCTCCTACCTTGCCTGTCCTGCCTTTCCCTCCTGTAACTCTCCACCCCAGCACTCCAACTGGGAGACTGGAAAGGACCATCTGTCTTCTCCAATAGGATGAAAATTTCCCCAGTTTTCTTTATCCTGCCAGCCCCAGAGGGAAGGTAGAGAAAAGGTTACACCCAGTGTACATATTTAAATGTTTATACAAATATAACAAAAATTATGCATGCATACAGCCACATAATTTAAGCACATCTGTAACAGAAGGTCCAAATAAACTGTAATAAATGCAGTTTTATTAACAGTCAAAATTTCTAATTAACACAAGTATAAATCATAAAATTCTCTAATTGTGAGTTCCGTGCCTTGACAGTCACCTGGTGATTCATGAATATTGTCAAGTTAGGCGAAGTTCATTATTATTGAATAATGAATATTCAATAATATTGACTTATTGACTTAGAAACAACTGATGTTAATGAGAAATATCTGGCATCTCTTCATAATTAATACTCCAGTCACTAGCAGTAGGACAACCACCATTCAGATTGACATTTCATTCAACCCATTTCCAAAACATTTTTACCTATGGTAATTGGGTCCACAGAAAAATCAGGTACAGAACTAACCATGTGCGGTATGCATGTACTATTTTACTTGAGACATCGCCAAACTAAGGGAACAAAAAAAAAAAAAAAAAAAAAAAACAGTTGCTAACAGTTGCTAATTTACCATGCCCCTGTTCATTTTTTTCCAGTGTTTTAGTCTCTGCTATAGAAAATCTAAAGCTAAAAATAACTGTCAATGCTAGTTCTCTCCCAAGGAGGAATACTGGCTAGGAATCTCACTTGTTTCTTAATCAATTTTCTTCTTTTTCAGCACATTCCCTAGGAAGCATTCAGAGACTGTGCTTACATGTACACACAGTGGCCTTTCAGTATAAAAAGGGGATTACAAGAAAGATAGAGACTTCACCATGGCATACAGCTACAGGACAAGGGGAAACATTTTTAAATTGAAATGGGGTAGAGTTAGATTGGACATAAGAAAGAAATGTTTTTACAATGAGGGTGATATGGCACTAGAACAAGTTGTCCAGAGTTCTGAATATCACTAGAAGTGTTCACAATGAAGTTGGATGGGCTTTAAGCATCCTGGTCTAGTGAAAGATGCCCCTGCCCATGGCTGGATGGGTAGAACTAGAAGATACTTAAGGTCACTTTTAACCCAATTTAAAAAACCATTTCACAATTCTACGATTCTTTGATTCTAATGCAAAGATGGGAAAGACTAGGAAGACATAAAAATCTGCATTTATGAATAAGCTGATAAAAGCACTTGCCTCAGGAAGTGGTTGGGTCACCATTCTTGGAGGCATTTAAAAGACATGAAGATGTGACATGGTTTAGTGGTGGCCTTGTCAGTGGATTCAGTCCTATATGGTTGCATTCAGTGATCTTGAAAGTCTTTTCCAACCTCAAAGATTCTATAACTTTATGATTCTCTGTATGTGGAATAAAAAGACAATGAGGCATTACTTATCCTCTAAGGAAAGGACAATCTCTACAAATGTGGGAGTGGCTGTGTGTGACTCACTAATTCATCACTCCTTTTAGATGTCTTGCAAGTTTATGTCAACTTGAAAGTCATCTCCTTATTGCTAGTGTGACAAAGTTCCCTTTGAGGGGAGTTGGTCAATTTGTATTCTGTGGGGATCGTTACAGCAATTTCTTGCCTGCTTTTAGAATTTTGATGCAGAGGGCCGAAACTGCTAGCAGTTGCATCCTGGGCAACTCCTTTGATTTGAGTAAGATTGCGTGGACTATTAATTAGTGCAAAAATTGGTCCTACTTCTTTTGGGAGCATATAAAACATGCACCAATACAAGAAAAGAAACACAGTTATTTGATAGAACAACCACCTGAACTCTTTAACAGCAATACGAACACAACAAACCACTTGAAAAATCAGTGTCCTTGAATTTTCTTTCACAATTGAATGTGTCATTTTAAGTGTCATGATTCATAGCTACTCAAATTCTGTACTTTTACAAAGAGCATTTATACATTAACTTGTAATACAGGTTGTTAAAAATGAAGAAGAAGTGCTTAGGGTTGTTTTTATTAGGGTAGATCATATTAATTAGCCCTGGTATGGAGGGGAGGAGAAGTTTCTCTTGAATGCTCTACTTTGTGGTGCATTATTAATTTTCTCATTCATTCCTTTTTAGCTCATTAGCTTTTAAATGTTATAGTCTAATTCTGAGGTGAAGTTGCTACCCCATTTCAAGCCACCTCACAATCACTGTCATTATGGTTAATTTATATTGCAGTGGTACCCAATCTAGGGTAGGGATGATATCATCACAACTTGTGGTGATGACAAAATGGAACTCTTATTCTTTCTGTATTGTTTTAGGACATTTTAGGGTTAAAGAACTGAATTAAAGAATGAATTAAAACTCAAGCAATTCTCTTTTTGTCAAAGGAAACTTATTTAGCATATAGAACTAAGCATTATTCTTTATAGGCAGCAAGCTCAAGAAGTAAGACTATTAAAATACTAATGCAAGAATTGTGGACTGACATCCACAATAGCAGATAGCCATTCAGGGCCTTTGAGCTACTAGCTTCACTTTGCAGGATATCTCTTTGATGAAGGAATTACTAAGCACATACTTCTGGAAGAAATCTCCTGTATGAGAATGTACAACACCTTATGGCCTGACGCTGGAAACAATTCTTTTACACTATTTTTTTTTTTTTTTTAATGCACCATGTAGTGACTGTCATAGAGCTCTAGTCAACTGACCTACAATATTTTAGATATAATGGTTCAGTGTACCTGTAATTCTCCCTTTGTCAGTTAGGTACCTTTAACTCTGTGAGGTACACTGCAGAAAGCAACTCCGTCCAGCACTGTGCTAAGGAATAAAAGTACCAGGAGTTGGTGTTTTTAGGAGGCAACTGAAATATGTGAGTTTTCTGAGAGCACTGTGACCCTGCTTTTATGTGTTAGAGTGTACTACTGAAAGGATTATATGGAATGAGAAGGGATTATTTTCAAGCAGGTATGGTTTCTCCCACACTGTGAAAAACATATGACTCACTTTGTGCTAATCACATAGTATTTCTGTAGAAGTACGTGATAGCAATTTCTTCAGTTCTTGTCAGTAATTTACCTTCCTAATAAGGTGGAGCTGCTGAAAGGGAACCAAGAATCAATAGAAGTTGAAAGTCAGTGAAATCAGAAATGTGAACCTAATGATGAATCTCTTCAGCTTTACACCTTCTCCCTTGCTTCCCCCACCCTTTCAAATTCCTTTTAAAATCTCCAATTATTTTAGTCCCTCCTTATTAAAAGTCTCAGAAGAGCATCTCTGCCACATCTACCTTGCTCAGAAAGCACAAGGGGTCCAACTATGCAAAGCATGGCTCTGCCCCATGTGATGTGTGAAAGAAGTTCCTGCACAGCACAGAAACCCTTTTCCTATCATGACATACCCTTTATATGCACTGCACTGCACTGTTAAAGAAGAAAGCTTATTTCAGGTCTTGCCAAAATCTATGTAAAGTTTCAAAGAGTTTACATTATTTGAAAAAGTGTGGGGCAAAGGCCTGATGTTTTTCTTGTCTTTGCCTTTCACTCCTCTTCATGTCTCCACAATGGCATTGCCATCAGCAAATGTCCTCTTTTCTATGCTCTGCTTTTGCACAAAAATTAATATGTTTATAAAATATCTTATCTCTTGTTTTCCTGATCCCAAACATATTTGTTTGGGATCACTCTACATGCCATACTGCACAAGTTGACACAAAACCTGCTCTCTATCCCTTTTACCCGAAATGTCTGAAAGCTTTGTAACCACTCCTTTGGAGAGCTCATGATGTGGGTCCTGACTCTGACTGCACCTGCTGGAAGCACAGTGGCTTGGAGTGCTAGAGCATTGCATTTCATATCTGTATCCCTGATGGAAACAAAACTGCAAGTCTGGATTATGGGTCTGTTGCTGGAGACTTTTCTTACAGTCTTATAAACCGCACCTATTCATTGTTATCCTCTCTTTTTATCTACAGCTGCTTCATCCTCATGCATGAGTCTTGAATAGAGCTATTTACAAATATAACAGCTAATGGCTGCCAGAAAGGAAGAGTCCCAGTACTCCCTCCTTGGAGCACATTTTTTCTCTTATCTTCTGCCAGCCTTTTCTGTTGTTCCTTAAGCTTTTAATCACTCAGGAAAAATGGTGGATATACTTCTGCTATCTTAGCAAGCCAGGTGGATCACTGTACGCGCCAGTGAGCAAATTGACATTGTGCTCATTCACAGGAGTGAGTGCATGGTTTGGAGGAGACAAGGGAGGAACCTTAGTGCTTTATTTGATGGATGGGATTGAATCAGCTTGGATATCTGCTGGATGCCTTGACACTGGTTTATGGTCTATCATGGGGGCACCTTATCACATGCCTTCGAGTCCACTGCCTGGAGATAAATGATAGCCAGTCACAAATTCTCTATGGATGTGTCCTCACTAGGATCCGGAATGCAATGCAGAGACACTAAGCCAGTAAACACCTGAGGCAGTAAAGCTACATAATGTGGTACAAGGACTTGTCTGGTAACATCACAGCCCTGCTTTCACCATGCTGTGTGCAGAGCAGGATACCTTGCTCCCTTTGAGTGACAGCACATCCGTGTGGAAAGCAACTGGCCCTGAACAACACAGCTACAGAATGATCTAGCTGCCACAGATGTACCAGGTCTGGACAAATCCTCATGGACAATTAGGTGACACTTGGAGAAGAAAACACTGTACTTATCACAGTGTTTCAATTAGCTAATTAATTTTAAAAATGTGTTCATTCATTTTAAAATTACTTTGTTAACACAATTCTTGAATAATAACTATTCTCTTGCATTGAAATTGTTTTGTCTCTTAGTTGTGACAATAATTTCAGTGAATTTCACTCTAGCCTATTAGAAAGCAAAAGTTTTCAGGCTACAGAAATTAAAATCTCAGAGGGTTCATTTGAGAAATACAGTGCTACATCCTGAAAAAAAGTACACACCATGACTTCATACTGTTACCGTTGTTACTCTTTAAATAAATTAAAGAAAATCATCATTTCACTTGCAAGTTTGAGCAGTGGAGGCATTTTTGTATCAGCAGGTAATTTAACAGGTTATAAAGAAATTATAAAGGTTCTGAGGGAGCTGGACCTGATGATCCTGATGGGTCTTTTCTAACTCAGCTTATTCTATGATTAAGGATACTGATGCAACAAAGACCTTCAAGTTGTATGTCTGTGAACTCTCCCCCAGATCAGAAAGCTTCTTAGCTCTAAGTGTTCTGTAATTCCCTTCCTGGAAATATCAGCTTTGTTTCTGAGTCAGCCAAGACCACCCAGGCTGATTTAATCCCCAACCCAATGCATCTTACTGACAATTTCCACAGCACGGAAGGAGGTCAGGCTCCTTTATCGGACCAATTACTGTATCCCCAGGAGCAAGGTTTGGAAGGTGAGCTCGTCTCAAAATCAGCAATCTGGATGGTTCTCTTCGTTACATAAAAAGTAAACTACATCCATGCAATTCATACAATGTAGTGTTTATGATATAATTGTTGTGGTTTAAACCAAACTGGCAACTAGAGCCCACAGAGCCATTTGCTTTTCTATGACATTGGACAACTTCCCTCAAATTTTGATGTATTTGTCTATTTGTTTAGAGATTTTGTGTTTTTGGTGTTGATTTTTTTGGTTTGGATTTTTGCTTTTATTTTCTGTTGTTTGTTTTTTAAATTTTTCTGTTATTTTTTCCCCAGAAACAAATTGCTGAATTAAAGCAAACAGGGAAAAGATAAACTTTTTGTCTGGACAGTCAAATTTACAGAACACATTTGTTCCAAGCTTTTGCTTTATTGTGTTTAAAAGTCATTCTTTCTATTTTCCAGCATATCCTATCTGAATCTTATACAGTAGCAGTAATTCCCAAACATGTCTTTTTTTCTCCTGATTTAGAAAAGAGGCAGAAAGAATCCCAAAGAAAGAAATTCTGCCTTTGTAATAGAGATATAGAAACCTATGGGTTGTACAGTTGACTGGGAATTTAAGAGGTTTGGCTCACCTTGCTTGTGAACTTGTGGCTTATCAGTGTTAATTGATGAACAATCTGACAAAGAATTACTATGAAAATCCCTCCTTCTCGTTTTCTTTCAAGCTCTTTCCTACAATTTTTCTTCTTTTATCTTCTGTTACATGGAAGCCTTGTCAGAGATGCACACTCTGAGTCAAGGTTTATGTTAGTCATCACATTAGCCACTCTACATGGCAGCAATGGAAGTGGAAAAAGAAAAGTGGAAGAAAAGACTTGAGAAACTGGAGCAGAAGTTAGAAAGCCCAAGGCACCTTAAAGACTCCAGAATTCCTGCCAGCTGGAAACATCAATGGCAAGGATTTTGTGTATTCATGAATGAAAATGAATACACAAAAAATGAATCCTTCTGGAAAGGAAGGCACACCAAAGGTAGCTATTTTTATTTTATGATTAATATATTGGACACACTAGGCTTAATAGCTATATTTAAATGAAGAAGAGTATGGCAGCTAGACAGTTACAAACATCTGAAAAGTACTGTGCTTTAAAAAGAATGATACATTTGAAAGACATCAACTTGATAGGAGAAGCTGAAAGAAATGAAGGGACTGCTGCATCATTTACAGCAGATTTGAAACTGCAGAGCTGAATATGCAGTTTTGGATGGTTTGCACAGTCTGAGTCCAGATGGGATATCAGGGACTCAAAGGAGAAACAGAAATGCTAAAGTTCCTTTTTTTAAGTTGAGGAAAAGCAATCAGAGTTTGTCAGGCTGCAAAAAATAACTGTTCAGAAGGAAAACAGAATAGTGTATAGTGGACTGCAAGATCAGCAAGATGCTAAAAACTGTGAAAAGGAAAAACAAAACCACATATCCTGAGAAAGGATTTTAGAAGTATAAGTTGAGTATATTTCCATGAGAAAAAAAAGAATTTATTTTGAGCAGAGTCACCATGTCTCTGAGACGAAGTTATAGATGAAGTGAGCAAAAGTCTTCAAAAAGGAGATGTATGTAATGAAGAGTATTTCCAGTCAACTTAGAGAATCAGAAATCTTTGTGAGAGCTGGTCAAGATACAGGTTCTTCTATAGATACTACTTTGCAACTCAAATTCAACTCTCACAAACAGGCAACTATGGCTCGAATCCGTGGCCTATTGTGCAGAGAGAACAGTATCTGTTGGAACAAAGAGGTAAACTTCAGATCTTACAACGGGGAACAATTCTTTGAAATTATTTCTGCAAACAGATTACCTTCTATTTAAATGGAACACAGCCCACATCAAGGTTAAAGAAACTAAACCTAAACTGAGGTGTCTTCAGTGCACACATCTACACCTGAGCTGGCCCATGGGGTCCCCTTCTGTGAAATGGAGAAGAAGAAAAACTGTAATTCAACCAATTCACTTATTTTATGTGTCTGCATCAGGACACAGTTAATTTTTTCCTTGAATTGTCCATTCCTCTCTGCCTGTATGGACATTGAGGGAGGGTGGCTGGCTCAAGGATAAGCACATGAACTCTGATAAATCTCACTGAAGGTCTCAGTGACAGTGTTTATTCTTTAGAAGCACTGAAGCCCAGAAAGTTTCAATCACTCTGTCTTCTCCATTATCAGCTTACTGTCCCATACAAAGATATTTTTTAAGGGAAATATTATATTGTGTGTCCAACATTAAACTTGTTTTTATCCACTGAGAGAAAAAAGATAGCATATCTATATCAAAATAAATGAGGATTAAACAAGCCATTTTCTGCGTGACTATACCATTTCTGTTAATGAGATGGTCATCACTGTCAAATTACTGTCCTTTCCATTACTGTCAATTACTTCCTGGGAGAGTTACATTTGCAGTTCAGAAAACCAGAGCTTTTGTGCTTGAGAGGGCATAGTGGGACTGCTTCTTACAGGATGCTTAGTATTTTTCAGGGTAAAGCTGACAAACAAGGATTTACTGTGTATCATTGGAAAAGGAGAGTTTTCCTTACATCGATGAATTGTTTCTGGTAACAGGGGATAATGAATTACCCCATAAAAAACAGAATCAGACATTTTGTTATCCATCTTATTTTGGGGAAAAACGGTTATTTTTCTGCCCCAAGTAAGAACCTTGCAATTATTTTTTCTATGACTGACTGTCCCCAGGACTGCATGAATTTTGAACATTCAAAACATACAAAACTGGACTTGTCCTATCTTGTGCTAATCCTTTCAGCAAAGATATTTTTGTGAATATTACTGCCAGACACAATCATTCTACAACAGTCTCCTTCATTTACCATGCATTTAGAAGCATACAAGTGGGAAGGATGGATGTCAGCTCTACTGCTTCATTCTGAAAGGCTTGAAAAATCTATGCTTGCAAATGGGTCTAAGCCCGGACTGCCAGGTAAAGATGGCCTAGCAAACAGGTGTGGTGGTGTCAGGACTTACTCTATTCTTTGAGGGTTCTAACAGCTTTTTCCCATTGGAGTGGGTGGTACTGGCTGTGTGCCTGGGTTCTCAGTTTGCATGCCCTGGCTGGAGGGCAGCAGGGGAATCAGGGGCCTGGGCTGGGTTGTTGAGCAAGTACCAGGAGAAAGGCTGAGCAGGCAGATGGAGACATGAGCAGCCCCACTGTCAAATTTACATAAAGTTGTATAAAAGCCCTAGGCAAGTCTGTGTAAGAACCAGGACTAATGTTGGTTGGAGGGATCTCTGCAGGTGTTTCTCCAACCTCCTCCTTGAAGATCACCAGCACTGAAGCAGCGTGCTGCACGAGATGACTTGAAAACCTTAGAATGGATAATTTTCAGACTTCTGAAACTTGTTCCAGTGCTGATAAAAAATTAATGTCCAACATGAAATTTCCATATCCTGGTCTGTGACTGTTAATTTTTATATGTTCTCTTATTGCTGTTGCTGAAAGGAGTTTCTATCTTTCCACTAAATTCTACAGACTGCAGTCAGGTCTCTGCTTAACCCCCTCTTTGCAGATCCCAGATCCCTTAACATCTTTCTTGGAATTCTAGGAACTGACCATCTGTATAGCCATCCTTTGAACTCTTTCCAGCTTTGCCACAACACTCTTGGTCTGGAAGACCCAAAACCGAACTGAGTTTTGCAAGGCATGGTTTCACCATGGCCAAGGAGATGAGGCTACTTGCCTTTTTCCTGTTGGCCTTGCTACTCCATGTGTAACTCTGCTCTACAGCTTGTCTTATTTGTGAGGACAGCACACTCTAGGTTGATACTGAGCTTTGGCTCACTGTTGAAGAGAACCTGAGTGTTATGATGGAGTCAGTTTGTTTCCCAGGTGTATTAATGTTTGTAATAGTAGTCACTCTGCCCCAGATTGAGAACACTGTATTTCTTGCTGAACATCATGAAATTTCTAATTCAGGCAAGGAAATGAAATCTTGAAATCGAAGGACAGACTGGAACAAACACTTCCAAACTGATATATGATCAATCAAAAATGAAGTGGAAAAAAACAGAGAATTTGAATGGGAGTGACTAGAAACAATTACACTGAGATCACCTTACTTGCAATGAAATGAACTAAACTTGCCAAAATTATTCCCATTGAAATCCCCAAAATCAGGGAAGAAAGGGAAACAAAGGGAAAGAATAGAAAAGAGGAAATGAAATTTCAAAAAAAAAAAAAAAAGAAGCAGACTAAAAGCATGTAATGCAAATGGGATGACATGAAGTGCAGAAAAGGGTCCGAAGCATGACCAAAAAGATGCTCATTGAATTACCAAGATACCATTCTCATTCCTGAAAGGAAGACTTTCCTTTCAGGAAAGGGAATGAAATCTTGAAATCAGAGGACAGAGTTGAACAACCACTCCCAAAAGGAGATGCGGTCAATCAAAAATGAAGTGGAAATGAGGTAGGATTGATGACTGACCTCATGAATGGTTCCAAGCACTACTGACTTGTAGCTCTTCCAAAAAACCTATTCTACCATTCATCCTACATGCATGACACCTATACTACTCCTTCACCCTTCTGTGATGGGTTCAAACCCCTCAGCATTCCAGGTCTCTTTACGTGCAACAGTGCTTACCTGTCCTACATAGCTGTAGCCTATTCAGGTTGAGGCTCAGACCTATTTGCAATCACCACAAGGTTGAGGTTGTGTGACTCCAACCCCTCTTTTTCCCTTTTATTTTTTTTTTTTTTTTAATAAATGCCATTACTGCCACCCTCCTACAGGGACCTTGCAGAAGGAATAGTAATTATGGTACTAGTATTATGTTTAGATTCCACTAGCTCTGGAATGTGCCTGTGTTCTGACCTTGATTCATTCTCTAAACTTATATATCAGCAATATATACCTAATAATACCTATGGAATTATCCTACAACTCCCCCTTCCTTTTTAATTTATAAAATTGCAACATTTCTATAAAGACATGTTTAGGTAAATAGTTATTATGACATATTCACATATTTCACATAGGACTAATAGGTAGAAAGATTATTTAGCTCTCAGTATTTCTACGTCTATGCTACTAGTCCCAGAGCTAGGCTGTTGATTTTTTCTGATTTCGCTTTAAGCACTTGATCTTGTTTAATGTGAGTCTGTTCTTGTTCTTCTCTTTCTAACATTAGTTGATCAATATGTTCTTTTAGACATTTATTTTTTCTCAGGGCTTCTTTATGCAATAATAAAGCTGTCTGTAATTTCCTTTGGAGGTACTCTCTGGATTTCTCTTCTGTTACAGCTCTTTGCTTTTTGGAATTTGGACTCATTTAGATTTGCAGGTTTTGCTAGTGGCTCTTCTACTGTTTTAATTTGTTTCTGGATTTCACATTCTGTTGCTACTCTCAGTTTAGTTTTCCTAGAGTAATCAGTTTCTGAGAGTTGAAAAGTGGTGACTTTTCCTTACAAATTCTCTTGAAGGGAATTACTTTCTGAATCAACCACTCCAATTCCTTTTCAGTTTTATTTTCTTCCTTAAGCTTTTTGCCCAACATCACAGTCTTATGCATCTTAGCCTTCTCACACAGCATACACAGATCTGCCAGAAGATTTTTCTTTACTTTATTGAAATGGTCTCCCTCCTTTCTCATCTAAATTTGTTCTAAATTGGACTTTTCCAAAGGCTGAGAAGTTCCTCTTTGTGATTCTTCATGTCTTCAAATGCTGTTTTGTAATGGTAGGTTTCTTCCTGGCTCTCCCTTACGGCTTTGTTTAATAATTCTTTCTCCAGACCAAGTTTCTCTTTTGAATCTATAAGTGAACACCTCAATGCTTCTATTTCTTCATTTTTTGCAACCTCTTGCTTAGCTTCAATTCTTTGCCTCCATAGTTCCTGTTGGCTCATCTTGTAATCCTCTTCACCTTTTTTAATAAGTGCTTTTTTCTCATTATTTGCATGTTGAAGCACTGTTCTACAGTTTTAGTCTGATATGCTTTTAACTTTTTCTGTAGATGTTTTACATCTTCTAACAAGCTGCCTTGAGATTGCTCCTCCTTATCAATTTTAACTTTTGTTAAACCAATTGTTCCTTCCTTATCACTGAATTGGACTAATATTTTTCTCAACTCTTTCCTTAACATCTATTTCCTTCTGAAGTTTTCATAATCTCTTCCTAGGTCTTTCAGCTCAGTGCCTTCACCTGGCATTGAGGCAATCATGTTTTCTGACTCTTTCAAGGATGCAACTTGAATCTTGGGGGTTTTTTAATGTTCTTGCTTGAGTTGCTCAAGGTGGGTTTTTTGATCAAAATCTATTGCCAGTTTTTTTGTGCTCTTCACTTTCTTGCTTGATATTTTTCATATCTTCTTTCATGTCCAAAAACTCTCTCTGTAAAGCTTCTTTTTGTAATTGATTTATGGCATTAACATCATTGTTGGGATTCAGACACTCATTCCTGCCTCCACCACTTGAATCAGGCTCTTCTAAACTGGAATTTTACAACAATTTTTCCTTCAAGTGCAGACTTTACCTCTTCAAGAGTTGAGAGAAACTGAGAACATTCCTCTTGATATGCCCTTGCTCTTTTATCAAGCACACATTGCAGATGAGCAAGCATGCAGTTCTTATCCCCTAAAAATTTGAGATTTTTCTCACAAGCATTTTGTTTTTCAGCTATGACATCGTTCAGTTCTGCATATTTTGCTGCAGTTCCTCTAAATAGGATGCTCTTGAAGATAAGGTTTTGGTTAGATCACTTATTTTGGAATCTTTTTCTACAAGTTGTTTCAATTTCCAAGACAGGACTCAAAATCATTACTTGGCCTTTCAATTAGTTACAGTTTTTTCTGTTAACTCATTAACTTGCTTCAAGAGGTCCTCTGCATTTTTCCTGCTCTTTTTATATTTCTTCCTGTCTACTCTTTTCTAATTTCCCAACTTATTATATTAGAGTTTTTACTATCAACACCGCTTGAAGCTTCTTTTTTAGATTCTCTTTTTTCCTGCCCATTTTCTCAAGATTGTACTTCATCCATTATATCTCTAAACTCAGCTTCTCTACTGCTTAATATAACCTGGTTATGTTCCAGTTCTTTCTTACAATCCCCAAGTTCCTGCCATACTCACTTTAGCTCTGCCACTGAACTATTGTGAACAGCTTCAAGGACTTGCAGTTTGGCATTTAATGTACTCCTCTCTTCAGAAAAACTCAGCATTTCATTAAACAATGACTCTATGACTTGGGTAACTGTAGAGTCTTTTTCTTTCATTTGATGGCTTAGACTAGAAATGAAATCCATCTGCCATTAAGTTTTTGATGAGAGATCTTTTTTCCCTCTTTTCTTCAAGGAGGTTTGCTACTTTTTAACCTTCAGCCTGCAGCTTTTCTTGACTAGCTATTTATCATGTCTTGTAAAAAATTCCACCTGCTTATTTATTTCTGCTAAAGACTCCTTCCTTTCTTCCAGGAGGCACTCTTGTTTGACTAATATTAAGCAACCCTGCAGCTACCTTGTCCCCCAATGTGGGTGCATCCCACAGCATGCGCCCTGCTTCTTCCCATGTTTCAACAAAGAAGTCAGTCTGTGCATTCATTCTTGCACTATTTCATCCACACCAAACAAACAAAACACATAGTACCCACTCCTCACACATAACACCTTTCCTCTGCAATATGCGCAGCAGGGTGTCCAATATGGACTATTCTGCTGGTATATAAATGTCCATTCCTAAGCTTCCAGTCATTCACCTGGAGGTGGTGTACCTACCTAGAAGTGATCTGGTGCAGATCTGCAGATCTGATGCAGGCACTTGGTTCACCTACTTTGTTCTTCAGGTCTGTGGTCTGTCTGTTTTATTCTAGATGCTTTTCTCCACCTGGCTCCTTTCTTGCAGGCACTCTCTGGCTTTATTTTATAGGCTCTCTCCTTCTGTCTCTGTTCTACAGGCAATCTTCATCATGTTGGTTTCTTGTTCTGCAGACTTTTGTCTGCCTTGCTTTATTCCCACATCACATCAGGGTCACCAGATGAAGGAAAACAGACAATTGAGCCCACAAATGATTCCAAGCACTAATAACTCCTTGCTCTTATGAACAACATTTTATACCATTCATGTATATGGCATGAATGTGCATGACACCTGTGTTCCCTCTTCACCCTTCTGTGATTGGTCCATCCCCCTCAGCTTTTCATGTGTCTTTACCTTCAGCACTGCTCACCCGTCCTACAGAGCTGTAGCCTATTAGGGATGAGGCTCAGCTGCAGCCCCATTCCAAATCACCACAAACCGTGTGCCTACATGGAAAGAAACCTTTGAAAATTTTGAAATGGAGTGACTACAAATAATTGCACTGAGATCAACTTGTTTGCAGTGAAATGGACCAAAACTTGCCAAAATTATTCCCATTGAAATACTTAAAATCTGTGAAGAAAGGAAAACAAGGAAACAGAATAGAAAGAGAGGAAATTAAATCTTAAAAAAAAAAATCCTGACGCAAACTGAAAAGATCAAGTGCAGGAATATGGACGGAAGCATGACCCAAATGATTCTCATTGAATTCCCAATATTTCATTCCCTTTCCTGAAAGGGAATCCCTTCCCTAATTTTCCAAGGTCCCCTTGAATTAAATCTCTACTACTTTGCATATCAAGTGCCTCCAATTTAACTTAATCCACAAATTTGCTGAGGCTTTGTTCTGCCTCATTGCCTGAGTAAGTGATGAAGATAATCAACCCCTGACATATTCCATCCATTACTGGTTGCCCACTGGGCTCTGAGCCTCTGATTACTGCCCTCTGATTCTGGCAGTCCAGCCCATTTTTAACACATCTAATAACCTGTCCATCCGGCCTGTGGCTTGGATCAGTCCCAACAAGCACTCTCCCCTGCAATGCCCACGCAGGGCCTGGCAGACACAGCAAGTTGTGGACTATTCTGTGGCTGTTCAAGCTGTGGCTATTCCCAAATGGCCCTGTGGGCAGGAAACAATTGCATGCTAGTTGGACAGAGCATTAGATATTCACATTTTTAGTTTGTTATTCAAAAGGAGAAACTGTCTCATAAAATAATTAAGGCTATAATCAGGTCTTAATTAAGGGCAATTTTAAAGGAGGAAATTGTGTTTTTACTAAATATTGCACTCAAGCATGGAAGCCAAGAAGGCTCATAGGAGATCAGACTAAAAATTTTCAGGGGTTCCCTGAAAAGAGCTTATTCTTTCCCAAGAACTTTTATTGTAACTATTCACGGCTTATTTCTCTAACAAGCCCCAGAGTAAGGAAACATCAGTAAGGAAATATCTCTTTGTTCCTTGTCTATATGACCATCTATAAATCTATTCTATACAGAAGGGATAATCTATTAAGAAAGTGATGTTTCTGTCTCAAAAATGTTTCAGCATGTAGCAATCAATAACTAGCTTTAAATTTGAAAGCTAATTCAAAATATATAAGTTTCTTTTGGAGGAGAAATTATGAAGATATTTTGGTTTAAGTCTTCTCAGTCATCTAGGGGGTTTTACCCACATTTTATTCCTATTTTAATTTTAATTCATATTTAATTTAAATTTTGTTTTTTTTTTTTTTAAATTATTTCAAAATTATATATAAAATTTTATTGAAATTTTAATTCATATTCAATTTAAATTTTAATTTTTATTCATATCTAATTTAATTCAATGAAACATATAAATAAATAATGATTTTTTTTTTTCCTGAAAAAAACTGAATCAAACAACATTGAAATTGAATTGAATTGTTAGACAGATTAACATTAACTAGATCTCCTTCTACAAGAAAAAGTTTGGCCTCACTGGAAGTTCACTTATTGAGAAAAATGCAATAATTTTTCTGGCAATTTATATTTGCTTTCATGAACAAAGTGCTTTGTATTTTCTCTAATATTAATCATCTCAGATGTGTTGGTAGAGAGAATGGAGTGATGTTAACCAGAGAAGGACCTGGCTAGCCTAACTTCCCCGTCAGTGTCTTAGGAATCAGCATCTGGACATTTTGGCTCAGTCCCAAAGGGAAAGCAAAGAAAGCAAAGATGCAAAATCATTAAAGCTTATGATAAAATTGTTACTGTATGTCAGCACAGCATCATGTCCAAAGAAGTTTACTCTCAGCGAGGTCTTGAAGCAGAACTCAGATAATAAAACATAATAGTTCACTGGAAAGGAAGGAAAGCAAAGAAGGCAAAATTTGAGACTATGGGGTCTTTTTCTTGCTCTGCTACACCAATGGAGGTGATTACCTGCTGTGTGTATTTTTCAGGAGATGAAACCTAGCAGTTTTAAGATAAAGATATCTAAATTGTAAAGGGTAAGTAAGTTTTGTGTTGGATAACAGCACGTTCTAAAATACATGGATGCCTTGGAAGTGTCTGAGGGAGAGCGAGTGCATTTCAAATGGAAGGGCTTTCATCCCAAACCTGTCTTTTCAATGCTTAAATGTCCATTAAAAATTTGATCTTGCTTTGAAACTGACATGTTTTTTACAAAGGGGTTCATCAAAGGACAGCTTATACCTGTGCAGTTTTGTCTCCAGCATATGAGATTCAATCCATAGCAGTTGCTCCAGTTTGGGTAAACTATCTGAAAGTGAATCCGTGCAAATGCAGTGTATTCACAACTGCTCCAGGCTAAGCAGTCACATGAGAGTAGCTATTTTGGCATAACAATTCTGGAAAAAACTGTCGGCATAAAGATGTTTACTTGGGAGTAAGTATTCAAGCATAAACTAGATGCTGTCCTTTATCTTCTTAGCATATCTTATTCTGACTTAACTGCTAGATGTAGCTGCATACACTATAAAACTTTCATCTAAAGACTGAATATAGAGTGGAGACACAGTAACAGGGCTAGTGAGAAAAGCAAAGCTTTCACTGAAGCTGAAACCTCTTAGGTTTTAAACCTGATTCATCAGGTGCATCAAGTGGCTTTTCCTTAGCTCACACATATGGTGGTGAATAACCCTTTGCAGTCCTTGCAGAGCCTCACCCCTGGTTTTAGTCAATGCATGATCTTGGCCATTGGCTTTGAACTTTCCAGTGGTCTGGGCAACAATATCATCCTATTTTGAAGTATGTCCTAAGTCTTAGGATAGAGTTCCAAAGTGTTTTTCACTCCTTCAGACCAATAAAATTGTTTAGGATATTTTTTGCTTTTTTAAATTTTTTTTTTTATCTTGCCTTTTTTAAAATCCCAAACCAAAGCATAACACAGTTCCTCCCTACCCTTTCTCCTGGCTTAACAGTGAGGGAAGAGGAATTTTGATGCTCAGAAAACTTCCCCATGACTGAGAGCAGGTTTGAAATTAGTAGGAACACTCATTTTAACCCCTATAACCTTTTAAATAATTTAGCCTCTTTGTTCAAGGGATATCCATACTCCATACACTGCAGATCCTACATGGCTCATTGCTTTTTAGTCTGATGAAAATGGCCCCACTAATAGAAAGTTATATTAATTTTATTAGATTGTTATTCAAGAACATTAGAAAATATTAATGTATTTTTATAGTTCTGTTTTTTAAGACACTATTTTATGCAAAAAGGATCATTAACACTAAGAGAACAGTTCTGTTTTCTTGTGCATGTTATTAAACATGTCATAATATTTCAGGTGTATTATACAGAACATTGAAATGAAAGACCTCACCTTTGAAAGCTCTTCGTACTCACATCATTATGCATGTCCAAACTTTTATACTCTTACTTACAATAAATATGAATTGAAAATATTATTCTGAAAGCTGCACAGTTAAGAATAATGGAGTAGTTTACACAGCAATATACACAGCTTGCCAGGAATAAGGCTACCTGTACTAGTCCCTGTGTGTTAGTGATAAAATAAAATAGGAATACTAATGTAGACTTATGCTAAAATAAAATGTGCCACCAGACATTATGCGTCACAGGAGATAAGCCTGTTTTCCACTCTACCAGACTCATCTTGTTAGCTGTTAACCTCATCTTATGGGACTAACAAATTTCTCCTCATCTTTCCTTGCATTTAGCACAGAGGTCACACTTTATTACATTTTACATTCAAGCAAGGGTGGTAGAAGTCAGGGTGGTATTTAGGACTAGGAAGGGATCTAAACAGAGGTAAGTGGACATTATGATCAGAAACATCCTGCTCTAGGCACACACGTACCAGCCCATCACTACTCTTTGGGAATAAAAGAACAATAATTGGCAGCCCTTTATATAATGGACTGTTTTCATCCTGCCTTCAGCTGCAGAGACATTAATTTTCTAAAGCTGCAGTGATACAACTTACAGAGCTTTGCACTTAAGTGCCGCTGAAGTACCCTAGAGGCTGTGATCCCCAGGAAGCATATTGCCTCTCTCCATTTTCCCTTCTTAGGCACACAGAAGTCATAGGCATATTATTATCCTTTCATTCCCTCACCACCACTGTCTTCTTCTCATACTGTCTTGCAGTTTTTTCCAGTCCTGTGATACATTCAGCACGTCTCTATACAGGTTCATGTGTCATCACCAGGAGACCCAATTGTCCTTTGGCTTGGGGGAACAGTACTTTAGTAAACCCCTAAAAGATGCAGGATTTTTGAAACTGTGCCCCAGGAAACTGTGAAGAGATCTGTGCGTGACTCTCAAACTTCAGAAAGAAATGGAGCTGGTGGTTAAAGAGAAACATGATTTGGGGACACAACTCGGTTATAGCAAGAACAGTCAGAATGGGATTGCAGTGAGAAATAGGAGCTGACACCTGATAGAAAACTGCTTGTTAGTCCTTACTGTAGCCAAGGTCAAAACCACAGCCTGATTCACCACAGCAACCAGTAGAAAGGCATTTTTTCCCCTGGTAAGATGTATTGTGAATTCAACAGTAGAGGCTTAAACCCTGTATGACTCATCCCCATGTTCCACTTTTCCTGGTTCAATGCAATTGCCTCCCTCCAGTAGTGCCTCCCTGCCCAGCCAACCTAGAAGCACAGCACCCCACACCAGTGTAGCGTGTGAGGGGGCCAGCCAAGGCACCCTGTGCAGCAGCTGAGATGCCTTTCCCAGCTCCTTTAACCTTGCACGTGGTATTTCAGCACAGCTGTGTGCATTTGGCTCTTTTCCTCCAGGTGAGCAGGTTTTTGTACATGATCAGGAGGTGACTTGACCTCTGATAAAGAGATCTGAGTGCTGTGTTTGCCAGCAGGACACAGGGTGACACATATGGTATTTTTACTCTGTGCTATGTCAAGTTTCTTTCTGTCCATGTGTACATAAAAGAAGGGGAACTCATGGATTTGACAGATGTGCTTGATAATTCTTTTCAGTCAGAACACACCAATGTAGATATGTATTAAAACCAAACAACAACCCCTTCCCCAGCCCCTACTGGTAAACACACCTCCATGTCTACATTGTTCTCATTGCCAAGCCCCAGTGCTTCCATGGTGCTGGCAGTCTGTGCAGGAGGAGGCATCACACCCCAGCTTTCTTTTGTCACAGGTTCATGGCCTGCAGACACTGCTGGCAGGTTCTCAGGGTTTGGATTGCCTTTCTTTCAGGCACTGGAAACAGCAGCAGCTGCTGAGTGCTGAGCATTGCTGATAAAATCATGAAACTTGCTAGCATTTTGAGAAATATTGCTCTTGGTGGGGACACAGAGAGAGGAACCCAGTTTGCAGATGCAATCCATCCTTTCCAGCAGAGAGCACAGAAGGCAGGCCATGCAGTGGACTGGATACTAGAAGGGATTTTGGGAAGCCCTTATCAGGGAAGGCACTACAGACGGAATGAGCCCCAGGGTGGGCCACCAAGTACCCTTTTGGCAGGAGTCAACCATCGTTGATGGACACCTTCATGACTCTGCCACAATTGTGTCATGAACACTAAAGGAGAACTGAGGGTCAACAGAATCCACATTTGAAAGAAGAGGGCAGTAAAGAAAGTAGAGTGTTGGACACAAGGAAAAGACAAGTAAGGCCTGGGAAATGAAGGAATGTGTAGGCATATGGAGAAAAGGATCCAAGCAGACATATCAACTTTTACTTCTATCCCCTTAGTCAAATGCCCTGCCTCTGTATCAGTATTTTTTCCTCATTTTGGCTCTTCAAAGAGCTTTAACTAGGGCATCACCAAACAGGATGAAAGAAACTTATCCAACACCAATTTGATGTGAATAAGCAGATACTGCTGCTTTGGGGGAGCTGGGGACATGGGGCATAACTCCTCTGAAACACGTCCCACTCAACAAACAATATACATACTACGCCTGCTCTTATATTTAATCTTTACACTAATTGGTTCTAATGGTTAATAAGGGCATATTCATATCCTAAACAATTATTGACTATTTCTACTGAGGTCTACTGATTGGAATCCTCAATATTAAAATGGGATAGTTTTCCAAGCAGCATAATTGGTGAGTATGATCGTCTCTGCAGTTTCTTGACTGAAACATAAGGGTCCATTAACTTCTTGGTGAGGTTTCTATGGTTACACAGCACTCCGGATATTTCTATACCTTATACTTCACAATTTTCTGCTTATAATCATAGCTAACCCTTTAATATGATTTAATTGATTATTTGATCAAAATAGTCATAACAAGGGAATTAGGAAAACCATAATGAATCCATTAGTGAAACCTTCCAGGGCAAGGTTTTCCCTCTATGTTTTTCATGTTTTGATATGAAAAGAAAGGCTTCACCAATAGATTAAAGTGTTAGTTTAATGACATTAGAAGGGATTCCTGTTGGAAAATTGATAGATTTGATAAGGAACTGATGTTCTAACAAGTCTGTGAGCTGCTGACAACAGTATTGCTTAAGGCACTTCCATAAACCATATGCTGTCCATGGCAGACATACTACTAGAAGATAAAATTCTCACTTGCCTGATGAACTGGACTAGAAGTCTATCTAAAAAGACATACTTCTAAGCTTTACATTAAAAGTTAACTGCAATTTTCCACTCCTTGAGCCCATATGGAAAAAGATAAAAGGAAAATACAAATTTTAGGATTTATTCCTTGCACCCAGAGATTGTCCCTAAACATAGCACTTTGAGAGGTCTGCTCAAAAAGGCATATTGGGAAGCCTGACTTGGAGCCCTTCATGGAACTCCCACATAAGTAGTGATGTACCACAGCCTGTTTCTGTAAAAAATTACTTATGAGGATGAATTTTCTACTGTGGGAGACCCATAGGGCCTCTCTGTTGGCCCAAGTGAAGCAGCTTATCTACTTTTTCCTGTTGAGAATTCCTTTATCAAGCAATCTCGTGGTTAGAAGCTCACCTGTGCAGTTGACAGACTGTTCTTTCTTAGTTCATGCATGTGCCATGCCCTGAGACTGTAGCAAAGATCTGTAGTCCTTACGCAGGACAGGCAGCACAGGCAGGAGTATTTAGCATTTGGCTCTTCACCATGGGTTAGTTTCTTCTGCTGGCTGAGATGGATGACTAAGTGCCTGTGATCCACCCACATCCTGCTTAGAACCTCTCAGCTGGTGCATACTTGGTGGTCCTCCATGCCTATGTTTCTCTTTTGCTTTTGCAATGAATCTTGGAAAGGCATCATACAAAACCAGCTTTGGGTTGTGATATGAATGAGGAGTTCACTGTTCATTGTATGAAAATGGCATCCATAGCATAAAGTCTAAGCTGTCAGGACAGACCAGGCAATGTGTTCAAAGTGATATATTTTTCTGTTTCCAGATGGAGGGAATGAATTTCTCATTATTTCAGGTTCCCCCAAGAAATAGGAAAGACAAATGTTATTTACAGTAATAATAGGAATTTAATACAGGAATAAATGATTATTTTTTCCTTTGAGGAGTCATTTCATCCTGGCAGAGGGCCTAAACTGGTATTCTGGGAGATCCTTTCCTTGTCTGTCATAAACAGCATTAATCTATGTATGTCTGTGTCTTCCTGTCTGCTGCAAGTACCCCTTGGGTTATGCATTTGAATGTAGGGTTGTTTATTGAACCAACTGCCTGTCTGTTATGGACAACTCTGGAGAGAATTTTCTCCATCCAGAAGTGTCATTGTAGTACATTTGTTTTTCTTTCCACCATGTTTTTTAATAGACCTTTAGCAATTGTAACTGCCCAATGCAGATTTACCGTTTGACTGGCCATGATCTGGTCATGACTAAGTGGCGATGACTACGTGTTCATTTCCAAGGAAAATGCACAAATTCATTTCAAGAGACCTTAGACTGTCTCTAAGTTAGTGAAAATAGCACATGTAAAGACACTGAGGTTCCTGAAACATTTGCTCCTTTCCCTGCAATGGCCCCCTAGATATCCTTCAGTAACCTGTTATTCTTACAAGGGGGATTATCAGTGTACAAACAGGAGCTGCAGTTTGTGCAGTTTACTGTGAAAATAAGGCAGAGTTTTCTTTTTATCTGAGACTGGATATGGCAGATTAGGGTACCAACACAATGCTATGGGAATTTTTCATCTCTTTATTAGTGTATGGGTGGTACTGAAGTCAATCACAGCATTGTCTTAATTTATTCCACCTTGGACTTACTCCCAGGGCACTTTCCAGCAGACAGGGAAGGCCTTGGTGATGAACTACTATTGCCACCCTCAGAGCAATAGCCTGGAAGTGCCATCGACTCAGACAGAGACCCCACAAGTTTTACTGCAGGGTTCTCTGCAATGTGGTTTGCTTTGGTTTGGATCCCAGTGTTTTGCTGCTTCTGTCTCTTTCTTGTTGTCCAGTGTGTATGGCAAGGAAGCTGTTGGTTTATCTAGAATTACCAGTATTTTTCTCTAACATCCTGCACTATGAGTTTTGGTTTTTTTCCTACCAGAGTCAATCTGACTTCGTGGAGGGTGTTTAGCCTTAATGTTTTCCAGGTCACAGACTCAGTTTATTTAGTGAAAGTGACTGCTTTCCACATTTGTTGGGTTACTCTGCGCAGCCAGTGGAAGACCTCTGAGTCATTCATACCTTTTAAGAGACAATAAATTTAGACAGTATCTTTCAAACCAGTCTTGGCAGTCTCTTAGAAGTTCAGTTGTAGAGGACCCAAAATTCTTAGTGTGCTTTGATATTTTTTGTGCTCTATTTGTCCTATACACAGCTGTTCCATAGCATTGTTTAGATATTAGGATCAGGTGATCTGTAGCTGAAAGAAAAGACATCCCTCAGCCTTCTGCCTGAAACTCTGTGCAGCAAGACTAAATCCAGGTTATTTAATATTCTGCTGTGTGTATGTAATTGTGCCCTCATGTTGTCCAACTCAAACTTTGCCTGCTGATGTAATCCAAGTGCCTTCTGAAAGTTTTCTGCCTCTTCTTCTTACCTCATAACAAAACAGATTTAGAACTTTCTAGTTGGGGAGTTTCCTGTTATTTCATATTGGTGCAAGTAATCATCATTTTTATTAAATCTAGAATAGAAATTGATTTAGTGGCATAGTTATTTTTCTCTCCATACTTTCCCACTCCTTTCTGCTGCCTTCTCTGTTTGTCATCCCACCCAATATGCTTCTGACATAAAGTTGAGAGGGTCTTCTTTCACTATGTATTTGACATTCTTCCATTAAGTGCTTCCTGAAAGTAAAGTTTTTGTTTCCACTTAGCAGTTTCCTTGGAGAGAAATGGGGATGAGAGGGAGGTGCAAGTACCACCTGAGAGAAAAAATGTAAATTTTGTCTGATGGTAGTGACAGTATTAATCTTTGAGTCAAAATGGCATGTAAATGGTTCAGTCCAGCCATGAGCATATCCTGCTATACTGTGAAACTCCTGGTTTAACATCTATGAGTGAATAATCAACTGTAAACCACCTGTTGTGTCTGAATTTTGAATTACATATATCTCTACATTTGCTCTTCCTT
>CM031857.1:36780767-36995318 GCA_018697195.1 Certhia americana | reverse complement strand
CCCCCCCCCCCCCCCCCCCCCATGCAGCAGTACAAGTACATATTAACAATGAAAGCTTCAGTTCAGTTTTTCAGCTGTCTTTGTCAAACATTTTGGATTTGGGGTTCATATTCATTAAAAAAATTAGCAAGTGCTGAAGCTCATCTGTTTCTGATCAAAAAAGGATGGTGAGATAACTCAAGGGTCTCATGTTATGAACTTCTCATAAAAAAACTTGAAAAAGAAAGATTTTGGTATTGTTTTTAAATAAGCAGGAGCCACTGACGCAAAGTCTTTAAGCATCCTTATATTTTAGAATAGAGTTTACTGCCAGGAGAAAAAAACAATGAAGTGCACCCCTGCCTCCAGGTAGTCGTTGCATTTAATGATTCATCTACTTAAATGTCAAAGCAGATGCTTGAAATCAGACTCTACTTGAATGCAGAGGAGTGGCTTTCTTGTCCCATCACCAAAAGCCCAGTGACAGGATTTGGTAGTTGCAGTGTCTAAAATTTAACTTTTTTTTTTTTTTGTCTTTTATTTAATCCTTTGATTTCTCTTAATGTGGAACTTAAGGGGCCTCAAAGAGAAATATCTTATCCTAGAGAATGAAGAAATCAGAAGTTTGTGCTGAATCCACACTTTTAAGAAAAGCTTGAAGGGAGATTGTAGACAACTGGCCTCCTAAATAATACTGCACTTTTTAAAAAAAGAAATCCTCAGGTTTAAATTTAAATTTTTTTTGTCATTGAATAACCATAGGCACTTAGCATGTGGCACTCATATATGAGGTATAAGACAATGGTGTGAGATTGCAGATAATTTTGTTCTTATTTATCAAGAACTGTTGTCTATAAATAACATTTATTTCAGAAATAGAAGTATTTCAGTACTTCTTAGAAAAACTTATCTGAAATTCAGCAATAGCTTAAACATCATTATTGGTTGCTGAGAGACACTTGCATTCATACAAACACAGAGCAGACTTGTTCCCTCAGGAGTGAGGAAGGAGTTTTTCTTCTGTCCTTGACCCATCTGTTAACAAGAAAAGTGTAAAAGGGATGTAGGAGCTGTTTCCAGACCTAAATACCTGTGGTACCTAACTTAGCTATTGCACTGTTCAAAAATTCAGAGTGCCAAAGGGAGGCACTTAGCGTCCCTGTATACTCACTGAAAACATTCTGGTACTTCTCAAGAGTCAAAGCATTCTCTCCACTGACTAAAAAAGGTGCCTCAGTATTTCATACTTCTACAGATTGGTTCACAACATCTTGACACTGAACAACAAAAATACCAAGAACCAAGAAACAAGAAAAGCTAACCACAGAGTATGCCTTAAAACAGGCCTGAATTGGACTTTGCTTTATGGGCGTTGCTGACTACAATGGAAACAATGAGACCGTTCAGAGATTGCTAACAGAGAGGCAAAGGAAGGTGCAATGAGGCAGTTGTCTAATGAGCAGAACTGTGCCAAATATTGACAATGTCCTGGGGTACCCCACTTGTGACCAGCTGGATCTAACTCCAGACACCACCACTCTGGGCTCCAACATCCAGCCAGTTTTTAACCCAGCAAAGAGTGCACCTGTCCGAGCTATGAGCAGCCCATTCCTCCAGGAGAATGTTACTAGAGACATTGTCAAACACTAATAAAGTCTAGGTAGACAACATCCACAGCATTTCCCTCATTCACTAGGCAGGTCATGCTGTCACAGAAGGAAGGAGATCAGATTGGTTTTCTGCATAAGGATGCATAAAAGCCCCACTCCGTGCAAAAATATAATCAGTTCCCAGGGACTGAGATTGCCACTCACAGTGCAAATGCTAGAAACACAATATTCACTGGTTTGATGTCATAGCTATGAATTATGAATATTTCTTAGTCATCACCTCCAGATTGGAGTGCTAGTAAGGAAGTGCAATTTGTCCTATTCATTTACTGTGGGTGTTAATACAGAAAGGCCTTTTAACACATTTTTAGCTATCAATGCAGAGAAGATTTTCATCCATAAGCAGAAATCTTTTAAATTCCTTACTATGCTTTAAGCAGCTATTATGATGGTTTTAGTTTCTTTTAAAAAACACAATCATTTTGGCTGCCTGTGTTTAGGATGCCTCACTTTAAGTTTGGTTTTCTGAGCTCTCAGCTGAAAGGCTGAAAGCCTTTGTAACTGCATTTTGCCTCAAAGGTAGCTTCAGAAAGTCTAAAGAATAACCTGCATACACATTTTTCTGACCACACGGGTCAGGTGTGGACAGGTATTTATTAATGGATTCAGGGTACTAAGCAGCAAACCAAGCCCCTAAGCCTGAGGGGAGTGTGTGGTGGCGGGCATTGAGGATTCTTTTTTTTTCATTAGCATTGCAGTGCATTTGCATGCAGTTTTAACTAGTCTGTTCTCTAAGGCACATGTTATTCCAAATCCTGATGTACATGCATGCTGACATGTATATATGTATATGTGGATGTGGATAAAGGTAACACACGCAGGTGCTATCCGTACAGCTTCCAGTAAGTTGCATCTGATCCTTTTCCCTTGAATAATAAGAGCTTCAGCAGGCCAGACCTCCTCTGCTGAGTGCCTGGTTCTGACCCACCTTGCTGTGCATCTGTAGTTAAGCAGCCTGATGTTCCTTTTCTTCCTTCAAAAAGCAATCCCTTCTCTTTGTACTAGTGCATATAGCTGACATCCAGCCCCCTCAATGACCTGATGTTTCAGCACTTCTGGCAGCTCTGACAGCTGCACTTGAATCCATTTAGCCAGTGAAAGCTGTAATTGATTCTGGCAGCATGCCATCCAGGTCAGTCACACCCAGGAACTGTGTGTCTGAACTTCAGATGAACCTTTCCCAAGAACATGATGGCAGATGAAGACAGTAATGGAAATTAATGTAAATGAACATCAATACAAACTGTTTTACAAGGTCTAATAGTCAGATCAGAGCTGATCATGCAGACAGTTGTTAAGCACCTTAAAACACTTAGTTGAACACTGAGTGTATCAGCCTCTAATTCCAAGAGCATGGTACAAAAATAGGGTTGGGATTTCAACTGTAGTAATGTAATTAATCTTGTGCGAGACAATTGTCATCTGATAGAAGGTAACCCGAAGTCAGATCAAAAAGCTGGTGCTTTTTGAACAGAAGTTGATAGAAATTAAGTGAATAATGCCAACTTACATTATAAAGGAGTACTGATATTTGTGTTCCATAGCATAGCAGATTTAGAATGCAAGAACACAGGGTGACACTAACAGCCCATATGTCTTGTCTATGAAGGTGACTAGCACAAGATGCTTAGAGAAAGAACATAAGAAATAGAATAACTCCAAGCATGTAGTGATCTTTCCTAGTAAAGAGGGCTGGGGAAGTCTCCTAGGAAATACCTGAACCAGAGATTTCTGTCAAACAATTCCAGTTAAATAGCCGTGAAGAGATCTGTGAAACATTTGCTTTATAAGCTTAATACAATTCTATTTTAAGCACCATTTATGTTTTGGACTCCTTAACTTTTTTAATTAAATGTTTCTCAAGTTAACTCTATATAAATAAAGTACTGCTTTTCACTTGCTTCAAAAGCATTGCTTAAGAATTTCACAGAATCCCTCTAATTCTGTACTAGGAAAGCAGTTAATGATTGTTTCCTAGGCATATTCTCTCTACAAGTGCCCAATGTTTCCAGTACTTCCAGGTCTTTATAATAAAACATTTTGGTATTTCTCTCTAAGATGTAATATCTTAATATATGTTTTCCTGTATGGTGGAATACTGCTATTGCTGTTCTTTTCTGCCCTTTCTGCAGTTCAGCTATGCCCTATGTGAGATAGAAGACCACTACAATACACAAAACTGAAGATAAGGGTGCTTTATTGATTTAGAAAAGTACATTTTTACCTGCATTTTCATTTTCTTTCCTTATAATTCCCAATACAAATTGCTATTGAACAATGTCTAAGGCTTAAGCTGATGTTTTCAGAAGAAACCTCATTTTCACAATGACTGCTGACAACTCCTAGATTTCTTTTCTGAATGAAAATTCATCATTAAAACCCACTATACACAATTAGAGCTATTTTTTGTAATGTGGAGTACCTGTCATTTAACAACATAAAATTTAATCTAACATTCCTGAAAATGTTTGTATCATCTTAAATTCTGACTATCCTGAATAGTTTTGTAATTATTTGCACACTTTGGTACAACTCCTCTGTGAATAATTTGTGAATATATTGAACTGCCCATATTCTATCACAGAGCCTTCTGAAATTATTTTTGTTAACTCTGTGACATTGAAACTCATGGCCTCCTATCATTTATTTCTGATGTTTCAACTAGGTTTTCTCCCTGAGGGATCTCTGATTTTGCACATTAGCCTAATTTCTTTGATGATTTTTTTTCTTGTAGGACTATACTGGAAGTTTTTTAAAGACACTAGGTACACCATGTTTACCAGACACCCATTACAACATCCTCATTGACTTCTCCAAAGAATTCAAGTAGATTTGTGACAGATTACTTCTAACAGCCAAATCAGTGCTAATTCTCCTCTAATTTTACTCTCTGACACTGTTTAGAATTATTTGCTTAGTGCAGTGATCAATCTTATGGGTCTGTAGTAACCTGGAGCTACCTATAAAATTTGGCACCATACTTGCTGTCTTTCATTTCCTTGGTGTTTTATTAACTAAAGCAATAAGCTCATCACTTAGAAGTGAAGCAAGTATGAAACTGTAGAACTCCCTTCATTTTCTATGAAATTCAGATATCAATTCATAGTGGGGCAATCCTGGCCCACTACAAAACATGTATACTTCTATAGGAAACAAATTTTCACTTATTGACCATACCTAGGGCCATGAGAAATCACTTCGGGAAACCTGAGATTTTTCAAGCCCTGATTAAATGTGTAGCTTCACCCCATGGTTTGGTTTGAGCACTTTCAATAAAGTGGAACAAAGGAACTTTAGTATTAATCCATGTTCCTCTTAGTATTTTGCTCCTAAGCTCTTCTTGTAAATAGATTGAGCCAGATATTTGAGAGTTAAGTATTTCCATACTGAGCTAAATTCTAATTATCCCTTCTACTGTAAGTACTTCATTTATTTGGGGAGACAATGGTACGTAACTTAGCAAAAGGGCAGCAAAATTATTGCAATATTAATAAAAATGCATCACAACAGTTGTGGAATAAACTATTAGGCTTTAAATCAGAGAAGTAATTATAGGCCTATTATCCAATATGGCTACAGCTGCTCTGTGTATTTATACACACAATTGCTTTCAAATATACACCAGGAGGATTAGAATGAAATAAAATCCATGAAAGAAAGTATTTATCCAGGGAGCTGGAGTAAAAGCAAAGATTTCATTTCCATACCAAGAAAAATGGAACCAAGCAGCTGTTCAGTTATTTTGGATTTTTGTTCTTGCTTGACAATGATTAAAGATATTAAGAGCACCAAAATGACATGCCAAGATAATAAACAAGGTTTTCTTGGTGATCAGCATCTGTCATCAGAACTCCTATTGCTCTCAGCAGTATTTCTCTACTTATCAGAAATTGCTCCTTCCAATAAAGATTACATTTTATTTTCAGTTTCATATGCCTTTTTTTTTTTCTTTTCCCCTGAATATTGAACTTTTGCATTGCAAAACTCTACATATCTAAAGAGGAAAAATGAGAAAAATGATTGGTAATAAGGGATCTCACAAACTGTCCATTTTGACTGAAGGAAAATCCAATCCAAAGCCCATGTGTCCAAAATGTTTATAGGCTTTCAGGAAATCACTACCAATAGAGTTATGAAGCCCATGTTGGTCTGGCATCCAAGTTCCTGCATTTCTGTCACGGCCATGCACTAACATTTCTGCCATGATTCTCTTCTCTAATGTGATATTCAATTGCATTCTAACCTAATTCACAAATTATGTTTTCAAATGCTACTTATTTGCTGCTCACAATGCACTTTGGATTGGGGTAGTTTCTGTGGGCACTGGAGGGTGCTTTATAGCCACTCTAATCTGCTTTCAGAGAAAGTTAAAAACCCTAAACTGCGGTAATTTTTTGAGGAGTAAAATTTTTATATTACAGCCAGGGACTGGGAGAGGGCAAAAGATGAAAAGCGCCTGCACACCCAGCGGCAGTTTCCTAATCAGCCCCACTGCAGTTATCCAGCTTTTGCTTTTACTGCAGTCGCAGGACAGAGGCATTGCCACCCCATGCTTTAGGAAATAATCCAACATTTTCATCCGGAATAACAAGCCACATGATCTCCTCAGGCAAAAAGAACATGGAGAGGAGGAATGCCTCTGCTTATCACAGCCACCACAGGCATGCTGGCTCCTGATAGCACCATCTTATCATGTCCAGAGCAGTGTCTCCCAGGCAATTTGCTCCTCTCTGTGCTCAGACAATCAAAGTAGCTTAGCTTTGAAAATAGTTTATAGGACAAAAGCAGGTGTCCTGGGATCCTGCCCTGGCAGAAAGCCATGCTATAATTGACACCATAAGTCTGAAGACTAGAAGAATCCACTTGATGTGAGCAACAGAAATGACATTGCAATAGGTGGTGGTGCAGAGGCTGTTCATTAGAGGGACCTGCACAGATGGAATAACGTGGGAGGGAACCAGACATCAGGATGCAAAGGAGAGGGCATATACAGGCAGTTGGCTGCTGAGACTTCCGTTTCAGCATTGGACCCACACCAACGCTAGCATCACCACCCTGGTTGCTACAGAGCAGCCCCCACTATTGTGACTCACCCAGGTCATGGCCAAAATCTCCAACCAGCCAAAACACTGCAGAGAAAACAGCTGCTTCAACTTGACTGTTGTTTCCTCCTTGAACCTTATTTTAGTTACACAGCCTCAATCTGGTTTCCCTGAGCTACTTTTTCTATGCATCTTGTTGTACTTTGTTTATATATTCTTCTGTCTCTTCATCCAGACAGGAAAACAAAGGTTAGAAAAAGGACAACAATTCAAGTAGGCATTGATGCAAGGACCAGCCTTTCAGGGAAAAAAAAAAAGAAAAAAAAAAAAGAATATTGATACAGCAAGAATAAAAAGATCCAAGTAAGCATGGAGATGCCTGACTGCTGGACAGAATGGACACCTTCTGCCTTGCTGCTCCCCTGCCTGGTGGAGACTTGATGTTTGTCTGCCAGGTCCCTCAGTGCTCTAGCTAGGAGGGCAGGAAAATATGACAGCTCAGTGATTTGCACCTTTCCTGACAAATAAGGAAAGAAGGAGTACAATTTGCTCATCTTTGGCCTTTGATGGGATTCCATTACATGGAGGAGAATTCAGAAGGGCCCTAAATCAATAGGGAGAAGGATAGATACTTTTAATTGCCACTGAGGCAGCTAACCAACAGAACAACATTTCATGGGAGACGTTGTTTTGACTGGGTGAATTTGAGATGATTAAAATCAATATGTATTATTTCAGTGTTGCCTATCACATACTACCCTAGTATGTGATACTATTTTTTGTATGACACCTACTTTTGTAAGAGTTTCAAATTACTGTACATTGCTTCCTAACTGGAAAGGGATGTTGACAACATGGAAGACAGCTGAAAGGTCATCTGAGATATGCTGACATGTTTACAGCCCATTATAGAGCATTAATTTAAAATGCACAGCTTGGATTTTGTTCAGTTTCTCAGGACCAAAGTAGAACAAGGATGGGTATCTTATCTCTGCATTATTTGCAAGCTTTCAAATGCTTATCAAGACATACATGCTAGAAGATCTTCCAAATCCTGAAAATTTGTATTAAGACTGAGTTCTCTGAGATGCACAACCCTGAAATTCAGTGAAATGTATGTGCCTAGGTAAAACTTGGTCACTGGTTTTTGCAGTTGAGGACCTAGAGGCTGTGACAGTGTCTTTGCAAGCACTCACACAGCAGTTACCACATGTTGGATGCAGCAGGAACACCCCAACACAGTTGTTTTCCCTGTAATAAATCTCAAGATGTCATTGCTCTATCACTATTGCAATTGTATCAACTAATTGTAATTTAATGACCTAGATGAAAGCCCTGAAAGCCCCTTCAGCTGTTGTCTCATGTGCTGCCAAAAGTGTATCCATTATCCTTTCTAATATATCTGTGCGGGAACATGGAAGATCCCTTTCAAGTTACCTAAAACATTTGTAGTTTGAGTTTTTAGTGAGTGCTTTTGACAATTTGAAGTTTCTCTCTTTTGCTTAGTTTCTCTAAGCAATGAGTAATTCTCCTTCGCATGATAAACTCTATTGTCCCCTAAAATTAGTCCCCTGTGAAGAAACCACGTCAAAGCAGTGATCTAATGTGAAAAACACCTCTGGCTCTTGAAATCAGAGCAAACAAGAAAGAAGGAAAAGAAAAAGAAAAATTAAAAACACCTTCATTGGCAATTTGAAAGAAAATTTATTTCTTCCTACAGGGTGTATGATGAGTAATTCCTTTGCAAATGCTAAATTCCCTCAGAGAGTGTTCTGGAGAAATATTGTTGAAGTCTCATGCTTTGAAACTGTCCCTTGATTAAAGTATGATTTAAGAAAGAAAAAAAGCAGGTGGTAAAATAAGAAATAAATCTTGAAAATTATGGATTAATGTTTTTAAATCACCCACTTCTCCCTCAATGGTTCCTAGAAAAGTTCAGCTGCAGACCCGGCTGACCAGGGCAGGAGTGCTGCTGTGGTGGTCACAAGGCAGACGCACTCCAGGAGGTTTCCAGACAGGATCTGCTCAACATCAAGGGGAAATTTGTATCTCTTGGACTTTTAATTTCTTCTCTACATGAATAACTTCTTTTTTTTAATCACACAAGGGATTAATTTTGACCATATTGACTGTCTTTTTGTTTACCACAAACCAAACAACATTTCTGGGTGTACTGTCAGTTCTGTAACTTCAACCTGAGGAACAGTTTATCTTTCAGAGATACAGATGGAATCCTGTTTAAGAACAGACAGATTTAAGATCAGAGTGATCTAAAGACATCCAGTGATGCACACTTAATCCAACCTCTAAGTGATTAGTTTCTCAGAAATGTCAGTTCCCTGCCTCGCTACAGAACTAGCCTGAGACAGACAAAGCTTTGTTTTCTCTAGTAATTTTTAACAATCTTTTGATAGCTAAATAAGTAAGAGTCACTGCAAAGTTTGAATCCCAACTCTTATTTCAGTTTTGCAGATTTTCTGAGTACTTTCCAGCTTCTCAACATTCCTTTTTGTGATTTGAATGAGTCTTAGTATAGCTGGAAATAACATCTACCTTCTATCAGTCTTATATAGCCAGGTTGCTTCTCACCCATAAATCAAACTCCTACCATTACATTTAAAGAACTTATTAAAATGATTATCTTTCACACTATTTCTGAGTTTAGTTTGCTGAGACACAATACTAACTCACAGCTGCCAAAAAACACATGCTCAAACGTATTTAAGGAGGGAGCAGCAATGCTTAAGGCACATGAGAAGAGACAATAAGGAAGCATGTGGAAGGAAATGTTGGAAAAATGGCTGGAAATGCTCTTGGAAAGAGGTGCTCTGTGCCAGAGAAGGTACACCCAAGGGGACTGCAGCCTTGGGTGACCCATGCTGGGGTATGATCCCCTCTGAGGAATTGTGGCCTTGGGCAACTCACGAAAGTGCAAAGGCAAAGGCAACCCTGAGGAACTGCCTCTTGTAGAACAGCTTTTCCTCTAGCTTTCTGTGCAATTTTCTGTGTTTTTTATCTTCTTTTCTTACCTTGCTATCTGAATCAACAGCTATTGTTAAAAAGCAATGAATTATATTAAATTCCTTAAGTAGAGCCTGCCTTGAATATCACAACCTCTTCTGTACCACCAGCTGGAGCAATGCAGTTCTCCGTGTTCTCCAGACTCATTTGGGGAGCGCTGCTCCTACACTTACCTACGTCCAGCCCAAGGGAACAACATGGCAGGGGGGCAGAGGCTGTAGTTTCTTTGAAAGAGTAATTAAACCACAGCCTCCAACACTTCAACTCACTAGGCCTTTGGGTACTTTTAGAAGGGAATTATTATGTTCTTCTGAACTTATTTCAGTTTGCTATTACTCATAAGTAATTTTTCATTAAGTGGCTCAAATTTATCACCGAACACAACAATCAAAGGAATTTGATTACTTCTGGCCTAGGAGAAATGATACCATTTTCTAAAACGAGAGGCTGTATAGCGCAGACAAAGCCAGGCACTCGGCAGTGTTACAGTGCCGTGTTTTCCTGCAATCTTAGAGCACTGCTGTTCTCCTGGCACCTCTGCTGTGCGCTGCAGAAATCCTGCATCTCCGAGTATGAACTCGGTTCACAACTGTAGACCAGTGGAAAAGGCAGCAATCCTAAATATTTTCAGGTTTTTAAGGGATGGAAGGAGGAAAAGTGGGTTTCTGGTCAATCCTGAGTGCTGACTAGGTCTCCATGCCTCACCAGCTGCACTGATGCACAGCTCAAGTGCTGCTGGTTCCATCAGGCTATGTATAGGTGCATTCAAAAACAGACAGTAGGACAGCATGTGACAGCAAAACTTTGAAATGGAAAAAGGCCTTGATCAGAGCATTGTCTTCTTGATTCAGGAGCAAATTTTTCCTTCTCCTGTAGAGTAACATGGTTTTTGAGGTTTGCATTAATTAATTAGTACTATTAAAAGTTAGCAGTAAGCAGGGATAATATAATGATTTTTCCTAAAAACCTACTAAATTAGATTTACACTTAATAATTAATGAAAGGAAAATAATGTTTTTTACATAGCAATGAAGAAATTTCAGCAGAATAGAAAACATTTTATTTCTTAGGACAGAAAGCACCGAAATAGACAGAATCACAGAAGAAGGTAAGTTGAAACCCTTAAATTCTTCCCATATGTCACATATTCCAGGTCCTGGTCCTCTTAATGGCTCTCTTCTGACCTCTCTCCAGTTTGCTAATCTCTCTCTCTCGTAGGAGTAAATTTTAAATATTTATATTAAATTAAATATTAAAGCAATTAAATTTTAATTAAATATTAAACCAATTACATGAAACAACAATTGGAAATTATGCCCTGGAGTTAGAACCCATAGGATTCAAATAGAAGTTCATGGCTGAGGTGATTTTCATCTGGAATCCTTAATGGTCGTTGAAGACAAATAATCTGTTCTCAGAAGGTGTCCCAAAGTCGATACTAACATTAGGTTAAATGACTACATCTTAGATGTCTTCACTGAACATAAAGCATTCAGGGATGACTGGCTCAGAGGGAAGCACTGCCACAGCAGATATCTGAGGGTAGATGACAGCAACGCTCCCCCTGTGGCTATACTTTGGTCTGTGCTGGGAAGCAAACACAAGGCACAGTTTTGCACTGGAAGCTCTGCAGGCAGCAGCTCCACTACCCCAGGTATTAATCTTGAACCTCAAGATACACGGAAAATGTTAACTCTGCTTTGCTCTTAGCAGGATGGAGAACGACAGGAACTTTGTCTCCTTGCAACATATCAATTTACAACTAACTTTAAATAGCATATTTAAGTTTTCCTAGCAAACAATTTCCAGGAGAAATTCTTCCTGTTTGTATTAAGGCCCCAACAGGTGGATTGCAAGCACCCCATTCTCAGAGAGACCCCTGAAGTTACTGAAGAACACTGGAGTGACCTAGCAGACTTAAAAAAATCAGCACCTTACCTTTTATGTGGATTAAGGCTTAAATACTCATGCTGCTTGAATCCTCACACGTTGTTCTGCACAGATATGATCACCTATTATTGCATTAACACTTAATCATTTAATTTTCTGTTATTTGAAATAAATGCCTTAAAGTGACTTTTTGAAAAATTATCTTCATAGTTTTTCTTTTTTTTTTTTTTTTTTTTTAATATATATTTGCCATATAAATGACCTTACAAACACTGTCATGTAACTGCTCAGTAGGCTGCAGCAGGCAGCTGCTTTCTCTGCTTGGCCTGATTACAGCAGCATTTTTCCCTGGAGGACAATCCATGACATGCCTGAGCAAGCCAGGAACTAGCCAAGTGGGACAGCTGGAACTGGCTTCTGTGCAGCTTTCTGTACTTCACTGGGCAATAGCTTAAGAGCAGCAGTGCCCACTGAGCTCCATAGATTTACCCAGGCTTTTAAAGTCCATCTCTTTTGCAGGAGGGGCCGGTGGCTATCCAATGGCTCCTGGAAGCTCAGGTTATATGTACTGCAGAATTATTCCAAAGGCAGTGGAAGCTGTAAGTCACATCAAAACAGTGGCGGAATTACAACTCACATGCCTGTGGATAAAGACTCCCTTAACTGGCTTGCATTTGATCATCCCTGGCCATACCTCCCTGATGGAGGAACCATGGAACCACAGAATCATGGAATGGGTTGGGTCGGAAGAGACCGTAAAGCTCATCTAGTTCCAACCCCCTGCCATGGGCAGGGATACCTTCCACTATCCCAGGTTGCTCCAGGCACCACCCAACCTGGCCTTGGACACTCCCAGGGATGGGGCAGCCACAGGTGCTCTGGGCAATCTGTGCCAGAGCCTCTCCACCCTCCCAGTAAGTTTCTTCTATGGCAGTGGCCTAAAAGAGTTTCACTGCTAGGGTTGGTCACCACAACTTATAGGTGCCTGGCTCATTAAATGCTATAAGGAGCTCTCCACACTGGAACCAGGGGCATAGTTTCAGGTGCTGGAAGAAATTCATATAGTCTCTGGAAGCCCAGAAGAGCAAGTTTAAGTGGGGATGTGAGATAAATATATGCACAGAAAGACCCCTGGTACCACTGGGGAGAATGTACATCTGAAGAAGTTAAATTGGGAGAGGAAGAACTTGACATTCACCTGCTGTTACAATTTCCTTGCCTTATCTCCTATGAAACCATGCATTTCTCTCCATAGACAAGAGTCCTTCCTGCAACTGGCTGGTGTGCCTTCTGCAAAAAGCTTTCTTCTTAGTGGCTATGATTGCTGGCTGAGAAGAGGTAGGGGGTTTCTAAATTGCTTTCTTTGAGCATTAGAGAAAGTCACAGTCACTGCACTGATGTTTTGTCTCCCATTGCATGATAGAGTGGGGGTATGCAGAACAAAAACTGCAAGTAGGAAGAGTTTTACCAGCATGGAAAAGTCTGATCTGATCTGAAGATTCTTAATAAGTGTTCAGATAGGATGGATTATCTCCTTAATATCCACCTGACTCATCCCTAGAATACTGCAGAATCCCTCCAAGTTTTTCTGAAGGGCTAAAAATGCCAAAGCCAGACACCTATCTCTTTTTTTCACACTGTTTTGCACTACAGATGTTTCTATGTAAATAAAGGAAAAGATTTTGTGTGAAAAACTTGTGGTCCATTGAAATGACTAGAGCTGTCATTTTAGCGTCTTCTCCTTTTTATACTTTTTAATGAGGTGTTCCTCCTTAGTTTTTAGACCACAAAGGCTTCTGGTGCAACTTCATGCACCAAGCAGCACTGCAGGGTTAATGAAGGGAGGGTTTCCACTGCAACAGACAGGATACACTGCATATCTACAAAACCTGTTACCAAAACACATGGAAGGAAGAAATAACTTAATTTTGGTTGATGTTAAGGGAAAAATCAGTGGTGCTGGTTCCATTTTGACAGAACACTTAGGTACCTGTTTGCTTTTCAATTGTTTTCACCTTTTTGCTATCTCAGTTCTCATCTTTTCCATCCTAATAGAAACACTGATGTAATTTTGTATCTCTAGCTTTGAACATTAAACTGAAGCAAGAATTTTACATCATTTAATCTTGAATGTTCTCTGAACTATACTCACTTCCTCTTGTGAGCATCGCTGAACTGCCAGGCTACTTCTGCTGCCAGAAGTATTTCCCTGAGATTGTGTCAAGATCTGCTGGTAATGGTGGAAAAGAAAACAAAGAGATCCTCTACAAGCAGAAAAAAAGTTAGAAAATTAAATAAGAAACTGGCTAAAATAACTAATCCATGCTAGGAAAAAAAGAAAAGGGAAAAATTCTTGAGGGAAGAAACACTTCTAAATGTTGACTTGGTATTTTGCCCTTCCACAGCTTAAACCTCTGTTTTAAGATTGCTGAGAAGGGGTATTTGTGTACTGACTGGTGGTGGCTGATACACTGCTCTAATGGGACACACACTGCAGGCAGCATTCCCTGTGCACAGCAGGCCGAGGGGGGCTCTTGGCTGTGTCATGGCAAGGTGTTCCAAAAACTCAGGAAGGACTGTCTCCCCTTCTTGCTACACTGAGCTTCTGAAGCCATGCTTCAGACCAGTCCAGCTAGGGCAGCTTGGGCTGTGGAGCTAAGGTGTGATGAAGGAGGAATAAATGGGGTATCCCTGAATGCAAGCCCCTAGCCAGATGGAGTATCATGCCCAGCACAATGACATCTCTTTCCAGGGGCAGTGCTAACACACATGAACTTGTCCCAGATGCTCCCACCTGCTAGTGCTTTGATGCTGGAGCATTGACATGCCCGTGGCAGGCACACTGTGGAGTTGGATGCTGCTTTACACACCCACTCCTTCTACTCCCCCTAAGGAACTGGACAGCTGCACTGTCCCTTGAAATTGTCTCTGTTGATGGAGCTCACTGTCTGGATGGCTACATGATGCAATGACGCCTTTTGTATTCTTTGAAGATGTGGATTTAATCAGGGAATGGCCTTAGCTTACACATATCAGCTAAGCAACCCTTGGACAGAGAGCTCTGCAGTGCAAGTAGGGGCCCCTACAGAGGAATTTCCATGTAGTAATGAAATTAATTTAAAGATTTCAAAAAGTAGCATTTTCTGCAACACAGAGAGGGAATGAAATGCTACATTCCTTGAAGAACTGGTGTATTTTATATTGCTCCCTCCTTTGAAAGTAGGAGAAAAATCAAAAAGCAGTCAACACAGCTGGGCTTTTCTTTTTGTTTACTTGGAAAACTTAGTTTAACCATCAACTTTAGCAAATTTTGGCAGTTACAAACCTGTACACTTTTTTTGTTGTTTTGTTTTTATAGCAAAAGAACACAAGACAATACTGCCAACAGCAATTATGAAGGAACAATTAGTTCTCAGATGAAGAACTATACCCACTCAAAGTGATAAACCTTCCCTTTTGCATAAGGTTGAATTTGTTGTCATTGGGAAAATGACATTTCTTAATACCTACTTGAAATGGAATAAAAATCATATCTCTAGGTTTTCTGTGCAAAACACATTCATTTAAAAAAGTCAATTAAAAAATCTTCTTAAAACCAGAAAGAAGTTAAACAAAAAGAGCTGAACCCAAAGGAAAGTTACTGTACATTTGGAAATGATTAAAAAGTTTTCAGATCTAAAACGTTTTTGTTTTTTTCTGTTATCTTAGAAGTTTAAACCAACTTTGATGACTCCTTAGAATTATATAAAACAAACAAACAAACAAACAAACAAACAAACAAAAGAAATTAAAGCAACCTGATTGGCATCAAATATCTACAAAAGCCTGGTAATTTGAAACCATTATATACATTATTTTATAAACTTCTTTTTGAACACCAAAACATACATCTTTTACAAACCAGCCTGCTTGAGACAGGTAAAATTTACAAGACAATCTTTTCCAATACAGTGCTTTAAAGAGAACTGCTTTCACTCCTAAACACCTTTGTCATCTCCTGAAAAGTGGCAGTATGGGCTCATTGCATTGCTGATTAATAGTGTTTCAGGTATTCCTATGACAAAAGAATGCTACAGTTCTGAGGGCTCCAATCTCTTTCCATAATACAGTTCAAGTGCACTCTTAACACTGGTAAAGATTACATATGGCCTTTGTGTAATACGACATATTTGTAATTATTGCTTTTCATTATTACATAAAGAAACAAATTTAATTTATTTCCTCCCCATCCACCCGTCCCTTGGATGATGCAGCTAATTTACTAACTTAATGGCCCTTCTGATAATGGAGATGCTAAATGTCAAGTTCATGAAACACAGGCTAAAAACTATGGGTAATGGGCAATGGTCTAAATTTCTAAGGCTCAAATCAGAGTTTGGTGTATTGGGAGGAGCAGAGATGCAAACAGGCAAAAAGCACAGTTTTTGCTACATGGTAAATGATGCTAAACCATCAGGGAATGAAGCTGAAGATTTAACTCTCTTGTTGGAAACCAATGAAATGCCCCTTATTACTGAGCTAATAGCTCCAAACATTATCTACAAAGCGCAGATGTACTTTCCTACTGGTTCTGAACAGCTGGCTTCCTCCATTATAAAGGATGCCTCCTTTTCAAATGAAGCTTAGCAGAACTGGTCCAGGGCACTTTCAACTCCCTCTCCCATGACTGCAGTCATTATTGACTGTAAGGACATACTTACTTATAGCATCCATTTAGCTTTTTCAAGCAGGAGCTTGATGACGAGTAAAGTGTTTTCTTAGCCATTTGTCCTGTTCAGCCCACGTTTTACTTTATGATGGAATTTATAGGAGGTAAGAGTGACAACTTCTATGACATACTCTCAAAATGTCTCTGCTTGGCTCACAGAGACAACAGGCTGCTGCTTCCCCATTGACCAGCATTTCGTGACATGCTTTTTATTCACTGTGCTGCAGCCACACTGAATTTCTGACTAAAGAGGGTACCGATACATCAAGGCTCTCACTACTTCAGACTACACTAGAGAATTTAGAGAATGGGAGAAAAAATTCCAAAGGCCATAATTTAAGTTCTTTGTGGCACATGCAGAGGTGGAGACCCTCTGACAGATGAAGCATGTGACTTTCTGGTTCAGGAAAACAGTGGCAGTGAGAAGCCTTTGTCTCCTTCCAGCTTTTCACTGGAATTATATGTTAAACCCATGATATTGTTTGGGATCAAAGACGTCACTGAACTTAAGGAAAACAGCTTGACTGACAGGAAACTACGGTTCTGTAATGAATCTCCGCATTCCAAAGTCCTCCTGATTGCCTTCATGTGCTGTATCCTATAGGAGGGTCCTGGAGGAAGGCAACTTTATGGTGGTCTTCTAGTGGGGTAGTCCATTTTCTCCCATGAGAGGGAAGTGATTCTACAGCTCCATGGTGTCACATTTGGCCCTTTATTCCACTTTAAGATACTGGCTGAGGACAGCAACTAAATCCACCACCTACAGTCTTGTAAGAAGGTTTTGCCCCCCTTTTTGCCCCCCTTTAATGTTTATAATACAAAGGCAAAGCAATTAACATACTTAAGAATGGTACATAAGCCTAATTTATCCTTTTGCACAAGGCTACCTAATGTGGTACTGGCAGAATAAATCATGTTGTAGTCATTGTAAAGGCTCTTCCCATTGCCAATGTTACTAAAAAGGCCAGCACTGTGCATGATATTCTCAACTTGATCAAAATGCAGAGAATAAGCACCCTATTACTTAGAGTCATACACCCCTGGCAAAGTTCACGATTTCTGATATAAATGTGTATTTGCATCAAGTTTTTCACTCTTGCTGCTTCTTTCCAAAAAGCAAAAACTTCCTTGATCCTAAGTTATAAGCCAGTGAATCTCAAAAGTACTTCATTAAGCCTATGAAGTCATCTGCTACAGATGATTCTGAGAGAAATATCATGTAGTGGAGCCATCTACAGGGATGTAGTTTGAAATACAGACACACAGGATAAGCAGAGATGTGCAGGGTAGCTCTTGCAGAACCAGGGACCTGACAGCAGCAGTGATACAAAAATCATCACACGTGGCAGAAAAAGGGAAATATATATTGGAAGTGCTAATATGAACAGTAATTCTTACATTATATTATTAATGTGTTCTTATGTTCCAGATTAGAAGATTTTGACTTGTTCATGTGGAGAAGTAATTAAAAAGAAAATAAAATGGCTCGGTTTAACAAGAGATGTTAATATGAAAGTCTTGCTCCCTAAGAGGTATATTTCAATTTTAGATCTGCATTTGGGTCTTATCATTATCAAAAAGAACCTGAAATAAAACAGAAAGGCCACAGAAGTACCAATATTCACAGAGGGGTATCTGAAGATGAATTTGGAGGGGAGGAGATCTTGAGGTATAGAAATCATGAATAGGACAGAGAAGGCTGAACGGGTGATCCTTGGCACCTTCCCAACAGCACTTTAATAAGTAGGCGTTCAGTGAAATGAAATGGCAACAACATCAAACAGAAAAAGTACTATACATAGTATTTATGCATATTTTACTATTAAAACTCACTACCAACAATATATTACTGAGGCAACAAGCTTGGTCAGAAACATTGATTTTTTTTTTTTTTATGGCAATCGCTAGGCTCCCATCGTGCTGTCCCTCGTGACACTTTTGATATGTCCCAGTAAAGTTTTGATATTGGTGTCTCAGGCTTACGCAAGAACTTTCACTACAGAAGACAGGTGACAAGTACACCTAATAACTAGCTGGGGGCTTGAACAGAATTAATTGCATAATGGATAAAAATGTCTCGAACCAAAACTGAGTAGGAGCAAACCTCACATAAACTGCAGCCTGATGCTAAGAGAGCATCACACTCTCAGAAGCTCATACAAGCTTTAAAAGTGCAGCTAAATTTGCAGAATTGCTTTGCCAACTCTGATGCTCCTGACTCTTGAAGAGACATCAATCTAATTGCATTTTCTTTTCTGCAACACAGACTTCACAAACAATATGAGTTATTCTCTATCCACGCCTCTAGGCTTGCCGAACCATTTTATGGCTTTCTGGCAAATCCCTCAGTTCCTTGCAATCACAATACAAATTTCTGTATTTTCTTCTTCTTAAAAACACAGGAATAATATCAGGGGAAAGGGTTTGAAATGCACCATGAGCACATTCAGAATATATCACTGTTACAGAAGCATGTTTACTCTGAGAAGACCAAGTGACATTCATAAATTCAATGGACAGGACCTATTTGCAGACAAGTACTTGGCAATACCTGTATGTGCAGTACATTCTTTCTAGAAGTTCACTCATTTTATTCATATACCTGCATAATGAGCTGTTTTCTACTGAAGAGTTGCTGCATCATCCCAAAGAAAATATCCACACCAATCTTTCACATCTATACAAGCTATTGGAGGGAAGCAGCAACACACGGTACCTACTCCAAGAATTCTAGAAATTCTGTTTTATTAAAAGTGTTACAAGCTGCAATTATTTAAATTACTACTACTAGTAATTTCTTTGTGTTGTGGAAAATTTCTGAATAAACCCTTCTTGTATGTCAAGGAATGGCCCACAATTTAATTTTGTGTGAAACTCATGTCAGTCAAGAACATGCCCAGGCATACAACATTTGAAACTATCCAGTTAAGGTGATTGACCAAGGGACAGGACATGAAAAGCAGCACAGGAAAACTGGTAATGAATCTATTCATTTATCACAATGATTTAGGTATTCAATAGCTTTTCAGAATGACAGAATTATGCCATGGAAATGGATGAAAACTCAACAGTAAAGGCTCGTAGACTCACATTCATCGGTAAGGTACACAGACGCTGCAAAATGCAGTGGTAAAACATTTTCAGAGCACCAAGCAACAGGTGTGTTTACTCTGTTTTAATACAGTGACTGAAAATCCCATATTTCCAGATTGCACTTTACTGCTCTGACCAAATCAATGTGAATGACCATTTACTCCAATCAGGCTGAGGGAAGCATACAGATGCCATGAGTTTCTTAATTCCACAACAATATTCTGAAGTCTGCAAACAATCTTTGGATGTACTCAAATCCTACACAATCATGCACCCAGTGGAAAATCTAGTGGCAGACTTTTGGCCACAGTCCGTTCATGCAGCTCCACCAGTCTACAGCAGCTGTGAACTTATCCCGTGAGCTCCAGAGATTGGCATTTGCCAAAGGATGTTGAACTAATAATGTGACCTTTCAGCAGCCTTATATGTAACTTAATTGTAACTAATTTTACTGCAGTAACTGCAGTGTGAGGACTGCTGTTAAAGAGCTGATTGTCCAAGCAAGAAACTTCCGAAAAATGATCAGCTATAGGTTACCCCATGTTTCTAGATCCCTGCTCACATTGCATGCATGTTAAGAAGAGGCTGTGTATACACAGCTGGGGCAAAACCAGGCCACTCCTGAGCCAAACTCTGATTTTTCAGGAAGTTCTCATGGGCAAAGCTATGCACATGCGCCTGACATCAGGTTTTACAAATGACAACCAAAGTAAGCCAATTTGGAGTAAATATAAACTGTATGTATGTGTGTTACTCTACACAAAGTAGAATGAAATGCTATGCAATAAACAAAAATAAAGATAAATATTTATGGACAAATAACTGGTCACTTGTCTTTGATAGGTCTATTTATAAATGTTGCTTTTTTTAGCCATCTGTTGTGTTGGATGCAGCAGCCCCAGCAATCAATTGTTTTCACTCTTTGCTGACATAAAATTTCATGCAACAGTGCATTCTAGAATGATCCACACCTTATATTCCATAACACTGTGGGGAGATCATAATACTGTAACACTTTTAATAACACAATGCCAAAAAAAAAAAAACAAACCCAAAACAACCCAGCTCTGCGAGAGAGAAAGAAATTATTTAGCAGTTATTTTTCCCCTTGCCTCGAAAGCTGAGTTTTACTCTTGGTAATAAATAGAAGGTACACACTCTCCAGATTGTCTGTAACCATTTTGTGATGTATAATACTTAACACAATTGGTCTCTTCATGTCTGCACATACAGTATCATTTCTGAACAAGTTAATAATGGGTTATACAGTATTTTTCTTTGCCCAATATATATATATAGACACACCTTCAGCAAAATTTCTTCTCAATATTTATACTATTAATTGGACCAAATGACAAAATTAAAAAAAAAAGAAGAGGAGAAGGAAGAAGAAAGGAGCTTCCTTTACACTTGTGTCTGCTGCTGGGTCTCCACAAATGGAATGTGAACATTTTCTAGGCTGAGTTCCTCCACGCTTTCAAAGTCACTCATGGCTACTTCAGAGTCATCAAAGCCGCAGCCGGCTGAGACATCAGAGGAGGACGCGTTGAGAGAGTTGTGCAAGGATAAGGGCATCTTACCTGCACTAACATTTTCTGTGTTCTGGCTTGGGCCAACAGCAAAAGTACTAAATTCGTTCCCAGTTTGAGATCCTGTGGTGTCCGTCTCATTGGGGAACTGGTGGGGAGGGAGGTATTGGCTCGGGTGGAAGTGCGGCCGTCTCCTGCAGTCAGGGCTGAGAGTACTTGCCATTGAGACCGGCTGCGAGGGGGGGAGGGTTTCGTATTGGTCCGGGTAATCCTCTGGAAGAGGAGGTGGTAACTGGTCCTGGCTCAAAAACTCCTCTTCGTGAGGGGGAGGGTAGTCGCTGTCGATGTCGTAGCCACCAAGGTAGTAATCTGTTTCCAGTTCTCTGGTACTGCCGTGATGAGCTGAGCCTCCATCTGTCGTCTCAAAATTGGGCACTTCCTCAATGTCGGACAAGCGAGCACTGGGCATCCAGTCAGAGGTATCCCAATGATACGCTGCAGCAGGAAGAGAACCACAGTGCTCTGTTAGGATGAGAACACAGAGGACAGCAGAGCGTCCTGCATGCACTTGCCTGAGTCCTCACAGCACATTCAAATCACAGCATGCGCCACAGGCCACGGACACAGGTCAGCCATGCTCTGACCACAGGGGTAGAGGAGGAGAATAAATTGCATTATGATGCTAATGCAAACAAGCAAAGAAAAAAACCCATGGCCACTCTCAGGCATTTTTCTTTTTAAGATGCTACTGGCCTGTATTAGAAACTGAGTCCAAGAAATCAAAATGTCTGAATTACTGCTTTTCACAGTTATTTGGAAAAAATCTTTAAATGCAGTCAGCATGCTTATGGAATCTTATCTCCCACTTCCAAGGACTTAAATAAAGTGTGCAAGCAAATCATCTTACTGACTGAGAACTGAATTTTGAAACAAAAAAAGTGGCTGACCATTCTCATGCATCTTTTGAACCCAACAGAAATCAAACAAAAGAGTACATGTGAAGCAGTTCAAGAAGAAAAACCAAATAGATCAAGTCAGTGCTCTGCCCACCCCGGCCCACAAGCAGAAGGTGTCCCAGAAAAATCACCTCTGTTGTAGTTCTGTCCTTGATCCATAACAGACACTGTCAGATACAAAGTGAAAAGCAAAAACTGGTAACTTGGAGCTTGTCACCAGCAATGTATTACATGTGAAAATACAAAACTCTGCATGCATATTTCTAAAGTACAGCTGCCATGGTGTCATTTTAGTAGGATTTTTAATTATTCTTTATTTTAACGTACAAGATAAGCTTGCCTGTCAAATGCAGACACACATAAAGAAATGTTTATGTCGTGTATTATATTCCTTTTCTATCATATCTTAATTATTTACCCTCACTCAACAGATACAGAATTACATTAGAGCTGTAATTCTTAACACAAAAAAGGGCTATCCACCATCGACACGGCTTATAATTGCAAAGTACATTTTTCTCTCACTTGTTCACTTTGAAACAGAAAAGTAAGAATCTACCATTCTCAGGGCCGGTTCAAACAAATCTGGGCCCACCTGGGCTCAGATACCATGGTGATGGGCACGGTATAAGAACCTGAATAGAATAGAATACAAAGCCATTTAATGGGGCTACCAGCTACAATGCTCCGCAACCCCACACCCACCTCCCACCTGCACTGCCATGCTAGCTGGTGGGGAGGGAGGCATTCCAGTATGGAGAGGGTGCAGGGGTGGGGGAGAGAGCAAGGAAAGAGGTTTTATGTGAGACAAGAGCAGGGAATAAGCTGCAGCGTTTTCTAGATGGATATGCTCTTGTTCAGCTGCATGTTACTGGGCTTCATGCAAGAAGTCATCGGGCAAAGTGTCTGGATGACATTGCTGGAGGAGGTCTGGCAGGAGTAATAGACATTGATGGCATCACAGCTCGTAACCTCTGTGGCTCAGACACAGGAGAGGGCAGAGAAGACTTCTCCAGCCCTTCACCTACTAAGACCATGCTTGCCCTTGCTCATCACCATATGGTGCACGTAGTGATGGTGATTTCTCCCTTAGCTCAATAGCCAGGCAGGAGTTCTCCACCTGCTCTGCCTTGTCCTAAAGTGAGGAGGGCTGGGGCTACTACAGGTTTAGCAGCAGTGTCTGAACCGGCCCTAATCTCTCTTCTGCACTTCTCTCTTCTTTGTACATAGGATTTTCTTGTATTTGGGTCAATGCAATGGCACTGCACCTGAGGTGTGTCAAGGCCCTCTGCATTTGGTGGATCAGGATCCAGGAGAACCTCACTAATTTTCTGACTTGCACAAACCTGTGCAGGTCCCTGGGGCAGAAGCCCCATCCTCCCTTGACTCAGTGGCTGTGATTCTGCTCAGAGCTCCAGTGTGGCTCTGGGTATTCTACCACTTCTACCAGGTTCGCTGCAGAGCAGGCAAGAATCCTAAGTTTCATATAAGGAACTGGGAAGTGGGGAAAGCATTTTCAGTGACAGTCTCTTGAAACTCCTTCCAGACTGGCTTTTTCTGACCTGTAAAGGATGATAATAAGCCAGTGTGTTTGCTTAAGCTTTCCCTTAGGAAGGCAAGGTCATTGGCAGTGCCTGTGGGTTTTTTTCCCAAGGTTTTACTTTTTATTTTTTTGAATGGGACTTTCTTTTGAATTAACCTTGGCTAGTTAGTTTTTTGGGTTTTTTTTGACAGTGAGAAGAAGGGCACTCTTTCACTTCAGGAAATCAATAAATGTGTAATTAACAAATAATCAAGTAGCATCACTAGCTAGGAGTAAAAGTGTTTTTCAAAATTACTGTCACTCTGGCTCAAGAAAAAAATCAGTAGTTTCACAAAAGTAATTTACTTAATCATCTTTATGTATTATGCAGACTAGATTAGCTGAAGTATGCAAAATCTGTTTCAAATTTGCTAAGGACAGATGAAATTTTTGACTTGTGGATAACCTGAGTTGATGTTGAGTTGACATTTGCCCAAGGGTAGGAAAAATGTTGTAAAATAAATAAAAGTAATGTTTATCTATGATAACAAGATGTTCCCTCAGTGCTTTATGGAAAAAAGAAAATAGTGATATCCCCGCATTACAGGTTCACTTATAACATGATATGCCTGAGGTTACCCAGGAGGTCAGTGGAAGAGGTGAGTGTTGGGTCCTTGGAGCACATTGCCACGCTCCGTTGAATGGGCACACCAATGCCACAGCATCTGTGGAGCTGTGCCCACACATCTGCTCTTTGGCAGGGTTTCCTGGGAGAAACCAGCCACCAGCCAACCACCACTGTGCTCCTCTCCGTGTGACACCACTGGTGTACAGAACCCAGCTCTGCTGCAGCATGGGATACTTTACAGACTTCCTGTGTCATCTTCTGTTTCCCAGTTTCTGCAGCCAGGATAATCTCAATGATATGGCTCCATTATCAGTCTATTATTTTCTCTGAAGGCAATGAGAATAAACAAACAGAAACATTGACTTGAACAGAAGAGGATTAAGGCATGACACCTTTTCTACCACCTCCAGTTACCCACAGATATTTTGTGGTACATTCCTCTGGCATTTTCATGTTTGGTGGTGAACATGCTGATCTGAAAAATCCAATCCCTGCCACAGGATTGCTGGTCAGTGTAGATTAGTGAGGTTCTGCTGAAATGTTTCACAATGATAATAGGAAGCGTTGTTGTATAACAAGAAAGAAAAAAATTTAAATACCTTCATTTTCTATAGTGTCAACTACATTGTTGACAAGCTGTATGACAGTCACTATGGAAGCTTGCAGGGGAGGGAAAGCAGAAAATAAAGGGAAGGGAAGGACAGCTTCAGGTTAGTATTTAAAACACACATCATATGTTACCACAATAAATTCCCTCAAAAGACAGAACTGACATTTAAAAAAAAAAAAAAAAAGAGGCTGCTGACCAATGCATGATTTATGCAGTGGACTGCAGGACATTTCATTTCAGATAATCCCATATATCTTCAGAGTGGTGATAAATTCCAAACCAGCATTTCCAGAAAGGCATATGGGATGATGTGTATCACCTCATAAATTCAAGAAGACTGGTCAGCTGATTCAATTAACCAAAGCAGTATCTTGTCTACCTGACACTAATTTCTAATTCATTCTTGCTTAGAGGTCTCCAGAGATGGTGCCATGTGCTGCAAGGATCATTATCTTTTAGACCATCACACCATCAGAAATGGTGTTAAGCTCAATCTGTTTCCTAAGAGGAATGTTTCACTTATTTACTGTCTATGCTGTGCCATGTAATTCCTCAGTGAGGTTAAGCAGCACAGCTATCTATAATTAGGAGGACACATGCATGTAGCTGTGGTTCAAATTTTGACCCATGTTTGACAGAATAGTTTCACAAATGCTCTGTGCATTCTCTGCAGGTGTTCCAACAAAACATACTTTTCCCTTGAAGTAATTCATATAGACCATGCAGCTGTTTCATGTGGAGGCCTATAATGTGTGGTCCTTTAGATGACCTGCATTTTGCACCACCTAACACTCCTGCCTCTGAGAACATGAAATAAACCCCATCAAAACTGAAGGGAAAGCTCTGGATGAGTGGGCACTGGATCCTTCCCTTTCCCTTGTCTTTAGTTACAAGAAAACCAATTGCTTGGTGCAGGCTGAGAAGGGGACCAGAAATGTGTGGTAAAACATACTTTTCTGTTTCACACAGCCAACAGACTTAGAGGTCACAAGAAATGTGTTAACAGTGCAGACATATGTTGAATATTTTCACATCTTTGCTAAGTTTTGTCCATGGGATCAGGTATATCATCCGATTTCCTCAGTTCTAGTGAGGGCTTAGCAAAAAGAGCCTTGATAAACCAAAGGACCCCTGTTCTGTGACAATGATCAGCATATTTATGCCATGGACAGCAATGGTAATTATACAAAGGAGACTTGTACTGGCTAATGTATAATAAACATCATAGAAAAATAAGGGACTCTATGCAATTAGTGCTGCATGTCTGGGAAAAAAAGATGGAGGGCAGCTGTAAACTACTAGAGAAAAAAAACTGAGAGTGAAAAACAGGTCAGAAACTAAGGCCAGCGGAGTCTTCTTTGCAGCTAAGGGTTGGCTCTGGTGGGAGCTGAGCAGAGCATGTTCACAGAAAAGAGGGAACTCTACCCCACACAGCTCAGTGCAAGTCAATGCTCAAATACAGCATTGCTCAGATTTTGGACTACAAAAATTACTGCTAACTGCTCACAGAAAGACTAGGGAAGCTGAACAATTTAAATGCAGGAGAAATATGGTGAGAGAAAATAAAGTAGCTTCAAAAATCTCACTCCATGTGAGTTTTTGTGATAAGACAAACCCTTGACTAGGCAAGAGAAGGCTCCAGGAGGCCTGGTGAGGGTGAGTGGAGGCTGTCTGCACCTTCAATCGGATTCATCACAGTGGTCCACTGCTGCAAGATATGTTTCCCCAGTCAGAAACTGCCACCCAGTTTCACAAGTCAGTGTCAGCACAGCCATTTGTATATCTGTGTGACACAAGCCTGTCCCCTCTGCTAGCCTGAGAACACAGCAGCATTGGTTTTGGCTTTGGAGGAAGGGGTTAGGAGAAGGAGCCACTGTCCTGTCCCATCAAAGAGCATGGATGGTGACCTGCTTTTGTTGTGGTTCCACTGAGAGCATTCTAACCTTTGCAGGTATGTGAAGTACAAAAAATTAAAATGACAAGAAGAGCAAGGATTTATGGTTTCGGGAGGCATATCCACTAGCTCTAAAGTACAGGCATGGGAGTATGTATATGCTTTACTTATGCCTGGTTTTGTCCTTTAGGCTCTTTCACTGCAGACCTTCCCTGCTGCTTCAAGCAAACCAGAGTGTGTGGTCTTGCATCGATCTCTGCAAATGACTCAGATGATTTAAGTTTCTTCCCTCATTCTCCCTGAAGATATGGATTTGTTTGAACCCTGAACTAGAAATGTTATCTCTAAAGGCCATATTTTAAATGAAGCTTTCGCAAAAAATGAGTGGGCACAGAAGGTCCAATCCAGCTTCTTTGGGTACTGGGTCAATGATTTCAGTGGAGACAGGATCAGGAGTTTGAAATGTCTAATTAGAATTTGGGAGATATAAAGAGTAACAATGCACAATAAATGACCACTTGAATAATTATTCTAAAGGTAACTATAATGTAAATATATATCATTAAATAATACTCATTCTAAAAAAAGGCTACAGGTTTTGGGTTTTTTTCCATGTAGGGACAGAAAAGCATTGAGAAACCTGACAAAAATAACTGTAATACTTCAGCCACAGTAGACCAAAAGGAACTGCAAGTGTACTTTGCTGTCAGTGCTTTTTCCAACATTTCAGAGTTCCTAGAGAACAGCTGCATGACATGACTGAGGAACTGAGTCAGTCTACGGACAGTTCATTAACTGGTGGCTGCGGAAACCAAGCATGATTTCTTTGTGCTGGTCTTTTTCTGTGTGTTTGAATAAGGCTTCCCTGACGTCCACCATCCCTCCCTAGCAGAAACATCTTGACTTTTCTCAGGCCCACTGCTGAACATATGTGGGCTGTAGGAACAAAGGTTGGGTCTTTTAGTGGGCTGTGTACGGCTCTGCCTGTGTGACCCACTGAAATAATGATGCAGGACATGAGAGGCAGGCACTGAGTATGCACTGATCAAGGATTCAATGGTTCTCTATTGTTTGCTGAGCTGTGATTGCTAGGGAGAAGCCAAGATGCTGGGGACTGGCTCATCTGCTCATTGTTGTGGCTAAGCTTTGTTGAACAAGAGTTTTGTTGAGACCATGAATAAGACCTGGCAAATAGCACAGAAATCCCTTTTATTTGACTGCTGAAAGATGAAAGTCATGCTCTTCCAAGAAGGAAAAGGATATAAATTCTACAGTTTCACTTGCAACCAATTAGTCAACTTACATCTTGGCAATGTGACTTGGCTGTTTCATACCTCTAAGTCACTGTAAAGCTTGGTCCTGATACAACAGCCCCAAGCATCAAGTTTTTTATTATGTTCCTATAATTCAGTAAGTGGAACACGAAGTGAGGGTTTGAACCCATGACTTTCTTACTTTCAGCATCATTAAAGGGTTTCAAAATGTCTCATAAATGTTTAATAATATTAGAAAGAAAGATAAATAGCTTTTCCCCCCCAGCATAATAAAGATGAAATCATTTCTTACCATTATCGTCTCCGGAATCAGACTGGAAGGAGCTGAGAGACTGTACTTCAGAGTTGCTGCCTTTATTACTTCCTGAAAAACAGGTCACTTCTTCAGCGTCATCAACCCCTTTACCTTCATTGACAGCAAAGACAAAGCAAAATGGTACTCTCTAGGTATGCACATTTATCTATTTGTACCATGGACACATTTAAATCCTGCCTTCTATTATTTGAGTCAGAATAAAATTATTTCCTTCACACTGAGGACATGATCTATTCATCAAGAAGGCAGATGGTGAAGATACCTAGACTTTTGAAATGTTTGAAGCCCAAAGTGTCTTTCAAGTGGCTGACAACACTGTAATCAAGGAAGAAACATCTGTATTCAATATTGTCTTTTTAGATGACATAACGTCTCAAAAGCAATGAAAATGATGACTTAAGGAATGTGGTATAAACAGCTTATACAAGAGATTACAGTTACATTTATCTTTACTATTAATTTCCTAATTTGAGAGCCTCATTAAAGGCTTGTTCAATGCTCAGTAAAGTTACTGTGTATCTTATTCATATCAGTGGCCCTTGGATCAGATTTTAATACCTCCATCATTGACATATAATAGATTATGCTTCAACTGACATTGCTTTTCATTAGGCACATTCAGTCTTCACAACTCTACTGTTTAGAAATTTAACTACAACCTGCAGTATAAATTCTCCTGTAACTAAGCACATACAAGTAAACAGATTCAACTACACATTATCTGGGCAATAATCAAGAAGTTATCCTCCATTGTAAGCATTGAGATACCTGAGTCAATTACAAATGAAGAAGCTCAGCTGCTACCGACATGGAAGTACATCTCTCTACCTGCCAGCTGTAGGTATTTCTACCCAGCATGGCACAGCTCCACAAGGTAAGATGATGTGCTCCTGCTGAGCAGCAGGGTATGGAGCTGATGGAGTGAGTGCAGCAGTAATGAAGCTGCACTGCTTCCCACTCTGTGACAGCTGAGGTCTGTCTCCCTGGTATGGCCTCATGGTGTGCAGGAATTCCTACTGGTACCAGCAGTGCCTGTGGCACAAACACCCAGCAGAATACAGAACATAGCATGTGAGGGGGTGGTGTGATGATGCTTTTCAATCAGCATGACTATATTTAAAGGTTTAAAAGGTCAGACACAACACAACCCTGAAATACAGCCCAAATAAATGAAAATCAATTCAATTTTTTATGATGTGACCTTAGCCAGTATGCTGCCTTGGATGAAAATGTGCAGATCAGGGCACAGGTATAGAATCATAAACTCTGTAAGGCTGGAAAAGACCTCCAAGATCACAGAGCCCAACATTTGATTGAACATCACCATGCCAACCAAACCATAGCATTAAGTGTCATGCCCAGTCATTTCTTGAACACTTCCAGGGATAGTGAGTTCCCTGGGTAGCACGTTACAAGGCTTGACCACTCTTTCAGAGCAACACTTTTTCCTGATACCCATCCTGAACCTCCCCTGGCACAGCATGACGTCCTCTTGACTTTTTAGACTCCTCTCTCTATTCCTCAATTCCTATTGCTCTCAACAGGACTGGATTGCGCAGTTTTATGTGACAGTTTTGGTTAAAGCTGTGTTGCAATACAATTGAAGATCATAGAATCATAGAACAGTCTGAGCTGGAAGGGACCTTAAAGATCATTTAGTTTCAATTTCCCTGCCATGGGAACCTTTCACTAGACCAGGCTGCTCAGAGCTCCATCCAATCTGGCCTTGAATACTTCCAGGGATGGAACATCCACCCCTGCTCTGAGCAACCTGTTTCAGTGCCTCACCACCCTCACAGTAAAGGATTTCTTCCTAATGGCTAATCTAAATCTACCCTTCTTCAGCTTAAGGCCATTCATCACTACAGGTCCTTTTGAAATCACTACAGGCCCTCTCCAGCCTTCTTGTAAGCTGCTGCCAACAGGTACTGGAAGATGCATTAGGAAAAATTCCTAATAAGAGAAAACACCTTTTAAAAAATCGTATATGGTGAACCAAACATCTCCCAGTCCATATGACATGCTGTGAGTTGCAAGGACAGATGATGTAGGGCTGTAACTCTGTCTCAGAAAACTGGCATTTCCTCCCATGACAGAAGATGTGAAGTTTGCTGCATCTCCAGCAACTCTTTCATCAATGGAAGGCACACTGTGTTATCAGGTGAGGAACCCTCAGAGCACAAACAGGGTAAGCGTGGGGATTGGAAATTTCGTGATGCCTCTGATACTGAATGCAGAGGGGAATGCAATGGCCTGAAAGGGTGATCCCATATATCAAGCAGTATGTGATTTTCTGCTTCACTTCACAGACACTGAAAGTAGGGAATATTAATTCATTTCTCCCTGATGCAAAACATGCTTGCTTCTTGCACAAGGTTTAAATATTTTTAACTCCCTTGGGAAAAAAGCAGCCTGAACCTAATGGAACTCATATTTGAGAATTCTGCCCCAATTTTTTTCCAATAGAAAGATGATTGCATTGTATCACTTGAAAAATGTTCAGAGCACTTACTCATATATGCTTTCTGAACAAGTGAAATAAATGCTTTTATTTAGACTTCATGCATAGAAGTAGTGGTCTTTTATGCCTGGTCTAATTGTAACCTTTCAAAACTAAACCAGATCTCTTCTTAGAGAAATGTAACAATTCACATGTATTTGGCTGGAGCATTCAGAGTACCTGTGCCACTGTACCTGCTGCAGCACCCTGAAGGCAACCCTTACAGCTGGCAGGGAAGAATGAGACTGGCACGCAGTGCTACTTACTTTCTGTCCCAGCATCCCATGTAGTCTTCCTGATGGAGTCACAGTCGGAGCGACAGGGAGACACAGCAGGCAAGTTTGGAGCTACACTGCACACCACCACCCCCCTCCTGGCTGTCAGTATTCGAGGGGACTCAGGATGAAACGTGGTCATCTCCTGGTGCTCCACACCAAGCCCATCCACTATCTTGTCCAGGTTATTCCGTGAGTCACTCTGGAAGCACGGGGTATAGGCCATTGGCCTCACTGGCACCTGTGGAGGCCCAACCTCTTGGTAGATATTTCTGCTGTCTCCACTGTTCCTGATGTTCTTGAATTGGATGCCATTGCTCTTGTTGAGCAGGGCTGCAGTAGCCGGATCCTGTACGAGTGTGATATTGTTGCGGGAATAGTTCTTCCTGAAAACTTTCTTGCGAAAAATGATGAAAAGAACGATTAACATAAATATGACAAACAGGACCACAGCTATTCCTATCAGCTCCTCCTTGCCAACGTAGGAATGCCCAGCTTGTATATTGGGAACCACCACGGGGCGAAGACCACAGTATTGACCCACATAGCCAGGGGTGCAGTTACACAGAAATGAACCAAAGATGTTGACACAGGAGCCACCATTTTCACATTCTTCTCTTTCACACTCGTTGATGTCTTCTTCACACCTTAAAAGAAGAAAAGGAGAATCTGGAATATGGAGAACATCTCAGAAGAAGTCCAGCTTGTGCATGATGCCTTATCTTGTCAAAGTGGTGCCATTAGTTAACACCTTTGTGGTACTTTGCAAATTATCGTATTATTTAATGGCATTTAATTTTTTCTACAGCTATTCCATGGTTTTTTTAAAGACAATAAAATAGAATTATCAAGAAGGAAATAAGAGTTTAAAGCATCTGACAGATATCAAGATGGAAATAAAGCATCTGATAGAAAAAGACTCCCTGACCCTAATGAGGCTTACTGAATGTAATAGAGAATCTGATTTTTTATATTGTTTTTGGATTAACACATGGTTTCCAGTAAAAAATATTAGAGGAAGATTCAAGAAGATAGTTGAGAAAAAAATATAGTAGAAACATTGTAATATTTATTGAAGGGAAGAGTAAGAGGGGAGGGGAGGAGCGGGGAGGGGAGGAGCTGAGAGGAGAAGGATATACTGACTATGCAAAATTATTTAGGTCTGTAGATAAAATAAACAAATATTAGAGGCAGGGAAAAAAAAACAAACCAGGAACCATAAAGAGAGAGGAGAATTGGAAAGAACAAGAGGTAGTGAAATGCAGAGGAAAAAGTACAAAAAGTAGACAAAGCAGTTGAGGGAAAAAACATGTTGATGGGCAGGTTGGGATTTTCTGTGTCTATACCAAGTTTATGATCAAGGCAAGGATTTAAAAAAATGACTGCAATAAATTAGCCTTTTATGTCAGGGCTAAGGTCACCAAATAATTGATCCATTTCAAAACAAAGGTTACAGCAACTTCCACAGGTTTTATGAGATCGTTCAAAAAGCTGGCAACACTTAAGTGTATCTCAGAGAAAACTGTCTCGAGATAACATCCTCTATCAACATTTTAGGAGGGTAAGTTCAGAAAAAACATTTCTGAGCATGCAAGTCTCAGGGATTTCTCAGCTCTCATTAGCCTAGACTTGGAATAAGTGCTAAGGCTGGGGTTATTTTTTGTGAGATGAATCACAGCTTTTGGGTACAGAGTGCCTGAACAAAAAGCCCACCACCACTGAGTCAAAAAGCTCCCATTGCCCACCTGAGGAGGGACACTTACGTTACTCCTGTCAGGCCATTTTTGCAGTTGCAGATGAAAGCGTTGCCGATGGGATCACATGAGCCTCCGTTCCGACAAGGGTTTGGGAAGCAGGCTGTGATCTCTGACTCACAATTCCTTCCTGTGAACTGGGATAGGCAATTGCAATGGTACCCTGGGAGGTGAGGGACAGAGAGAGGGAAATTAGATTCTTAACCACTGAGTCTGTCTCAAAGCGAGAGGACCCATGTGGATGATTTACACAGAAAAATAAATTGTACTGAAGAGGTAAGGGGATGTTTACATTCATTCTGTTCTGTCCATATGGTACACACTAATGCTAGACAAGTTTGTCTATCTGAGATGCCCAGACAATCAGAGCTTATGTCTACAACCAGAGACCAGAGGAATTGCTGCAGCCCAGACCATCCTAATTGTCATGGTTCAGGTAAGAATAGATGTCATTTATGCACACCTTTTAAGAAAGGTAACAAGAAATATTCTAGATCAAGGATGTATTTCCCAAGTTTTTGCTGATATGAACATACAAAAATGTTTGCTGATAGAGGCAGCCTACTTTCCTTTTGGGGCTTCATCAATAGACAGATGCATCAGCTGAGAGCTTTTCCATCCCTGCCCTCTGTAAGGATGACACAATGGGGATGTGACAGTAATGAAACACCAGTTTTATAAAGTGCATCATCAAGGCAGAAACGAAAAACTTCAGTATACCAGCTGACTTGGGCAATACCAGCCCTAATCAGAGCTGATTATGTTCAGTATGTGCTATCACATTCTGATTAATCACTGACTGCAATTCATCAGACATAACAACATTCATGTGGAGGGGGAGGGGACCCTGTCAGGGATTGAAGTCCCATTTCTATGTTTTTTGCCAACACAGGGGCAACATCAAAACTGAAAAAAAAAAAGGAAGGTTTTAAACACATCAGTTCACCCTTTCAAGTATCAAATGACAAATAAAATTTTTCTTTTCCTCTCCTTGTGAGTTCATATGGCACGGTACCATTTAATAAAAGCTTTTTTTAAGGTCTCAAAGAAATCCAGTGAGGCATTGCATCTCTTAATGCTGTGAACTGGATATGGAAATATAACTGCTTTTTTTGCTTGAAAAGAGCATGGAACACGCAGGCTGTGAAAACCATGAGATGGCTAAGACAGTCCCTGGGAGCAGAAGACTCCTAAGTTAGAGCTGTTGAACCAGCAAAATTTTCCTGGACATCTGTAAAAAAAATTTGGCTGATCTTTTAAATAGTTCCTTATATAATCCAAATGTCCTAAACAGATGTGTAGGCAACGTTCAAGCTCCAGTTATGGGGTTCACATACTTAATGAATATAGCATATTAAGCAACTAGAACAACTAACCTTCCTGCCATTAACACAGCTGCAGTTAGAGGTGAAATAGTTGAGTGTAACTCAATTTAGTGTCAAAATTATTCGCAATCAAGCTGATGTAGTGGAAATATCATCTCTCAGTGGTAAGCATTTTAAAGATATTTTTAAAAACTTTCTATATCTACTCATCTAAATATCTATACCAAATAGTTATTTTAAAAGTTACTCTTTTTTCGAACATGTCAGGGATTTCCAGCACAGTTACAAGGAAAAGAATTTCATGGAAACAATATGGAAAAAACCCAGTGGAGGCATAAGGAAAAAGCAATTCTGCATCAAGACTCCCACATCTTTTATGTCCTACGCGGTTCAATTTGCCTTGTTCAGTTACTCAAATTGAATTCTTTCATGAGGACAGGCTTTTGAGAATAAACTTGGAACCAGACTTGCTGGCATACTCAGTCAAGAGTCCAGTACTATTTAATTGAAGATAAATGAAATAGATACTCAAATATCATGCTGTTTCATTGTCCTGCTGCAAGAAGGGAGACAGACACACTGATCTTTCCCAAGGTTACAGAGTTAAGAAGATAAATTATTCAACTTTTGGGCTCCCAGAAAGCATGTTTAGTCAACATCAGCAAGATGGGATTATTTCTTTCTGTGTCTTAAAAATATCTCACTCAGACAATGTGAACAGCTTTCTGGACCTATAGTGATCTGGGTCTGAAGAATTACAAACCTGTGAGTGTAGGTACAATTCACTGCATGAATAAATAAAGCTGTTCCAGTCTTCCTTTTCATGACTGAACAGTGACATCTATAGTTCAAAAATGTACAGTAATGTTTTATGTGTTTTTTACAGTCTCAGTGAGCTTAAGCAAAAGGAGAACATTCAATTCAAATATAAACCACTTCATTCATAATCAATTCTGTTGCTTTATATAACAGCAGAATATATGTTATTCTATTTGTTATCTGAAATTTTATAAACTTCCATAACTCTAATGTTAAAAGCCAAGTTTCTGTTGTTTTTTTAAGCAAGTTCTTAGATGCCAATCCTTTCTAAGACAAAACCATTGAATCACTTTTTTTGTGTCTTGTGTTTGTTTCACCTAAGTTCTAAGTTCTGTAACATATTGTTTACATTTGTTCATTAAAGACAACTTGAGAAGTATTGATTTGACTAAAAAAATACTTTTACCACCAACTATAAAAGAAGCATGGATTTATGCATTTTATACTAAGAAGAGACGAAACTGAATGCACCAGATGGGTTTGAGCCCTGTCCAGCAGTGTGTGAACAGGACCAAAATAAAAGCCTGCTCCTGAAAGCCTGCATTTTTCACACAATTTGATTTAATGATGGTGGAACACATGTCAGATATTGGAAGACTCAAGTATTGACTATAGATTCTAAGTCTAAGGATCAAAGTTAGAAATCAAAAAGGCACTAAACCAAGACAGTATTAAATTCCCATATTTATCACTGGTGTTTCCTCTCATTGGATTCACTGCCATAGACGTGTTAAGTCCAAGCCACTGGCAAAAGACACAGAACTTTTCCATGACACACATGCTCAGAGCTGCAGAGCATTCACCCGGGAGGTCTGCAACACAGCAAAACATATGTCAAAATTCATGGAGTAGGGAAGAGAAGAGCTGAAATGATGGCTCAGTAGACAGCATATAGCAGCTCAGCCAGAAGACCTGCCAGACCTTTAATCCTCCAAACCTCCCAGCAGATGCTCAAAGTTTGCTGGCTACTGCATTTTCTTAGCCACATGGCTGTGGACAAAGGAAAATTGCAAAGAAAACCCTTCTGGCTGGGAGTTCATCTTGGGTCTAATAAAGGATTTTTATTATACTTTTAATTTAATATCCTGCTAATGTACTATTCATTTCTTCCCTCCTATTTAAAACAAGAATAACAAGCAAACTTCTCATATTCAAGGATGAGAAAAGGCTCAGTGTCCTGTCCTCCCAGCAAGCGATGAAAAATCACTTTTAAACAATGTAGGGATTGATCCTGTTCACAATGAAAGCAGTGAAGTCTCGGAAATTCATCAACATTTAAGATAATACAGTCCATCTGAGCTTCGTCCAAGAGGAATGAATATTTAATTGCTAGAAATGTTGATCTGGATTCTCCAAGGCAGCAAATTTTGTGATGTCACCACTGTATTTCTTCAGAGGGAATCAGTGGAAAAAGACAGGAAGCTCTGGAAATCACCTCTGAAATGCTTCTAGGGTGGGACCATGACATTCTCAGCATATACCAACAGCTGACCTAAGAGCAACAACAAGCTGTGAACAACAATACAGCCTTTTTAGTCTGTATCTACATTAACTAGCCCTGCAGAGCAGCAGCAGTGGGTCTGTGGAGCCAACAGCTGGTGCTGAGGACTCTCACTGTATACAGCTCAGGGCTTTGGGACCAGCTGTCTTCCAATACAGCCCCGTCCTGTCCTCTGAGACCTTGCCTCTCTCCACAGTGGGAAGTGAAGCCCAGGGAGAGTTGACGATCAGAAAATTCATATCAAATATCATTCACGTCCTGAAACATTATGTAGACGTAGGTCTACACATTGTCTTAGGCTTACTGGTTGTTTTAGAAGGTTTCTCTCATGCTCCTTCATTAATCTGAGTCCCCTCTACATAGTTAATCTCACCTTCTCACTGCGACTCAAACACCTTCTCTTGGCATGCCCCTTATGGCGAGGGAAAGGTGTCTTTGATTCCAGACCTTACTGAAGAGCAACATGCAGTAAGACAGGACACTACACAGGCTCTCTGCCTATACCTATGTTTGCTTGGCACTTAAGAAGCAGAGGCAGCGGCACAAGGCAGGCACGGTGCCATCAGCAGATGGGGCGTCGTTATGTAGCAAACATCTCTCTTGGTAGCATTCCCAGCCTGAGCATCTGAATGTCTGTCTATCCTAAGGTGTACTTGGCTTTATTAAAGAGGATGCTTCGAAATGCTGCCAAATCTTTTTTTTTTTTTTTTTTTTTTGAACATGTGTATGCTTTTGTTTCTATCTATCCCACACAAGAAAGGCTGGCTTTTATCTTTTTATCTGTTAATATGCTTTGGCTTTTCCATTTGTCTCTCTGTGTAGTTTCTCTCCCTGCTGTGCAGCCAGACCTGAGAAACTCGGTGTCCAGAAATAGCCCTGCCCTTGGCATTGACCACACAGTGTTACACACCAAGTTCACTGATGAGAATTAGTGAAGGTGAAGAGGACCTCTCCCAACATTTGTATTTTGGCAGGTCTACAGTTAAACCACACCACCTTCAAGATGTGTGTTTTTCAGCCATACGCAGTCCTGCCACTCCAGATTTAACTTCTCTGTCTTCAAACAGATGACTGCCTCTTGCCACTTGTTGGTATGAAAATGAACCTCAGTCTTTGCTGAACCAGTGCTTTCAGTGAGAGGATTGGCATGTATGTGCTTTTAAAGCAGGAATTTAAGAACAGATGCCTGTAATCATAGCTATAAAAGAGAACAAACACCTTCAAAATTCCTCAAAAGCTTTTAAAAAATAATTGATGTGCATTTGGTATATTCACATCTCAGTATTATGGCTTGTTTGTGTGTGTGAAAAAGCAAGATCGAGAACATTAGTAAGACCAGGTTAGTTCTGTGGTACTATTAAACTAATTTTTTCCTTATTTCTTTCTTATCAACTACCTGATCCTCAAAACCAGCCATGGGTAACGTTACCTACAGCATTAAAAACATGTATTAAACCCACCACCCAGGTGCCATGTTACATTTTCTCCTCCCTTTGGATTTTAGCTCTGGTCATGGGAAACAAAAAAAAAAGAAAAAAAAAAAAAAAAAAGCAAAAAGAATAGAAGAAAAATGAAGAGTGGGGAAAGCAAAATGACTTTATGTCCCCACACTTTGCCCACAGTCCTTGAGTCAGTAGATATTTCCGCTTAAATGCTTCAGGTTCAAATAAAATTGCCGACTCATACCAGCCATTTACTTTAATCAAAGCCAGATGTATATATGACTGATCAAATTAAAAGGAAGTAACTATACTTAAAATTGCAGGGCTTTACAAGCATGAGGTTTCTCTCTGTGGTTGAAAACCTTGCTGCAGTCTTTGCATGTGATTACATAAAGCTTTCTATTGCTGAGATTGCTCATGCTGTTACTCATGCAGATAAACATACATTTACTATTGGCAGCCGTGGAAGTGCCACACTATTATTAAGGTTGTGTGACATTTCCCATTTTAAGACCTCATATTCAGCAGCTTATAGCTTAACCACACTTTAAACACTTGGTTGAATTTTTCTTGGGAAATTTCAGTTCAAAGAGCCAAGCTTCTTTCTGAAAGCCATGCTGCTGTTTGTCAGGTTTCAAAATTCTAACTTTCTTTAAAAATAGCTTCACTGACCTATACTTGTGGATAGAGACTGAAAAGTCTGGAAGAATGTAGCCTATACTTCAGGGCTGTGGTTTCCACTGTCTCCCAGGAAAATTGTCCCAAGACTGAGTATGTCTTTCTGCTATGAGTCTCCTGAGCTGTCAGATCTAGTGAGTGCTCATCCCCCTCTGCCAACCCCTATTTAAGCATGCACTGGATCTCCCCATGGGGTCTTTGGATATGCAGTCCCCCCTCTTAAACCACTGACATCACCTGGCCAACACTGTTGCCACAAGAGCAAGCAGATGTTCGCATCATGGTGGCTTTGAAACCAGAGTTTGAAAGCAGAGAGGTTTTTCTGTACCCTTGGAGTTCCTATCTGAGCTGTCTATGCTTTCTCATACAGGCTCTCTCTTCTGCACTGTTCCATATGCAGAGAGGTCAGGCAGAAAGAGCCACTGTGGGTCAGCTTAGCCCTGTGCCAGCCCTGCTTTGGGGCAACATCTCTGTGGTCAGTCCTGAGCTCGGTGCAGCCCAGGCACAGCCCTGCCCTGTGCCAGGCACTGTGAAGCTGCTGGGAATGTGTCCATCCAAATCCTAACAGCAGCAGTATGGACATGCTCCTAGTGCAGACAGAGCACTTTCCCAAGCAGGGCCATGGTATGACCCTATTCCCTTAACCACAGGATGAAGTGAAAGGCAATGGAGGCATTAATTTTTTATTAATGGTGAACAGGGCAGTAGACATTTCTACTGAAAGGAAGATCTCACAACAGGAACACTGTTATAGAGGTCTGTGTTGTAGATGTTCACTTTATGCAAATTATATGCAAATTAGACAGCCTCTTTGACTTCTATTATGTAGCCAGCAACTCTTCCATGTTATAATGTTGGGTAACCTTTGCTTGACTGTTTTCTTCTTAAGTTAGCTATAAATCTCAGCTTTCTTTTTCTCTCTCTTAATTTTCTTGTAAAGCACAGTAGGTTGTCCATAACAAAAAGGATGCTAACAGTATATGAAATCTGCTTTGTAAAATTTGAATTAGAGGTTGTATTTATTAAAACAAATCTTATGCCAAACACTCTCTGTTTAGGAAAAAGAGGATTATTCTCCAAAAACTTAAAAAGGAGGATAATATCATAGAAAATAATAGTCAAGAGATCCTAATGTGACTGAATGCCCTGTGATTGGGAAAAGGACCTTTGCATGGTATATTTTTGCATTCTTCCCCTCCCCCCAAAAGAAAAAAGCTGCTGTTTTCATTCTTAAGAAAATTCTTTCAAAAATGAAGGGTGTTTTTTCTATTTTAAATGGAAGTCAGCTGCTTACATCTATGTTAGCAAGGGCAGTGGTTGATGGTTCTTAAATGCACGTCGCAATTTGTGGCTCTGCAACTAGGACTTGCAATGCTGTTGGACTCTTGTGCTCTTCCAATTTAATTATGTGGCCTTTCAGCTTATGGAGGACACTAACAAGAGAATTGCTTTGCCTGGTGGAAGCAAAATGCTCATGCCTTCTCCTTAAGGGCTGGGCTGTAGAACCACCGACATACAGTCAGGGCCCATTGCACTGGAATTATGGCTTTATAACAATCCTTTATTTACACACACTGCTGAGACAGTAAAAACAGCAAGCAGATTTTTTGACGGCAGGCAGCCAAAACATCCCTGCAGGGCACATGCCCCTCACCGAGGCAGGAACACAGGCAAGTTAAATCAGTTCTGTGACTGCTTTCCAGCCATGAATTTTGTTGACATGAAAATGGTATTTGCCATTCCAGTAATAAGATGGGTCCAAACTCAGGGCTGCTTGCTTCTCCCCTACCCTGTGTCTCCTTTCAGTTTGAATTGGCATGCACATAGCGCTGGGAAAAAAAGAATTACTGTAAGGAGTTCTGTTAGAAAGGTTTCAATTTACTCATCATGAGATTGCTGAGCAATACTGTAAATAGACTCAAATAAAATCAATAGAAGGAACTGTTCTCATGCTTCCTAGGATGTGAGGTGAATGGTTAACCTCATTTATTAAGTAGGGACTCTGAATCAAAGCCATCATACATGTGTTCCCGTACATACTACTGCTGTATTTCCTAGGAATTTCGATAATCATGCTTAGAAATTCTTACAGTAGCTGCAGCATCCTTCTGCCTCAGAATGATTTTCTTTTGCCCTTGTTGTGCAGCACTCCTTTTCTCTCTTTCCCTTTGTAAATGAAGAGCCTTAAGGATAAACACACAGAGCAACATTTCTCCTCATGCCCCACAACACATCCTGGATTGCCAGGGATTGCTGCCTATGATCCATTCCTTCTAACTGTCCTCCCATCTCTATCCATCAACAGCGAAGCCAACAGCATCCCTGATGCACCATTTGTGATAGCACAGGAGATGAGATGGCTGAATCAATGCCAAAGATCCAGAGGGGATGCGAGCTGAGACAGCCCAGCATGGACAAATCCACATTTTCAGGACTGACTTTCTAAGAGTGGGGCTATCCAACTGAGAAACTTATCACAGTTTTGCTCAGATCTCACCACATGAGAGTCTAAAATTGATCTGAAGTCTAGGCCTAAAAAAATCTGCATGGTGGAGGGGACTCAGAAAGGAAATATGAGAGTTAGACTTAAACGAATGAAAACCAGAAATAATAACTATGGGTGCAAGGGAATTGCATGGACACATTAAAGCAGAAAACCCTGGGACAGTGGTTAAATGCTCCATAAAACAAGAGTTTAGTGGGAACTTCCCTAGAGAACCATGACCAAAACTCACTGACAGTAAGTGGATGGAAAGCTCTGAACTTGCAGAAAACCTCTCTGTTGAGCAACCTCCTTTTCAGAGGAAGTTTTATTCTGCTAGAAGAGGTGTGCAATGCTGCATGCTAATCCTACACTGCAGAAAGAGAACTGCCTGAGAGGGAATGTTCTATGTGTGTGCCATTTGCTTTTCTCCTGCTAACATGCGGACTGTTCTGCTAACTTGTGCACTGCACTAAGTCACTGGTATCAAATCACACAAACCACCACATAACCACTGGATAGGAAACTCCAACACAAGCACAGTTTAAATCAATGCCCTATAAAATTTGGGTAATATTACTTAGACCTTAGAGCACTCAGGCCTCCGAGAAAGCTGTAAAATATAGTTCAGGGCGGTTTATAATGGGCCCAACTTGCTATTTTCCATGCAGACATGTAATCAAATTACTCACTTACAAAAGGACGAAGGTGTTTGTGGACAGCTCAGTAATTATTTGTGGCAGCTTGGGAAACAGAGTAAGGCAACACTGCTTTTGCATCTGTGATGGACATTTCAAATCACCATCTTTGTGTACAGCCCTCAATGCTGTAAGGATGCTGTAAATGGATTCTGAAAAATCCAGCTGAACATTACAGTAATTGTAATTCTATTGGTTTCTATAGAAATAGGATTATCCTAACAGCCAATAAATCAATTTCCTCCTGGAACACTAATGCAATAAGAAGGGGCACCATTTCACTGTTATTTATAGAGCAAACAGCTTTTACCCAATTTGCAATACCTATCAGAGTTTTATAGAGTTCATGAGATTTTTCAAGCATGTTGCTGCATAAAACCATCTCTGGCAATAAATTACAGAGGAAAACGAGGAGGGGGAAGCCCATGAAGTAATGAAAACATTTACCACCAGATGGCACGGCAGTACAGGTGCCGCCGTTCTGGCAGGGGTGTCTCTCACAGGCGTCGGGATAAAGGACGCAGCCGAGCTTCAATTCCGTCAGGCCGACCACTTCTGCGAAGCTGCTGCGCTTGTTCTGGAGGGGCAGCTCATTGTTATTTAGGACTACTGAGTCCAGGCAGCCCTGGAAGCCACTCAGGACCTGCGTTGTCCTCTTGTCAGTCAGGCTGCGGACGTTATCCACTTGGACCTGGGCGCCGAAGTAGATGGAGCTATCTGTGCTGAGTGTCTGAAAGTAGAGGGGGGCTTTGCGGCGCTCCACGTAGCTGTCGTCCAGGGACAAGCTGGTGAAATTACGGTTCAGCTCCAAGAAGACAGAATGCCAGCTTCCATCATTAACGGCCCTGCCAGAAATTCCCAGGATTCCTGGGCCACTTCCGCAATCCAACTGGAACCAGAGTTTGCCATCGACAATCTGCAGGAGGAAAACAAGAAATCAAACTGCTTCAGGCGCTCAGCTGTCTCATAATACGCTCTCACAGAGAATCTGGAAGCACAGAGAACTTCTAGACAGTCTCTGCACACTGTCAAAGCTGCTCTTCTACATGACACTAAAACAGCAAGAAGTGGTGCCTTTATCATGAGCAAAAAAAAATTAAGGTGGAAAATACCAGCTTGCTTCAAATTTGCTTAAAGCCAATTACTGCAGGAAAACTAAAAATATAGAAAATCATATGGGTGCAGAACACAGGTGAAAACCAGGATAATTAATTTTAACGAACAGGATATGGACTTGAGGACCCTTGTTCTGCTCTTAGCTCTGCTGTTTTACAGCTCTGTCTCTCTCAGCAAGTCCAAGATTCTGCTCCCAGTGGTTGATGTTATCAAAAGGATAGTTAGGGCATAGGATCGTCTCTTAGTGTTTGAGAGGCTTGTGGCAAAGTCAATGGCCACACTTTCAGCTGAAATGTACTCTGCTCATGCAGACATCCTGTGCTTCTGTAACCTTTAGGGGCATCTCAGCGAGGTGTGGATTTGCCCCTAAACATCTTAAGTTCAGTATCTCTAATTACAAGAGTAAGATACTAGTTGACCAAAAGTTAGTTATTTCCCAAAGATGCTACACAACCTGCTCTGTGTATATCTCATAGATGACATTAAGATAGGTCTTACTTTTCTTTCTTTCCAAATATTTATGCTGGACTCATGGATTCAGAGAGTTAGTAATGGATTTCTCACTCTCCCTCCTGTCCCTCACACATTTCAAGTCCTCATAAAGGGAAAATCTGTGCTACTCTGCTGCAGCAGGCAACGTAGAGAGTGAGGGAATGGGTATGAAGTGCTGCTTTCCTGATTAGCAGTTTACCCAAAGATTTTAGCTTTCTCTAACAGATGGCACATAAGTTTAAAATGGCTGACAAAGTTGGAAATAATTTCTTCTGACACATTAATTGGATTCAAGTTCTCTGAAAGCTCTTCCAAGTATTTTACCTTTATGTCATGCTCTAGGAAGTATTTATTACTTTAAAACCCATTTCAAGACAGTTCCGTCCCATTATTTATCCCCCTAAAAAGTTCAGGTGCTGTGTCATTTTTCATCCTTCCAGGCAGCTCACATTGTCCTCTCACTGGTGTATCTATTAGAGTCTGACTGCTCCCCCCACTGAGAGCAGAGTGGCCACAGCTGTCAATGCAAGAATTCCACAGAGCTTTGGTGCCTGCTGAATTGGCATGTGAGGATGCTGCAGTGTGTCCATCTGCCTTTGGCCAATTTTGGCCATTTCTAGCATGAACAATCATGTTAGCTGGAGATACCCCTTGGCATGTGACTATGTGCTCAAACTCTTCTCAGCCAGGCTCCCTAATGTGGCTTGAAGGTAAACAGGAAAGCATTAATCTACAGGAGCAGACTGCACTGTCATGCCATTATGATATCCTTGGTGACAAAACTACCTGGAGAAAAGCTAAGGGTAAAATCTTGAGATCTGTACATCTCCGGATTTCCTTCTCCTTTGCAAATCCTTGCTTTCTTTACTGGCTGACTCTGAACTGGACCTCAAGCCAAAACACACTGAGTAACAGAGCATAAACCACACCACCCCTCTGCTCAGTGATTGCTCAGCAGCATGGACACAGAGGTGCTAAGCATGGGGCAAGCTCCCTATAGATGCCAGCTACCCACTTACTCTGCATGGTATGAGGGGGTGTAGAGGAATGAATACACACATAGAAAGAGCTGAGGGCAGGAGCTAGAATCAGCCCCTGCTATGAACAACCAGCTGTTTTCAAGTCCCCAAGCTGTAGGATGCAATGAAACTGAGAAGAAATCAGATCTATGACTGTAATACATGCTTAAGGGATGGATTCTGCTTGATACACCTACAACTCAATCAAATAAGGCTAATGGATGTATAGAATAATGAGTCTGGATTATTTTTCATTAAAAAACATTTTCTTACAGGACTCAAAACTCAGCTGTAAACAGTTTCTGTAGATTGAAATTGGGTCTATTAAAGCATATTCTCAGGAGGAATCTTGGTAAACAAGATACCCTGATAAACAGAGAATTTTTTTCTCTCCAGAGTTGGAGCACTAGTTTCTTTCCCCCCTGTGCAACAAAACAGTCCATAAACATTGAAGGTGCTGCTCAGAAAGTATGGTCTGTCTCACCAGGAATACAAATCAAACAGAAAAACGCATGCCAACATATTACACTTTGAAAAACAGCCATCACGGATAAGCAGATAACTTGCTGCTTACTCAAAAGGCTTTTTCCTATGGAAACTCTTCTACTGACTGTGTATAATATACATATACCTCCCCTATGACTACTTATGCCCTGAAGGACCTACTGCCTGCATGTCTATTACTCTTACTCACAGAACATGTTTTTCCAATTATCTTTATAAATACAACACCACATTTGAGCACCTGGCATAAATATTACTCCATTTGTATACAGGAAACTATGATCTAAAAGATTTGCCATTAAAATATGTTTTATACATATTTCTCATCCACTTTTATTTCTTTTTACCGGCAGATGATCTGACATACACAGTAAATATGTATTATCTTAAGGGTTAAGTTTCCTTCCTGTTATTGAAGAAACAGGAGTAAACTCTAACCAGAGTGAAAGATGGAAAGGATGGTCTGATGCTTACAGTACTAGCCTAAGACATGACAGATCTGTATGGGATCCCACACTCTGCAACATTCTTCCTCTGAGATCTCAAGCAAGCCATTAGTTTCAGGTCTCCATCAGTAAAAGAGGGGTAACGTCATTTCCCTACCTCACACCAGTGCTTCACAGATACATACATTAAAGACTGTGTGACATGCCCAGATACCCCTAGCAATGGGACCATGAAAGTATTTCATTAATCAGATAATCATGGGCCTTGCTGTAGAAGGACTGTGAGGAAATATTTGTCCCTTGATGGACCCTGAGCAGGAGTAGGAAGAACAAGAAGAGCTGGCAAGGAGCAGATGCTGCAAAGAACTCCACTCTTTGAGTACTTAGCAGCTGGACTGGCCAGGCAGGGAGGAGAAGGTTCTTCCTTCCAGCAGGTAAAATTGCTGTTCCCACTCCTAAACTCAGAGAACTCAATCATCATTCAGCAATTAATCCCTGATGTTCTGTGAATCCTTGTAACCACTGAGATGTCAGGGTTGCTGCTCAGTCCTCAAAGGAGGTTCTTTGCTTATAGCCTGGACCTTGGTACTGAGAAAAGCTGAACTTCAAGCAAAAAGTATGGACATCCAATGAATACCCAGGTTCTTGTCCAGGCTCAGCAGTTATCCAGACAGTAACCTCAGTGGCATGGTTGGTCTGGTTGAGAGCTGGTAGTGTCAGACTGTCAGTCCAGCACTGAATGTGTAGCACTGCTTTCTTCATTCATCTATGTAGTGCAACACAGCAGAAAGCCTGAATTACTTCATCTCACAGCAGAGATATGCAAACTTTGCAATCCCTTACCAGTGCAGCCCATGCCACCAGCAGAGACCTTCTGCACCGTGAAAGCAGAGAGACACTGCTTCTTCCTAGCTGGGCAGAAAATTCCCACAAAGCTTCCATTTCCCAGACCTTTCTAGGCCCAGGGTTTAGTTACAGTCTCAGTTATAACAAGTATGGCAGGGAGGTTAATGTACACTTAAGCATATATGCCACAAGATTCCTCACCTGTAGAGAAGTTAAAAGAACAGTGAAGACTCCAAAAGCTAATGCAATCTGTTACATTTCAACAATTTCATTCAATGAGCAGAATGGAGCCAAAGACATACTGTAAATTATATTAGAATATTAGTCTGGCTAAGATATTTGGCTAACATCCATATTTGTGTATCAACATAGGTAATAAAATAATCAAATGGCTCTTCTGAGACCACCTCCAGCTCACATAGTCCATCTGCAGTCAAACACCATGGATACAGCATGCTGCCTCCTAATCTACCAGGGGAAATATTTCGTTAGCCGAATTGCATTTCAGGTTTGTTTGTGTAAAACGGTGTATTTAATTAAAATATTACTCGTTTCAACTCCTGCCACAACTGGGATCAAATCCAAACTTCAGTCCTATCCAGCATAAGCCATGCAGCAGTAATGCATTAAAATGTATAATATACACTTAACTAAACCACACAAAGTTTCACGAAGAACGTATGCTTGCCTTTTACAGTTTAGCTGCTACGTTTATGGCATGATGGGAAAGTCTTTCTTTACCTATTTTTAATCCTAAAAATTTCACAAAACAAGATGACTCTCCATTATATTCCTTGAGAAAAAAGCATGGAATTCTCTTCTGCATTAACTTTTAATGCTTTAAATGGTTAAATCTTACTTTTCTGAGTTAGCTGCTACATAGGTAAAAAGGATATGGTGGTGCTGGTTTTGGGACATGCAATCTTTCCAATGGAAAAAAAGCCAACATTGACCTGCATCTCATTTTGCTCCAATTGTCTTAAAAGCAAGAGCATACAGCAACAACAACAACAACAACAACAACCAAAAGCCAACCTCTCAAAATCGATGGACGAGCTGTTTTACTTGAAACAGCTGAATAAATAACATCCCTATTTTATTGTATCAATACAGTGTAGCTGGTAGGCTTTTAGCAGAGTAGTATACAAGCAGTTTGCTCTGTGGAATTGATTATTCATCCAGGAAGGACACTGTGTTAAGATTATGAAATATTTCCATCCCTGGAGTTATCACAAATGTATGAGCTTCCAAAATTAAGCTGGTCATTTAAACACCAAAAAGCATATTGCAGCATTAATGTTTAAACAGACTGCAATGGAAGAGACTTGCTTCAAAACAATCAATGCCACTCTATGCCCCAACAGCACAGGTGTTTTCTGCCTGTCTTCCCATGGGCTCATATTTTGTGGGTCTGATTTTCTTCTACCTCTGCCTTTTTCTGAAGCTCAGTGATGGTGCTGGGCCCTCTGGTGCTAATCCAGCAGATACTTAAGTAGATGCTTAAAATTAAGGTAAGTGAATAGTTCCATTGCTTTCAAATACAGGAAGTTAAGCAAGTGATTAAGTGCTTTGCTGGAGTGATGCCAGAGTGCTCAAAAGAATACAGGATTTCATCCTTTATCCTCTATTTGGAAAGCTTCTCCTCATGTTTAATTTAATTGAAAGCAATGCTCAAATGATAACTTCACATTTATAGATCTCTAATTAATCTGCTTAATAGCCTCATTTCTGAGTGCCTCCCTACCTCCCAACATATGTACCTGGTTAAAGGAAAAGAAGTTACCTCTGGTTTACAAATGGAAAAAAGTGTGTTTAGAGAGTCTAAGCATAACTTCCTTGAAAACACCTGAGCCAGGGATCTCCAAAATGCAGTCCACGAGCCAGCTGCCATCCCTAAAGAGACCTGAGAGGGCTGAATCTCTTGATCATAATGCCATTTGTCTGCCACAGAGCAGTTTTGTGAGAATTTAGCCTGATATTCCTCAGCTGAAAGACCTTCACAGACTAAACTCTGACCATTCCTTATCTTTTAAATCATACCATTTCTTAAAAAAACCCAAACTATGCTGAATACAATGACTTTGTTTCCTTTAAACCCCATGCATGCAGAAGCCCAGCGCCAGACCTGGAAAAAGGACATACTGCAACAGTGAATCCTGCCCTACTGAAAAGCTGAGCATGAGGCTTTGAGAAGGTAATTCCCTATGTCCTCCCCTGATCAGTGCAGTGCAGAAAGCAGAGGCTTTGCATCCATACATTGCCCTGGACCTCACTCATCAGATAATATGGGAGGCAGCAGCTGCATATGAAGCTCTCTACTTTCTCTTTCTTTGTTTCTTAGACCTAGGAAGCAAAACAGGTTGACATGGAGGCTGCTGATTGAGATTGGAGAACAATAACCACAGCTCTTGTTGCTGCTCCTTGAAGTATTATTTTTAACTGAGCATCTTTCAAAGCAAAATATTTAGGTGATTATGTGAAATGTGATTCCTACCTCACAGCTAAAAACTCAATTCAGGTGGTTGCAAAGGGGGGTTATCTTACTGGTTTTGATATTTTATTTTTTTTTTTTTTTTTTAATTTTTTTGGGTTTTTCTTTTAATTTTTTTGTTTGTTTTGGGTTTTTTTGTAGCAATAGTAGTAGCATCAACTTTTCTATTTCAGTGGCAAAATTTCCCAGCTTAAGCCAGATATTTTCACTCAGTTTTCTATGACCTGGATATGTTTCGCTCCTTTAATGATTAGAGTTTTATACACAAAACTCCAGCAAAATGAATTCTCCTTTCACCATTCTAACTCCCATTCAGGTCATCTCTGTATCATCTCCTATTGTCTTCATGTGGCACCTTCCACTAGGGGCCATTTGATTTTTCCCAGGTATTTTCTGAAATTACAAAATTGCAAACATTACCTTCTGACATATGCTAAGAGCAAGCATGATGAAGACTTCAAAGGTCTTCCAACCTGCAGTTTTGCATATGCTTGAATGTTCAAAATGCATTTCTACGTGTCTGAAAGCAGAGGTTAATTGTCTTGTGCAATTCTGAACAATGCTAACAATTCCTGGTGAATGACAGACAGTACTCTGCTCATGAAACACTTCAGTCTAACAGCTATAAAATTATTTGTTGCTCATTACTAAGTCATCTAGCCACTTTAACATTACCTAAGCATTCAGCCAAAAGTACCCTAAAGATTGCAAATACAGATACAAAAGGCTCTGTGCTACTTCTCCCACTGCTGAATTATAGAATGTGGCTGAATCACAAATGTCAATATTTTCATTTTGTACCTCAGAGGCTATAGCAGAAATACTATATGTTCAGGCTCTTGGATGAGTCTAGTACTTCTTTTCCATCCAGCATTTATTTGACATTCCACAGAAACAAAGAAAAAAAAAATTAAAAATGCATGGAAAGTTTATCAATATCCATTGACCCCACGACTTTCTCAACAAAGAATCTTAATCCACAGAGTGCAGAGACCTTCATATTCAGTAAGAGGCACGTTCTAAGCAGTTGGCTCCTGGAATTAGCTCACTAACAGTGAGGGCATATCCTCTAACCACAGACAGGACAGAAGGGAAGAACAGCAATTTCAGCAGGCTTAGTTTTGACTACATAGTCATGTAAATGGCCAAATCTTGCATCTCGTGCAGACTGGCTCCTGCACACAGACACACATAATGTGCTTATAATGAACAGCACCCAGTGGGGAATTTTCCAAGTAAAGTACCACTAACAAGCTGCTTTTCTGATCGTTGTTACTGCTGCTGTTGTTGAAATTGTTTTTCCCTTCTAGAATCAGACTTCATCTTCTCAATCTACAGTTGAAATGAGAACAGCATTCCCCAAATCAAGAGCCAAGAGAAAATGCAGGATCAAGAAAAACAACTGGAGAAAAGATAAGTTATTTTAATTACCTTCAGAATTATACAGGGATTTGCTCTGGTGTACATTATAATCCCATTGCTTTGCAGGGTTCGCAGACGGAGAGCCAACTTGAATTCCTCTTTCTTGCTATTTTCAGAAACACGGTATTTAATGTAGCTATTCCCAGCAAAGCTAAGGGAAGTGTGGCCTGAAACAACCATTTTAAAAGACACATGTGCTTTTAGTGATACATAAAACAATTCCTCGACTGTTAAGTAATTAAAGAATTTATAAAGTTAATGAGAATGACTAGGAAGAAATAAATAAAACCCATTTTTGATGAGAAAAACAAAGCTGGCGTCTACTACAAAATATTTCTGCATTTCCTTTTTTTAAGCTATTTTTCAGGGGATAGAGGTAAGTTGTATTTCTCCATACCTAAGAATTAAAAAAAATACACACTCCTGGAGGCATCAGTCTTGCCTCACTGGTTACGGAGGGAATCATAAATGACCATACCTGTACATCAGGCAGATGAGTTATGGGTGTCGAGTTATGTGTGGGCAGATGTCAGCCAAACCCTTGCAATGAGTCCCCTGCAACCAGTGCCCAGGACCACAGTTCAGTATCTGCTGTGCCTTCATCAGGCAAACAGCACAAATCCTCCATCCTGCAGCCTGGGATTCACTGAAGTCAACGGAAAGCTCTACTTCACTGGCTGCCCACCTGCCTTCATATCCCAGGGAACAACACAGATGCAGAGAACTAACAGATGTCCTCAAACTTTCTTTTTGGGATAGTGTATGTTTTCATTAATAAAAGCTGGAATTTTGGTAATCTAAATAGTAAGCAGAAGAGTTAATTACAGAGCTTTGCCCATGGGCAGGAAAACATCTGGCATAACATTCTCTAGGAAAAATCCTGTTTTGTCAGCAGCCTGTTTTACTGAGCTGGTATTCAAGCAAGCCAGTGGGAATTTCCAAACAGAAACTGGATCACAGTCCAGATACAGCCCCATAGCTATAAAGACAAGTATTTATAGGGTTTATAAACAGATGCCCCAAGTGCCTGTGCTAAGATGGGTTAAGCAGTACATTATCTGTTGACTTCACTGGCACCCCTGCCACCAAAATGAGAATGGCAGCACTTTATTGTCCAAGTATATCCCCCTTTATGGCTGTGACATGCACCTGAACACTCGCCAAGCTTTCCTGGTGGGCACTGGCAGATGAACGGTCTCCGGCTGGCTTCATACCCCACACACTGCATGTCCCCTGGACACGGCTTCTCCAGACAGGGATCATTGGACCCTGGGCAGAGTCCTCCTGCAAGAAGTTAAAATACTGTCAGGGATCCACAGTGCACAGTGTAAATCTGCTGCAGGAAAAGAATAATGAAAGACAATTATTGACTGCACACTTCAATATGAGCAAAAAGTGGTTTAATAATAATAACAACAAAAAGGCCCCAACAAACCCTCATAGAAAGGATCAGCTTTTGGACAAGTACACAGAAGACCTGCAATAGTTCTTTTCCAAAGACTGCCCTAACCTCCATGAGAACATATTACAAAAATGAACTATTATGAGCAGTAACTGGTTTAAAAATGGTGTGATAACTCTCAGGCCATTCATTTTCCCACAAAGCTTCCTGCACAGAAGAGATATGAGGGAAAAAGAATTGCTTGAAGCTATGCACTCCTTTTCCCCCAGCACATCCATGAGAAGCAAACTTAAGGAGGTAGAAATGGTTACAGAACCAAGCCTGACAGAATTCAAGAAGCATTTGGACAATGCTCTCAGGTGGTATGATTCTTGGTGGTCCTGTGCAGGGCCAGCAGTTGGATTTCAATGATCCTTGTGGGTCCTTCCAACTCAGGATATTTTGTGATTTTAAGCCATGCTTGGGCTACAGTGACACCTGGATTTTTCCTTCTCATACTACATAGGACATACTGCCAGCTTGATCATATAGCATAGGAAAACCTGACCTCCCCTAATGTTCCTCCTGACATTTCTGACATCTCACATCCTATCCAGCTTGCCCAGGCTACCAAAACCTGTCCTCTTTTTTTTCTAATGTGCAGGGATAGAACTATACTGACTGTTAAATTTGCTTAAAATACTTGAGAGACATAATTACAGGTAGGTTTTTCAAAATCCCCTGAATTCTTTACATGTATCAAGCTGAGCAGGTCAAGGACATACTATTTAAAGCCTGTCGATGTCAAAAGAATTTTTTGCATTTCATGGTGTTTGGATAAAACTTCAGTGTAACTTCTGAAATTGTCTAAATAAAGCTGTTTTGATTGCCCTAATCTTAAAAGATTTCCACACATTGTCTATAATAATGCAAAACAGGACAGAACTATTGCTACTTGATATATGAATTTTCAGAAATATGTGACTCCCACGAGAGCTAGCTTCTTCTTGTTTCAATAAGGTACTTGGGAGATGCAGGGTCAGTTTCTACATTTGGGAATCTGTACATGGCTGTTATGAAAGCAGACTTCAAGTACAGGAAAAAAGGCACTCCTGCCCTTGCTTTTGTAGATTTGCAGCCCCAGCATGAAAGGAGGCAAAGGCAGTTGCTGGGAATGGACAGACATCTTTTCTTTTGTTTATCAAGTTAATTTATTTAAGACATGCAGGTGATGAATTTAATGATAAAAATCACCTTCCTACCCATTGCTTTCTGAATATTGGCAGTTCTTGTATATTGCAGGATCTATATCGCAGTATCCTTATCATATTCAAAAACTGGTTTACTCTTGAGCACATTGTTTTATTTACAGTTTATAAAGGAAGGAATCAACCTGTCATGGAGTATACCTCCAAAAGTAATGAAAAAAACAATCTTATTGCTCTTGCACTTTTGTACAAGCCAAGCAAGGCTCATAGTAAGCACAGCTGAAATTACCTGACACTGTAAGTATTTTCTGGGAAAAGAAAAATTACTACTGTAGCTTTCAAAGTGGACATGGGCTGACTACAAATATGGCAATTACTGTAAATGTCTTCCTTGATGTACAGCACAGTCAATTTAATGTTTAACATCCTTCCCTCCTTTATCAAACATTTGTTTGAGAGGTCTATGGAGTAAAAGATTTACAGTACTGCCTGTAGCACTGTTAGAAAATGATGCATAGCAATCTTTATTAATCACATTAGTAGGTAACATTAACAGGAATAACAGCTGCAATACAGTCACACTGTAGGCCTTATAGAATGAAGAAAAAACTGTCATAGGGTTCTGGACTACAAATTTATATTCTATTTAAATGTAAGATCTGCAGAATTTAACAGAGAATATGGTATTTTGTATACTTTGGTTTGTTTGGCTTTTTTTAGAATAAAACTCCTCATTTCTTAGAATTCAATGGCAAGTAATTATTTCTGAAATTATAATGGGTTGTTAAAAATTCTACAGGCTGCTTTGTATTTTCACCTTGGCTGTTTTAACTATTTTAACTCATTCTTATGTGACAAATACACCACATTCTGGTGTGTGCAGAGTATATATTTCCTTCGAACAAACTTAAAACTTTTGTGAGGCTGCAATTTAAGTGAGCCTCTATGTAGCTGACAGACATGCCATTTGGACTAAAGCCCCACAGCTCGTCACTGTGCAGCAGAAAGAGGCTCTGAGATTTCCAAATGTGGCTCTGCAAATTTTCACATCTCCTAACCTATGAGTGTATCTTTGACATGAAGCAATAAAGGAACAGCTTTCTTTGTTATCCATCTCTGCCAGGTTTTTTTATCTGATTCACACTCTGATTCGTACCTTAGAGCCATCCTTGTGCATTCAAAAAAATATATGGAAAAGATCTAACATACTTCAAGCAATGGTGGAGATAACAGTTTATCCTGAATGGCCAAGAATATTCCTTCTGGTAAACTACAAGAAAACCAACTTTTTATTCATCCTGCTGCAGCAGGATTTCATAGCTGTCACAAAACGTTAAAATATTCAGACTTGCGAGAAGCGCTTTATACCTGTCTGTATGGTTATAAGTACATAAGCTACAAATCTGCATTATTGCATTGCCCCTGCTAACACGCATTTTCAGGCTGATTTCACAACTATGTGGAGCAAAATTGTAAAATTGTTCAAGGTTACGTTGTCCACATCAAAGATTTACAGCCTGAGTTTAAATAAAATTATTCTAATGTTGCTTTCCACTCCAAAGAGCAGTCTATTTTCCATCCAATAAAAGATTCAAGAAATATAGGTTCAGACTGATCTTTTTTTTTTCTAGGAAGGTCCACAGCATTCTCTAGAAACTCACATTAGTATTAATAAAATTGTTCTCTACAAGGTATCACAGAAACACATGAGCTAGCATCAACCAGTGCATGGCAGGAAAAGGTGGAATAAACCCACTTGATTTTGACAAATCATCTTCAGTTTGATTCTCTAAAAGAAGATAAAAGTATTTCAATCTTCTAACCAATATACTGAGGAAGAAAACACTGCTCCATTGCAAGATGAGAGATTTATTTAATTCTTATTCCTGAAAGAAAGGAGCACTTCTAGGATTGTAAATATATTTTGAAAATTGAGTGCTTCAATGATTTTTAACTTAAGCCTTGTGATATTAGGTGGTTTTCTATCAGCCTAGTCTTCTGAATCTGTATGAGTATTAAGACGACTCTGTTTTTCTCAACTGTTGAAAAAAAGCTTGAAAAGAGGGAGATTCCTGAAAGCCAGAGTTTCAGGAAACTTGTAAAGCAAACTCCAAACTGCTACTTCAAATAATAATTAGTTTTCTGTGGAGAGAGGACTGGCAACTCATGATCTGCAATCTGTTTTTTATTTTTGGAGCACAGTGACTGGGTATTGCAGGCAGTGATTATTCCATGCATGTCAGTGCAGATAGCACAGAATTGTTTCTGCACAAGCCAGCAATAGGTTTCAGTTGGCTCAGGTGCCCCTGGAAAACTTTGCGTCACACAGCATGTCCCAGTGAAATTGATTCTCTCTGAGTTATAAACATGACATTTGAACTCTTTCATCCTTTCCTTGATCTCAGATTCCATTAGGACTCCTTAAGTGATAGACAGCAATTCCCACTTCCCCTGGTTCCCACTTCACGTTGCAGCTCTCCCACTTTTTATATGAGCTTGTGCACTCTCAGCATGGGCTTTACTGCTGGAGATACTCACAAAGAAAAAACTTTCCTTGGACAAAGGTGACATTAAACAGACAAGATCTAAAAACCAGCCAGATCTAACAAAGTTATCTGCAGTTCTTTGTTCCCAAGCACAGACCTTTTTCTTCAATTTTCCTTGCCAGGAGAATGCCAGGCTCATTAATATGCATGTGTGTGCCTCCTGAAAATGGGAAAAGCAGTGCTGTACACATAAGAACCGGGTTGCTGCCTAGTCCTTCAAAACATGCAGGACTCTTTTAGAGGCAATGTATGCTCTGTGGAGCTGTGGCCAAAAATAAGTTCTGAAGAACAGGTCTTGTATTTACAGCAGATCCTTACAGTCTATGATTTCCTTCTGTCAGAACATTCACAGAATACTAGAAGTGGCTTCATAAAGTCTGAATTGTCTTGCTCCATGAGGAAGTGGTCCAAGACTGCTTTTTTCTTGATTAAATAACATGGATGTGTCTGCACTTCTGCTGAGCACTCCTGGGTCTATTGGAAAAATTCTTTCAAACTATTAGGCCAGAACCATATTAAACACTTGAAATGGAATTCATCTCATCTAACTTTAGGGCATGATTCATCTGACTGATTTTAGACATCTAGGGAGAGATGTAACACATTTATTAAAAATACCTCATTCTTCCCACTGTCTGCAAATGGGGCCTGGAGTGACCAGCACAGATGCAGATATATGCCCATATTTGTCAAGATTATTTCAATCCATCCCTCTCCTGTGAACATATTAATGTACCATCACTTTTACAAAATTATAATGCAGAACAGCTCTAGAGCAAAGTAGTCTCAACAAAACCTGTTCTGCCGCTGCATCTTTGTCTCAACACAAAAGCATTACTTTGAAATGAAAAAAATACAGAACAGATTTTTGCCTCTGAAAAATGAGAATGCCATGAGAACTATTTTACAGGACTATATTTACTTCATTCCTCCTCCTTTTATTTTCCCCAGCATTGACAGATGTTTGCATACCTCACACCATGTGATGGGACGTTGCTAATCACATAACCCCTCTGTTCACGCTGACACAAACTCCAGTTTGTGACAGTATTTTTCATACAAACACAAACTGATGAGCCAAAAATCTAAGGAGACAGTCTGTTATTGGAAAACTCTTCAGTTCAATTTTATTGATTTAAACGATAAGATTGATGCAGGTGAACTTTTGAACTTATCCTTCCAGAGCTAAGCTGCTGAACATCCAAAGTTCACCCGTTCCTACTTTACAGTCTCCCTGCATTTTCACATTAGATAACTCTGTTTGCTCACAAAGGTAATCTAGGTAAGTTATGCACAGCTGGCATGCATAAATTGTGCATATCTGTGACATCTGCCAGTGGGAAAAACACTCCAAGTATGATACATATTTCAAGAATGAGTGAATTAATACAAACTCAAGTTTTCTGGGCCATAATTGAATCAGATCTCTGGAAACATATGCAATATTTTAATGGCTTTTTCATAATTCAAGGTATTAATATTTACTGGATGTGGAACTCTCTTAGCAACAAAGGAAGTATAATACTTCTATTACACTGCTAATATCGTGCTAATGCTGTCTCATTAAACAAGCCAAAATAAATTTTTGCACTTTTTCCTGAATTGCTGCATTTGTGCATTTATTTATAAGAACTACTGATGTTGAAGTATTTGTATTTTTCTCACTCTTTTACTCTAGTCTTTAGCTTTCATGAAAGCAAAACTACATTCTCTAACTATTATACTCTCACAAGTCTTGTATTATCTCCTATGTGAGAAAACAGTGTGCTTACCTGAAGACCGAAATATTTTTTGTGGCTCTTTTAATTAAAAGCAGTAGAAGAGGATGAAGCATTAGCTAATGAGGAGATGGACGAAAGCATGAATTTTTGCTTCCCACCAAGGTGCATGATTTCTGTGCAAGTAATAGACATCAAGCTGTTCACCTTTTTGGCAGCTATACCTAACTCGGCAGCTCTGGACATCTTTTTACTACAGGCAGTATGGCAGGCTGGAAGTGCTCAACCCCACCCCAAATTGTGTGGATCCCCATGGGAAATCCACACCTAGTGGCTCATATGGGAGGAGCGGGCACCCCTCCAGCTCTTCAGGACAGGACAATCTGCCTGTTGCAAGTGTTCCCACACAGCAGTCTTCAAGGCCATGATAAATGGCCCAGAGGCTGGGGATCACAGTCAGAGCCACACTGCCTTTCCAGCTGCCTGTCATCCATTTTGAGGATTGACTGGTACATGAGAGAAGAATTTGGAAATTGCTGTCCCAGCTGAATTTCTGTGCTTCCATTGCAAACTTGCTGTGCCAGGAGAGCTGCTGGGTCAGAACTGTGCTGCACTGCAAAGTCCCTTTTTTGGAGTTAAGCTAAGGGATTATGAGGCAGAGGGAATAATACATCATTATTGACTTTAATAGGTAGTGAAATGAAATGATAAACAGTGAAAATTTTGGCTGCCAGAAAACCAATTTCTGACTGTGAGGACTATCACTATCCCCATGGAAATGAGGATTTGTGATTTCTTGATACAACAGTGAGACTAAGCTATAACTCAGAGATATAAAAAAGTTTGGCAGACAGTGTTCCTGCACTGGCTCCTGGATCTGACTGGAGGATATTGCAGCATTGTCCCTTTTAAACCTGTGAAATCCTTTACTTCAGAGCCTTTCATGTGTAACAAAATGCTGACTATTGTTATAATAGATATGTCTATTTGAAACTTACAAGACTCTTACTTAAAAAATGGTAGTCTGCTCTTCAATGTACCTCATAGAGAATCACGGTATTTTTTTCAGAATTGAACTTCTATGGCATTATTATTCATGTGCTGCAGGAAGAAAAATTATTTCTGGTTAAGTTTTATGCAATTTATGCCTATTTTCATCCCCAACAAGGTCAGTGGTAAAACACGAAGCCCTGATGACTGCTGCAGAAACAAAGGTTGGTTATTGAGGGATATGGCTGCTGAATTCCTGTATTCCTCTGTGTGCTCATGTGTGCTTAAGATGAGGGAGACTTAGATGTATTGATTTTACAGCAGCTTTTTTCTCTGCTCTTAAATGAAGGAGAATGAGGAGTCTGGCAAACAAAAGAAACAGAGCCAGTATTATAACTGCCTGAGGTTTTAAAATCCAAGTGCAGAATCATACAGAAGATTGGCTTGTGAGTCTATTTGTCATATGCCCATGTGAAATTTCTGCCAAAATGTGGAGCAGCCTGAAACCTACCCTGTCCCTTAATGTAGCATTAAAGGTTGGAAAAGTGCTTGCTAATAAAATACTTCAGTGGTTTCTGTGTCTCTCTGCAACAATGGGACTGGAAAAGGCCTTTCCACCTGCCCAGCTTAGGTCAGGGGTGCTTTTCCTTGGAGACTGCTGGTGCATTGCTGGAGACCGGGCTGCTCTGCCGTGGTCACAGTCCAGGTTTATTCCAGTGGTGGCACCAGCTGATTGGGAAACTACATCCCTCCCTCTCCTCATCTTTCCTCCCCCACTCCTTCCCCTTCCCTGGAAGCTGGCTTATGTCTCTGATTGCAGAGCCTCCAGGAAAGCGGTCTTTGTCATAAAAGGCCAAAGTTCATAAACTCCCATTTACATCAGTAAACACGAACAATTCTTCCCGAGCCTGAGAAATCAATTCCCACAACGCATCAGCCAGTCGTGCTTTAGTGGACTGAATTGAAATGCCCCTTCTAATCTGCATCAGAGGAGCAAAATGGATCCTATTGCATAATGTGCAGCGACGGGAGGGGAAGATGGAGCAGTACTCACCATTGCACATGCAGCGCACATTCCTGTAAAAGCGGGGACACACAAAACTAATTCGTGCTGTGCTGTAAGTCATCAGGGAATGTGAATCAATAGACAGACTTTGCTCACAGTGTTGTTCCTGACAATCCAGTCCGGAGCAATTCTTCTCCAGGATAGCAGAAATACGAATCACATTTTCCAAGTGTCTCCTTGCATTGGTAAGCTTCTGAATCAAATAGGCAGGCTTATAGAAACCACCGCTGTGCATCTGAACTGCAAACAGCATGTCGAGCTGGCTGCTGCCCGCCACCGGCTGAATGCTGATGATGTGCAGGCTGTCCTGTTTCTGGGAGAGCACCGCGTTGCGCAGGGTGCGCCTGAACCCGTGCATGTGCAGACCCACGAAGTCTTCCGGGGAAACGTTCTCAAAGCGGATGGTGACCGTGTTCTGCAGCATTTCTTGTAGCAGCTGCTCAACGTGGACCACAACATCGATGGGCACCTGGAACCGGCCATCGCTCACAGAGACATTCAGGACGTACTTGCCGTTATCCAGCCCTCCAAGGGCGATGATCTTCCCATCATGGCTGTTGACCTTGAACAAACTTTTCTGCTCCGATTTTAGCGTGTATGTGAGGACATCGTACACATCCTGATCTGTGGCGTGGATTTTCCCAATGACTCCCCCAGGAAAATCATCTTCCATGGTGACAATGAAAATCTCCAGTGGAATGGCAGTTGGTTTGTGAATGCTCTCTTCGATAACCCTCACCTGAACGTAGGTATGGGAAACCTGCTGAGGCTTCCCAGAGTCCTTTGCCTAATGTAATATAGAAAAAATAACAAAAAAATAACAAAAAAATAACAAAAAAAAAAAAAGAAAAAAAAATTAAAACACACATAGAACACAGCCTGCAACCATAACTTTTTGCTATGTGTACTCTCACAGCATCAGTAATTCTGAAAAGAAATTCTCAAAAGAACACTCAAATGCATTTGCAAAATACATATGTAAAGAAGTGTCTCAGCCATTTCTAGCAGTGGAACTTACAAACTCTTTAGGGAAGCACAGATCTCTAAGTGGATTGCAGAGAGAAATGTGTCAGTAGAATGTCTCATTACTCAAACTGAAATGTTCCCAGGATCCCACAGCTATCACTTGTCATCTTCACAATAGAGAATATACCAACCATGTGGTATATTCTGCACCAAACACAGTTTGGGCTCATTTCTACCTGGAGAAGAGACTGAATTACAGTGAAATATTAGCTTTCTGCATTGCTTGGTGTGCTCCAAAGCACTCTAGACCCTGCTTAGCTTGTGTGAATGTGAGGGAGTTCAGAATTTCATTCTGTACTTCTTTACCTGAAGCAATCACGTAAAATGTTTGACATAAATAAAATTCATCATTCTCCAAAAATGAAACAGGTGTTTGTGCTGTTACTAATGATAAAATATGAGAGCAGCACTGCACTTGGACAGATGACTGGATGACCCAGAGCAGGTATTATAGCATCATTTGCACATTTTTTTATAGAGAGCAAAAGAGCAAGTATGACAAAAAACCCAAGGCCATCTTGACAGAAATGTGTGCAAACGTGAATGAGTGTCTTTTCCTACAGTTAGAAAAATGTTTTATTGCAGTCCCTATTATGATACAGTGCTCCACACATTTATTTCTTCAGAGAAGAAAAGAAGAGTAAACTGCCACTAGGCAGAGATGTTCAATGATCTTTGTATTTGTATTTGCACATGGAAGTAAAATTTACAAGCTGAAGGAAAACATGGCAGGATGACAACAGTAATATGGACACTACTAGGAGCAGATTAGTAACTCTAAGACACTCTAAAATTCATTCATTGTCCCTCCTAAAAGAGCTAGGTGGAGTATTTAAAAATATTTTATATACACGTACAAATACCCATGTACATGCAGAAGAGATTATGTCTCATTCCACTTTCTATTTTAACATTAATTCTTAATAAAGCTAATACAGAGGATAAACCTGATAGTGGAAAAGAGAAAGCAGCACTCTGGCATATATGGATGGAAAGAAACACTTCTATGGTCTATACACAACAGGAAACTATAAAATATGTTTTCATTGCAGAAATCCCTGAAGAAAGTAATACTGGGAGGAATCATGTCTCCACAATCCAACAGTGTGGTTTTCTGGGCATGCTGGTGCATCTCAGACATGGTGGTCTGTCTAGTATTTCATGCATAAGAAATATGTGGATCTCTAAAGCTACAGGATGCTGCTCAAATTTAACTCTCATGCCCAGTTTTTGCTACACTAGAACTCTAGCTAGCAAATTACCCTGAAAGCAGGATATTTTAAAACTAAGGCATGGTAAGAAAGAAAGGTGATGATTTTTTTATTTCCCTACAAGGCTAAAAAACAGGTTTCAAGGATATTAAATGACAAACCTGTAAAACTTTGATTTGAACTGTTAATTAGCATCAGAGCTTATATTTTGTGAATTGTAACACAATTCAATTGTCACAATTGTAACAATTGCATCTAAGGATGCTACTGCTATGAACATCATTAAATGTGCTTGTAAAGGAACAGACAGGCTGAGTTTAGAGAGATCAACCCCAGCAAAGTAAGTGGAGGAAGTAAGACTTTCAGACACAGCTTATGGGACCATGACTCATTTCAGTGAAGAGGTTCATTCCCTAGACTTCCATATTTACTGAACCCTAATACATCTTCTCTGGCAGACCTAAGAAATGTGGACAAATTACTTTTGGATTTACAGGTTTTGGCAATCAAAATTTCCCTGGTTACAAAGCTTTTCAACAATTACTCTAAAGCTAAGTTTGAGCTGGACTTCTATTGCATGTCTTATTTTGACATTCTTTAAAAGCTAAGTTGACCTTGGAAATGTAATTTCATGAATTCTTGGAAGGCTTCCAAAAATTTATGATTAAATTTATGACTTAAAAGCAGAAATTATTTTCGTTCCTAGAGCAGTATTTTACAGTCACTTGTTCTGGGGTGTATTTATATGTATATAATGCATTTTTTCTCATTTTCCTTCCTTAGCTACAGAAAAAAATGATGAAAATCTCAAACCATAACGATTGCTGCTCAGAAAATTCATTTCATGCTGAGGAAATTGGAAAGGTGGCTGGCTACCTATTTATATTTATATTTATATTTTTAAGAAACCAGGTTTAAGAACATCAAAGAAAATATTTTGCATTGTATATTTGCAAACTGGAATGTGTGGTATTTACTCGAAGAATACAGTCCATTAAAACCAACCCACAAAGGCAGAGTACAGGTTACCTGCCACTAAGAGATTTTTTTTTTTGTTTCAGTGTAGATGTAAAAATCAAGCCTTACCTGCACACAGAGCACATACTCAGTTGAGACCATGTGCTTGAAGATGACTGCAGACCTCAAAACGCCATGAGGGTCCAGTGTAAACTCCTCCTCTTCATTGCCAGTGAGGATGGTGAAGGTAAAAGGGGGGCCATTGTGAAAAGAGTCTTTGTCTGTCACTACCAGCTGCAAAATGCTTGTGCCCACTGGTTTATTTTCCTTTACACATATACACAGCGTATAAAGAAAAGGATTAAAATGATACATATTGCAATCATAAAATACCACATTTTTCTATAGAGAATATTCAACTGAATGCTCTTTGCCCAAGCTGGCATTTCACAAGCTGCATTTTGTTGACACCACTTATGCCCCATGGACCAGCGGCAGAGATGAAGATACCTGCCACACCTTCAGGGCCTGCTGGGCTCTGTCTGATACTCTGTCTGATCAGGACTGACTAAAAGTCATGACTCACACCCAAAGCAAGTATAAAGAAGTGTGAACTTATCCTTGAGCAGACATTTTGAGGTTGGAGTACCTGGTGCAGCAGGGATGAATGTTAAAATGTGTGACAGATGCTGTGGTTAAGGGGCCTCAGCAAACAGAAACTTACCAAAATACTCAAGAAAGATTTGTTTGTACTTTCCTTTAGATAGGATCACTTGATACATGTTTTGCAGATAGATCATCAAAAGGTACTTAACTGAAACCAAATGCCCGTGCATTTTAAAAGTCAGAGAAGTTTTTGATGTGCAGAATAAACTTACTTGAATTACAGCTGTGTAGTTAGCTGGAGTAAACACAGGGCTGTTATCGTTCACATCAGAAATGTCCACATTGACTGTCACAGATGAAGACAAAGGAGGGGTACCACTGTCTCTTGCCTGGACAACTAATGAATAACCAGATATCTGAAAAAAGGCAAAAACATTAAATCATTATGAAAATGGTCCTAAATTTTAACCCAGGTTCTTTACATTCAATGCACCACCATCCATATTCTAAGGAAAGCTGTTTGGCCTCTTTACCTTCCTGCCCTTAGTGTAACATTATCTCATTTATCAACACATTGTGTCCCAACTTATAAGGCTACAAATAAGCATAACAGCTTCATTGTATTAAAATAACTTTATCAGATAAAGCATTCCTGAAACAAAGGGGCAGACAGAAGATAAATGACAGATAATATCTGAACTCAGCTATTGGTCCTGTAAGCATACATTTTCATCTCTCCTAGGTGTCAGCTGGGATAAGCGACCTGATTCAATTTATCTTACAGTTGGTTTCCAAGATATTATATAAATTGCTTATTAGAGCCAGCATCAGTTTGACACATACTGTTTCTAACGCAGTGATGGAGAGCCAAGAAAAAGTTCATAGGCAGCTGGCTTAAACACACTGGAAAACATTTGGGAGTACGAGGGATAACAGTCTCTGCAGCAACAGAATATTATCCACTGTTCTGCAGAAGATAAGTGGGCTTGAGTCTGCTTGTTTGCAACAGACACAAACAACTGAGCGCAGTGCATGCAGTTCAGTGCATCATCCACAGGCCCTCTACACACATATGTGCCCGTGTGTGAGGTGTGAGCATATGTGACAACTTGCAAAAGCTCTGTCTATGCAGTTTATGGATGACAGTTGGATTTCCCGAACTGCATCCTTATGTTGGCTTCCTTAGGTCTTACAACTGCTTTTTACTGTATATTGCTCCTTGCTCCACAGGGAAAGCTGCTGACATGTCTGCCCCTGAATCCTCCCACAGTGGAGCAAGCGAAGGGCAAAACATGCCAGATACAACACTCTGATCCACCCTCTCAGTGCAGGGCTGGAAAGGGGAAAAGCATGGCCCTGCAGAGGGGAACAAGATAGTGTCAAAGGGGCTTTTTGGGAGGGGGGTGGGAGGGAAGGAAATACAAATACATCTGAAAAAATGACAGCTTTTTTTGTGGTAGGGAGGAGCTCAGACTGCACACACAAAATAAGGTGGCTTTTCTGGGATGTGGGACCAATACAAAGCAAAAGGGAACATGTTTTTGGGGATTGTATGGAGGAGATACAATTTGGTGGGGGCAAAGTGACACAGGAGGGAAGAGGAATCCTGAACTATGGAAAGTCAAGAAATGTGAGGAAGAGAATTAATCTTTTTTTAACTGTAATTTCCACAAAGGGTTTTGTAGAATCTTTCCCAATTTTTCCTCTGTGTTTCCTTTCATTTCACTGTATTTCAGAAAGGTAGATGACAAGAATCATGGTCTCTATGTGACTACAGCTCTGGAAATTAGTCTCCTTAAACCACTGAAACCTGGGAGTCAGCACTGCCTTTGGGAATCTACAGCAGATGTGGCATCATACATAATTTTCCCTGAAGGGGTCAGAAACACCTGTGTCTAGGAAATATGCCAAGGAAGCAAAGAACAAAACAGTATCACAGCTTATTTTAACTGAGGGAAACTTTGGAAAATGCAGACCTAACACAGCTGGCATTACACACGCACACAATTGTGAGGGTAAGTGTGTGTGTCTGAATGCAGCTGCACACGAGTGCACTTCAGACTTCAGAAAAAAAGTCATTTTAAGAAACTCAGCCTGGTCTTTTATTACAGCCAACTTGTAACATGCACAGCCATTGTTACTCCCCTGCTGTAGACAATCTGTGGTAAAGTCGTTCTACCACCAAACATGAACAATTCAATCTTGCCTTTCTGATAATACAGAAAGGGGTTTCTGCCACTGTTTCAAGAAGCAGGTATGCTTCCAGTAAAGAGCTTCTGCAGCTAAGCCCATATTCTGAAGGTAGCAATCTGCTTCCCCAGTTTTGTGGGTGCATTGCTGGGAGGCAGGAGGCACGGATTTCCTTACGTGTTGCAAGGTTTCTGAAGCCATGTAGCACTCTCCTGCCCTGCTAGTAGCACAGACAACTGCATTTGTTTGTTTTTTTCCCAAAAGCTGCTAATTGCTAGCTATGGCAAAATGGTGATAAATAATCCTGAATGAATAATGGAGTGAGCAAACAAAGCAGCAGAATCTGTTTAATGAAGCACTCTTTCACTTTTGGTACAGCCTGGCCACTTCATAACATCCCCTCCCCAGTGACATGTTTTGCAGAGCGCTAATTAATGGCTGAGGTCTCAGCTCGGTGATCGGTGCCACAATCTGGAGCATTTTGTAACCACTCTGTTGCACACACAGCTGCATGTGTGTGCTTGCACGCACAGGGGAGAGGAGGCAGCTCATTAACACAGCAGCAGCTCCCGATGGCACCACCGGAGAAATCCAGTGCTGCTTCTCTCCCCTGATGCAACCCCAGCTGCTGCATGGGTGCAGGGTGGGAGTGGCAGCAGAGCAGTTGGTGTGTCGATAGAATGGGGACAGGGCTGGCATGGAAAGAAGGGGGAAAACGTTAGAAAGACTTGTTGGAGCATCTTAGACTGATCGCTGGAGAGTATAAAAGAAACTTATTCAACACAAGCTAGCAGCAGAGTGGAGATTGATGCACATCTGTAAGTCATTGCAAGTTAAGAAGTCCCACATGTCTTACCCTTTCTCTATCCAATTTCTTTTTAACCTTCACGAGTCCCAAAACAGGATCAACTGAAAATTCATTGTCTTGATCCCCATTCACTATGGAAAAATGAATCTGACCATTGGGAGGACTGTCGAGGTCTTCTGCTATCAACTTTTTTGAGAGAAGAATAAAAAATTAGCAAAACAAATATTAAGTGATATGTATGATACATAAATTGCTCAACACTCCAAAAAGCAAACTTCACATTCCATCAGACTAGTTATACCTGAACTGCACACCTCAACAGCATCAATCCAATAGGTTTTTGTTAGGAGGCTTCACTTGGGCCTTTTCAAAATTCTAGTCTGAAAACATACAGAATATTTTAATCTTAATATTCCATACAACACACTCTCTCTGGATCTACAAGTTGCACGACGAGAATATTGTGAAGTCTGGGGATGGCACACTACATGCCAGACTATACAAATACTATGTATTTGGAGCTCTGAGCAGCCTGGTGCAGTGAAAGGTGTCCCTGCCTACAGCAGGGGGGTTGGAACTAGACGATCTTCAAAATCTCATCCAACCCTATGACTCTATGATTGCATTTCACTGAAAAGTTGCTTTCTGCCTTTCTATTAAAAACCTGCTTCTTTCTAGCTGACTCATGAAATGCAATACTTTCAATATGCCATTACTCTTTGACAGCGCAACAGTGTTAAAAAGAAAGGGTCAGTACTACTACTTTATTTTGGGGGGAGAAACTGACAGCAGCTTGGAGAGCAGTAGCAGATGCAGAGCATTGCTAGAAAATGATTTGGGGGCTTCAAGACCTAGTAATTATCATTATTAAGCAGTGCAGCATTTTTTTAGGGGCAGAGGGCTTCATTGCACCTCAACACCACCCACAGCACCACGCACCATGACCACGGAGTCCCCGACGGCCGCGTCCTCGCTGATGACAGCGCTGTAGACAGCCTGGCTGAAGGTGGGCGCGTTGTCGTTGACGTCCGTCACGTTCACATTCACCGTCGTAACCGCGCTCAGGGCCGGAGTCCCGCCATCCTTTGCTTCCACTACTAAGTAGAAGTCTTTGCACGATTCAAAATCCAAAGCTTCAAAAATGGAAATCACTCCTTTGAAGCAAAGGAGAGAATGTCAACAGCCAGCAAAAAAGTAATGCCATAGAGTAAGGGATTTGACTGTAGTAAACAGTACAGTGTGCTATTTATCACCATGGCACACATACAACGCTAACTCTAAGACTGCCCAATCCTATAAAAATGTTTATTCAGGTTTCTACTGCTGTTGTTTGATTGAAGAGTGATGCCAATTGCACTTGGGTTGCCTCTGCAGAAAGGACCTTTACAATGAATGAGGCAATGAATGGTTCTTCATGAAAACAGCTTTCATTATGTGAGTACCACAGATGAAGAAGTGGGGGCCATATCCACCCATTTACCATCTCATTCACAGAGCCTTTGGGAGAGCTGGATGCCGACTCTGGAAATAAGCCCTGACAAGTCAACAGAAATTCACTCCCACACAATTAACTTCTCATGAATTAAATACAAATGAATAGGATATGAATACCTCCGAGAAATCAGTTGTCTATCATTTAAGTGATTAAACAGAGACTTCCCCACTCAACTACGTTTATAAATTCTGTGTTACTTCACCACAAACCAACACTAAAATTCTTTGCAACTTGATTCACTCCTTGCACCCAGATTCCCACTAGGATAGAAATGATCTGATTTCTAGTGTTTTTATAAACCTCTCAAAATGTCAGTTTCCTAACCTTCTCAGGGAAATGTATTTCAGGACTTCATAATCATTGCAGCTAGGAATTTCTTCCTATCGTTTAACCAAAGTAATCCAAATGTAAGTTAAGCCCATTCACAATTTCTTTTCTTATGACTGGGCATGGAGTACAGTTTATATCCCTCTTCTTCACAGGTGCTTTCTACAGGCATGAAAACTAACAGCATGTCTTCTTTTTTCTAGCTTAAACAGCCTTAATTCCTTCAGTCTTTCTTGGTAAATCACGTTTTACAGACCTCAGATCATTCCTCTTAATCTCATCTGGGCTCTCTCCAAACAAATTCCACCTTTCAGCACGACTTGCTGAAAGCAGGAGGCCTGAAGAAAAGCTTCCAAGTGGCTAGCAGAGAGTTCCCACTGATAAATGGCATGAAGGACATTATTTTTCAAGCTCTGATCAGGCACGCTACATCACTACTCTACTGTCTAGAAACTGAGCTCTTGCCTCTAAACAGATAGTAATGGAGCTGTCACACATTAATGAATAATATATAGTTTTAGTTTTGTTTTTTTTTTTTTTTTCCCTGTGTGATTAAGCCTCATTATGGGTTTTTATTGATTTATTTCCTTGGCTTCACTGTCAAATGTGAAGTTAAGTATCGCTGCCTAGGCGTATTTATGTTTAAATTTTGCTAGCACTAATCAACATGATGAAGATGACAGACAATACAGTTAAGTCCCTCACATGAGAGGCGGCAGTCTCTGCAAAGTGAAGAGCCATTTTTGCACAAAATTATAGAAATGACACAATGCATAATTTTGAGATTTTTCATGTTACTGGCTACTACAGTTGTACCCAAAGAAGTGTTGTCTTCAGCTTTTAAAATCAAGACTGCTTTGCACTCAGACCCTGGTGGCAGATTTGTACTGGCCATCCTGAATGTCATGAGGAGGGGATCCACTATAGGAAGCATAGAAGAAATAGCTTACAGTTGATGGAATAAATACTCAGTGAGAATAAAGAATATATCCCATGAAGGAAATCCAAGAACATGAGCCATTTACGCCAAATATGATAACTTTGCTTGGTATTTCTTATAGAGAAGCAGTGCTGTACTTCTAAAATTTGTGATGTATAACCTAAAAGACCTCAACCCAAGCCATGGATGAAGTCAAAAAGACAAATCAGAACAACCTAGGTCAGGGAAGCTGCATAGAGCTACATAAATGGCAATCACGTATTAGGACTGAATTGCTCCTAACAAGTCCTGGTAGCACTGGTTGATGCTTTCTAAGGGGAATATAGTTGAGGCTGTACTCAGCTGGCAAGCAAGTAAACATTGCAAGTGTTCAGAAGTGTTTTGCAGTTTGGCTAATAGGTTGTCACATCTGTATTGGCTTCAACAGACTTACTAATGGAGGAAAGTATACTCCACTTGAGCTGGGGCAGCCAAGTGTGACCATAATTGACATAATTCTCCAAAATAAAATTGCTTTCTAACTGTGTAGTTAATTACACAATGACAAACTGTGAGTCTCTGGCCTTGGAAATCTTTTGGTCCAAGAGCCTTCCCCAAAGCATTCATGTTTTTCCGATGCTTTAATTTACCATTGCAAGTAAGAGCCACTTTACAAACCTGTTTTTGAGTTAATCCTGAACTTCCCTTTCTCATTCCCTGATCTGATGAGATAGGCAATCTCAGCATTTGTACCGATGTCTTGGCTTGTAGCAAAAACAGAAAGGACCTCGGTGCCAGGTGAGGTGTCTTCAGGTACTGTAACAAGATAATCTCTTCTTTCGAACACGGGAGGGTTGTCATTAATGTCTAGCACTGTAATGGTAACAGTGGCAAATGAGGATAAGGTCAGCACAATGCTTTGATCTGAGGCCTTTACAGTGATGTTATAAGAGGACTGAAGCTCTCTATCAAGTGGATGCTCCAAAATAATGATTCCTGAAGACCGGTCAACTGAGAAGTAACCATCTGCGGAGTCTGATAGGGAATAGGTGACTTTTCTGTTCACGCCTGAAAGAGAAGCAAATGGGAAAATGAAAAAGAGAAAGAAAGAAAAGAAAATTTTCTCCCCATCTAACAGAAACCCTAAGCAAAATCTGCTATCACACTGAGCATTTCCAGTGGGGGCTGAGATAGAAATGCCTGTGGGTACAACATTGCTGAAAGTTTGGGAAATCAGGATATGCTCTCCTCACATGAAAAACCCCTGTGGGTAAGTTAAGTTCCTTCCTACCATGATACCTTTTTTAAAGATTACTTTGCAAAACTGCTGTGTATTGAAACTTGAAAGCAGAACCCAGATATGGTCCTTGCCCAGAACAGCTTATAATTGAATTAGATGAGAGAAGCAGAATGCTGAAATTGGAAATGTCTCAGAGCACATCTTGGAGGAATAGAAATGTACATAAGGGGAAAATAAACCCATAGAAATACATCAGGTGGCACAGAATGTACTTGCTACTAGTGCTGTCTTGATTCCACTGTTGAGCAGAACAATATTATCATAGGATGATACCTGTTAAACAAAAGCTGCATCAAAAAAATCCTGCCAGAGTATGAACATTTTAAAAAGGAAAGTCCCTCTGTTCCCCAGCCTAAGAGCAAAAATTGAGTTGTAAAAAAGATATTCTGTGTTTTTAAAATCCTGCCTGTATCTCCCAATACAAAACACCTATCCACCTGGCTGCTGAATACGCAGATCTATGCTAAAGTTGTCAGTAATAAGGCCTGAGGGGATGGTACTGACTTGGTTTCTGCACTACAGTGGGATAGCCATTTCAAATCTAATTAAAAGTGAACACTGATACAAGGTAATTCAACTCCCTTGATGCTAGTTGATTTTGTGATTTCATCCTCGGTGTTTCAGTAACAGATTATAACTAAAACACAAAAGATCCACTAAAATGGAGAATCTCTTTTCATAACATCTCTCACTTGAGCATTTTCTGCTGTTTTTGTTGGAGAACAAAATTTACAGGCCTGACGTTAATCAGATGAACAAAACCTATCAATCCCTTCTAGGCATATTTTGTTAATTTAAAATTTGTGACAGTGTTGTTCTGCTTTCCTGCAGCAAAGCATTGTAGAAATGTATGATCAAAAGCAGCACAAATCACAGTTGTTTTCTGCTTGATGTAGCAGGAGTTGAGCATCCACACAAGGGGGAGCTGGGAGACTCTTTGTTCAATCATATGCACATAAAAGCTAAAGCAACTACAAAGTCCCAGACCCTACTTGAAGGGCGTTAGGAATTACTATTTGGCTCTTCAGAGAATAGAGTTTTTATGCAGTACTTGAGATACGAGAGTATATTTAAAAGGTTCAAATGCCTTTAAAATATGGAACAAATTAAATGGCAATATTGCAGTGAACCAGGCTGTTAGGTTTTTTGTATTGTTTTGTTTTGGTTTTTTAATCACAGCAAAACCTCCCTATTCACCATGGCATCACAAATGTGAAAAATAAAATATCCCATCTTCAGCAAAACAGTAAGGCAATCAAGGAAGTGACTCCTGTCCTAGAGTCGAGGAACTGAGCTCAGCCCACAAACTCACAGGAGATTCCTTCATGTTAAAACACGTAGGCTTTCAATATACCCTACAGCTTCTGGAGAGCACACTTACACCTTTCTTTAGTCTCTTGTTACATACATCCAAATACTCTGACACCTGACAGTCAACCAAACTGACAAACGTTAAAAAGGATTAAAGCCCTCCAGAAAGTGGAAGCTTTTCAGAGTCTGAATGGTTGGAGGTATCTATGTTTCCAGCTGGGGATGATCTCCTTCAGCTAGACATCCTCCACGAACTTCCACTTATAAAAAAAGACAGACCTGACCATAACAATTAATGAGTTAGTAATTACAGCTCATCCTCAGGGATGCTGGGAAAATGGGACTTTTTTTCCCCCCTTTGATTCAGAGCATGCTGCTGAACACCCAACCTACACGAGTTTTAACTGTAAAACTATTTAATATTCTGCACTGGCTGCTCCTGGTGCCTGCCAGTTTCTACACCGTGTCAAACATGCCTCTGAGGCAGGGGCCCCAACACACACCTTCTACACATCTGTGACTGCAGGAGAGCTTTAGTCTGGTTGGCACTTTTCTCTGGCACAAACTCCCCTTTTGATACTTACTACAGCACACCTGGGCACAAGACAGCAGATTCATATACCACAGTCCTTAAGAGCACAAACACCTAGGAGGGAGGTGTCCAGCTGATGCCTTGTGCCTTGAAACACCACGAAAATTCAGCAAGAGTATTTTGCAATGGGGAATGGGGAGAGAGAATTTGGTGTGTGCAACACCACTAAGGGCAAATTTATGTACAGGAGGTAACAACTCCAGTAAGGGCAATGTGACATACAATCCAGCCCCTCTTCTTGTATTCTACTTCCTAAAAGTGATGTCCATGAATTAAAAAAATATTTATAATAATTATTAATAATGAACAATGTTTTTTAATAAGAGATTTCTAGTGTTCCTACAATGGAGACAGATCAGATAAAGATTATGGTGTTCTGGTTGCTCGCTCTAATATATGGGATTTTTAGGCAGAAGTGGAGACAGTAAAATCTTGAAGGTAAATGCCTTGAGTTTTCCTTCCTGGAAAATGAGAGAAGAATACAGAAGTTCCAGAGACATAGGTTATCTTATACCAGACCAGTATGATTAAGAGAACAGTCTTATTTTTCCCATGGGACATGAAAGAAAAGCTCTTACAGGTGAAAGTGCTATTTTATGCAAGGAAACAGAAAATTAGGTCAGAAGACCTGACTGCGGATACAGATACCAACCCTCAGTGGCTTTAGGCCCAAATTCCACAAGGGGAAAAAAAAAAAAAAAAAAGGAGACATACAAAGGGAGATCTTAGCTGTGTGCTGATCCTCTCCTAGAATGTTTTGAGGGGTGGAATTTAACACTTGCTTCTTAGGGGTAAAATCAGTGAAGAACTGTGGCAGAAATGGCTGGGAGAGAAATGTGGGAGAAGCAAAGGAGAAGTAGGAAGCTATTTCTACTGAAATTCAAAGTGCTTTAGTCCAGAGGTTACCCTTTCCTGAGGGAGAAGTGTCCACCAGTGTGTGTCAACAGCATCCCTGCCACAGAGGTGGTGCTAAATTCTGCTGTGACTATAAAAGGAGTTGCCTTCTGTGGAAAGGAAACAACTGCTTCAATGCCATGGTTCCTGCACTGGTAAAGAGAGCAATCCACCTACACTACTTGCCTACAGCTGTTGGGGGATTAATGTTTGCAAACTGTTCTGTGTCAACTCACTCACTCAAACTTCTCAGATTTCTAAGGTGCCTATCATGAACATGAGCTACTTGAACATGGAAAGCCTTTGCAGGAATCACTATTATAATAAGAAAATTGCAGTACATTTAAAAAAAAAATAATAAGGTAGCATGTTTTCTATTTAGACTTGTATTAGCATATGATAGAATATTGCCCTTTGCTAAACCTCTGGTGTGAAGAGCTTATAAACCATACACCCACCTAGCACCTCAAATGCCATTCTTCAAATAGGCTTTGATTCTTGGTTTCTTCTGTACCAAAACAAAGGGGCACACACTGAATGTCACATCATGACAACTTCTATGTCATTACTACCTTAAATAGAATCAGGGATATATAATAACTTTGCTTCATAATTCAGCACTATCAATATCCTCCTTGTGTAAAGCACAGAATCACAGAACCATTCAGGTTGGAAAGGAGCTTTGAGATCATTGATTAGCCTAGCATTGTCAAGGCCACCTCGCAACCATGTCCCTGAGTGTCACATCTACACATCTTTTAAATACTTCCCAAGGTTTTAACTCATCTGCTTTCTTGGGCAGCCTGTTCCAGTGCTTGACAATGCTTTCAGAGAAGAAATTTTTCTTTCTCTCCAAGCTAAATCTCCTGTGGCTTAACTTGCTGCCATTTCCTATTGTCCTATTGCTTGTTACTTGGAAAAAGAGTCCAACCCTCAACTCACTACAACCTTCTTTTAAGTTGCTGTAGACAGAGAGAAAGTTCCCCGAGTCTTCCTTTTCTCCAGGCTGAACACCCCCAGCTCCCTCAGCTGCTCCTCACAGCACTTGTGCCCCAGACCCTTCCCCAGCTCCGTTGCCCTTCTCTGGACACGCTCCAGCCCCTCAATGTCTTTGCTGCAGTCAGGGGCCCAAAACTGGACACCAGATTTGAGGTGCAATTCAACTGAAAATGGTGGAGTTAGAACACATTTTGATCCAGATTAACATGAATTAAAAGGCTGAACATAAACCCAACAGGCACAATCCCCATAATGCAGTAAGTTTCTGCAGTGGGCAATATCTTTAAGCATCACATAAAGTAAAAGTTACACATATTAAAAGCTACACATAGTGTTTCTCCTTTCTGTTTTCATCTGTCACTTTGAACTCATTATTTAATGTGTTTCACAAAGTACAGCTAGACCACTCATTTGTGTTTATGTCTGAAAAATGATGATGAACTTTTGTCATCTGTTCATTTTTATCTTGAAAACCTATGAAAAGAAAGGTAATGGCAAGTATTAAAAATAAACAAACAAGATGTAGACCAGAAAGCAAGCTGTAAAAAATCTATTTTTCAGTTTGGAAGTGGTTTGCAAACATACAAAGCAAGCTATCTGATTATTGTGCTTCCTCTTACCTCCTTTATGGTGTGATGATAAACACCATAAAAGAGGCAAGACCTTTCCTGACTACCCAAATGTTAACCACAGGGCCAATTACTAGAAGATAGAAGTCCACAACTTTGTTACAGCAAACAAGACAAAAGATGAATTCTAAACCAGATTTTAGAGTACTCTACTCCATCTCTGTGAGATGAAAGAGAAATCTTGCCTGAAGTATCTTTTTGAACTGTAGAAGAATATATAGCCCCATAGGGAAAATATTTCAAGTGATTTTTACAACTTAAGCAGAAAACATTGCTACCAAGATAGACTTTTACTGTTTTTCCCTTTTCTGAGGGCAAAAAATAGTCATAACCCCAAAGACCTTTATTCTCACAACTGCTCCAACAGAGTCAGGGTAGCATGGGATGAGGGCAGGGCAGAGCTGAATAATGAGCCACTTACTGAAAGGAAATAGTTGACAGAAATGGGAGGTAAACTTAGCAGTATGGGACCATCCATGGGTGTCCAAAACCCCACTTTCCATTTCAGCAGGGGCAGGTGTTGCCTTTTTGGTGGACAGTCAAGATCTGGATAGTTGGTTCACCCTCCATCTTTTTCCTACTAGGGATTTACATATTTCTGGGTACTGGCTTACATCACTTGACATATATAATTGTTTTCCTCAGTGCTCCTGAGTAATTTTTTCTAAAGTCAGGATTTTGGAGATACCTGATTTAGGGTTACCCATTGCTGTTGGCAACATAAGGAAACATAACTGGAAGAAGTGGAATGTACACAAAGTGAGAAAAAACATATATATATATATAAAAGCATGAATAGAACCATTAAGATAGAAAAAGACCTCTAAGATCACTGAGTCCACTGTCAACCTAGCTCCAAACCATATCCTCAAACAGCAAATCCATGCACGTTTTAAACACTTCCAGGGGTAGTAATTCCACCCTGGATGGAATTCCAATGCCTGTGAAGAAATTTTTCCTAATATCCTATCCAAACCTTTCCTGGCACAATTTTAGGCCATTTCCTCTCATTCTTTCATCTGCTGCCTGGGAGATGAGACCAACCCCCACCTCACTACAAGCTCCTTTTAGGCAGTTATTAAGAGCAAGAAGCTCACGTCTCAGTCTCTTTTTCTCCAGCCTAAACAAACCCAGCTCCCTCAGCCTCTCTTCATCAGACATGCGGTCAAATAGTTTGTATATTATATATTTTATATTTGTGTATGTGTATTTATAGAAAGAGACTATCCATATACATGTATGTTTAAATAATCCAGTTTAAAGACACCGTTTATTCACTCAGTATAATCCAAGAGATACAATTCTCCTTTGTCTAGTTCATTGACTCTATGTTGTTAACAACGTCTTGGAAATCTCAAAAATTAAAGAAACTACTTAAAGGTGAGAAAGTGTAAAGAGAGCCAGAATCTTGAGGGGTCATCTAATTTATCCCTGCCCAAAGACAAGATGGATGCAATTTATCCCCCAACAGAGGCCTATCCTTTGATCAGGAACTTGCATAACTTCCTTGGATAACACACCCCAGTGCACCACTTTTCTTACAACTAAAAATCTGAATTTTTACTGAGATTGAATAAAATTAATAAAAGGAGAAAAAAAAAAAAAAGAACAAGGGCCAACTTCCTTTCTCAGAGCTACTTATCTGACAGCTGAAGAATGTAATATTTTATCATCTCTAATCTTTTTTCCCTGGTATACCCTCTCAACTGTTACAGTATTTCCTGATTTTTCTTTCAGACTTCTGATCTTTTTTGTCAATCTCCTACATCTTCCTGGAAGATGCAGCCCACATCTTCTGGGAATTGCTGTACCTAAAACAAAACAGCCATTCAGGTCAGGATTTGTCAACACCAAATAAACAGAAATAACTACTTTTTTCAGCATCACTTTGGTTTTACCCATCTCATTAAAGTATTTGCCTTTTCACACCAGTATGAAAGTGTAAATACCTTCAGCCTGTGGGTCACAGTAGTACAGCTGCATCTCTGCAGTTCTGCTGCCCAGACAATCACCACCCAGACAATATCAGTGCACTTGGTTTTCTTGCTTAAACATGAGACACATTTATCTTGATGACTTACACTGGGCTTTTCCATAACACTTTTCCAACTGTTACGTACCACAGCTGTGGCTTCGACACTAGCCAGGGTAAGTTGCAGCACCACTCTGCTTTCTGACATTTAGCAATACAGTTCTTATACCTACTTATGCATTCAGGAATCAAAATAGCAGTGCTGCACCCAGTACCTTTCTTAACTTACCCCTCCAGTGTAATGGTTACTACAAAATCCCCTGATAGCAGTTTGGTCCAGACCATGTTTCCCTGGCTTACATGTAAAAACATGGTGCAGTACAATGCCATAAAATTCACTAAACCTAAGCCATAACACCCACAATATTTATTTCAATATGGCCTCCTCACATGCAGAAGGAAATGAGATTGCTTTGATAACTTCCAGTTCCTGAACATAGACTAGCTTTTAGTCATCTTGGTACACACACATCTCATTATTTTCATGCAAGGAAGGTTACTGCCTTCCCCTGACTACCCCTGAAGCTTTAAAAATATGGCCCTCTGAGGGATTCAACAGGGCCATGATGAATGTTTTGATAGAGGTTTTCAAAATCCCTGAATACCTTGTTTATTTACCTCCTAACAATAAGTCAAGTCTAAACTCTGAAGAGCCTAAATTTTTTTATTTGGCCATTTTTCAGGGGTCCAGTGTGCTTTATCTCTGCATTCCTATTAGCGCTTTTGCCTTTACTAGGAAGGCAAAATCTAGGTTTTCTCCTGAACAGCTTCCTGAGTGAATTTGGACCTGCAAATGTCCATAGGACTGGCCAGACAACTGGGGAATGTGGGGCATTGCTTCTTCTTATTGAAGACTGGACAGAAGCCTAATGGTATGGACACCTTTCCAGGGAGAAGGAGTACAAGGTACATCATCATGGACTACTATTAATCATTGAATAAGCTGTGAGGAACAGAGCCCAGAACCAAATTATCCACGAGGCTATAAAGCAATGCTCACTCATGCTTTTTGTTTTGTGGTTTTGGTTTTTTTGGTTGCTTTTTTTTTTTTTTTTTTTTTTTGAGCTTTGGGGTTTTTTTTGTATTTGTTTTGTTTTGGTCTTTTGGTTGACTTTGGTTGACTGTTTGGTTGTTTTTTTCTTCCATGGCTGATTCCTGAATTCTTTCTGAGAACAGCTTCAACAACACTGGAAAGGGCCTCCCTACTTCAACTATACCTCCTACTTAAGCAATGCTGTTTTGGATTCCTAGAGTAAAAGTAATTAATAATTCATGTCTCTTTCATATCCTGCATTAGAGCCTTAACCTGGGTACTATTTTCAAAGTCTGTGAGGCAATGATGTGGGTGAAGATACAGGAAGCACCATGTATATTTTAAAGAGAATGAGTCATCCTCTGTAAAGTATCTTGTAATATTTATTTTACAAAAACTCAGACAATACCCACAAATGCCATCTAGCTGGTCTCATTGCCAAAGTTAACTACCTATTAGCTGTTGAGTGTTAGTAAATATTCTGTCCTATTATTTCTGTTTTTCTTTTTATTCATGTTTCAATCCCTATTTTTTGTCTTTTGCAGATCCTGAATGCTCCAGATGTTTCTAGGTCCATTTTAAGGGACATGCCCAACATAAACATAAAGTAGAGGTTTTCTGTATACCGGTTTTGCCAGAAAATGCCAAAATCAGTATTTATTTCAGCATTTTCATTATTTTGTTTCTCCCATTATGCATAATTCAGAGAGCTGCTCTCCAATCAATCTTTGATCGTCTTACACTTCTCTCTGACACTCCTGCAGTCTCACCCAGCAACACTTTACACTTCCCCAACCCAGCTGTGAGGCAGCTGTGACTGCAACAGGCTCAGTTTCCCTAATTCCTTCAAGAGCAAAGCCCACCACTGATGAGGCTGATAGCTCTAGCTCCAATCATGTATTCTTGAGGATGGTGACCCATTGAACAGCCTGAGTGATTTTTTTCCATGGGCTCACCAGCATCCTGATGCCACTTTCTAAAAACCAGTGATAAACCTCAGAGAACTATCAATATTCCCTGGTTGCTACTTCTGACAGATATTTCATTTTTATTGTTTTAGTAATTTCTTCTTTTTTTCTCACTGACACAAAGAGAGGACAGGAAGAAAAAGAAGATAAAATATGCTTGCTTCCCCATCCTCTTGGAGGTAGGTACACACTACTGGCTGAAAACTGCAGAATAAGTCATATTACCATTCTTCCCTATTAAAGAAATTTATTATTTCCTGTGCAGGTGCCTTGTGAGCATACATGGTAAGGGTTTGGGTTTGGGCTTTTTTCGACAAAGCAAGTCTTTATTGAAACATCAAAATCAGTGATGTTTCAACAAAGTCAAACCTTGCAGGAAAATATACTTTTTTGACAGGTTTCTTTGAAGTCCAATATAAAATTCTCTATCAGAAGCTGAAAGAAAGCGGCACTTCTTCCCCAGTTTGCCAGATTCCCTATCAATTCTTGTTGGAGAAGTTTGGGTTTAGGAAGCAGATGTCTCCTTCTAAGAAGGTCAAACAACTTCCCACAGAAGAGCTGAGTCTCTTCTGCTGCAGCTCTTCCACTTTGCATGAAAAGGCGAATAATCAGCTACCCACACCAAGAATCAGACTGATTAGAGACTTGATTGATTTAACACAAGATAAAACACAAATGCACTAATCAGCTGACAACAGGATCCTTCTCATAAATCCTGATCCAAATAATACTTAACTCCATAAAACTGCTTAAAGAACACAATCAAATTCAACCACAATTAACCCATATAACCTGACTGTATAAACATATTTGTGGGAGGGTCTCAAATCTTGTTCTGGCTTTCTGAATTAGACTTTCAACACCCATGTTTTCCCTCACATCCAGCTAAGTACCAAAGTTTCAAATACCAGGAATGAAGAACAGAAATCCAGGCTCATCAGTCAAATCTCCCCCAAGATTAGCTAGACTTTTTTTCCAGAACTGGTGAATAAATCTTAGACCATTCTGCTCATGATGCTACAAGCCTTGCCGAAGCTGGGACACATCTGAAACTCTGGGCAACCTATGCACAAAAGTGAGAAAATGCTTTGAATAAGGTAGCACAGTGCTTATTGTTTTTCTAGGTTGCATTACTCAAAACTGTTAAATCTGCTGTTAAGATATGGGAGGGTATTTCCCAAAACTACAGTTTTTTTCACTTACAGCAGATCATGGTGATAATGCTATGCTTTTATCTGTATCCACAATGTAGGTCTCTGGTTATCCCCAGAGGACCTCCAGGGTGGACAGCACTCAACCCTTGGAGGACAGCACTCTCTGTCCTTGGAGGTGGCCAAAAGCCATCTGGACTGAGTCCTAGATAACCTGCTGTAAATGTCCCTGCTTGAGCAGGGTGGTTGGACAAGATGTCTCTTATTCAAGGAAAAAGCAGATCAGCCTCATCAGTGACTCTGAGAATCTCCTTGATTTGCCTTCCCAAACCAAAGCATGGATACCAAATGGCTCTAGCAGCATGTAAGTTACCACATCTCCTGTGTGATGCACTGGCACAGCTGGGGAAGGCTGTGGGGGTGAGGGGCAGCTGAGCACAGAGCACGGCAGTCTGCACACTGCATGAACTCTGCAACCAAACAAAGGCCACTCCTGCCCATTTTTTACCAACATGCTTGTGCTTTCCTGCACGTTAGCTTCATGCAATACAAGGTGATGGCTCAAAGTTGGCCCAGTCCATCTGTACTGGCTGGTTGTGCAGGGAATGGGAATGATCCGCCACAGCTTTAAACATTGGCTAATGGATAGCGAGGCTGGAAGGCAGCAGTGGCAGGCAAGACAGAGCTGTCTGTCAAGGCTATTCCCATTTTGAGCAAAATTAAAATATCATATACATCATAAACCCAGAAAAAAATGAATTGGTCAGTAAAATCACTAAACTGACTACAGATCTGGATGGCTGATGCCCCGGTGGTGATGAAGAAGACTGCAGAAGGATGGATAATGCACTGTTCATTTTTAGTACAGTAAGTTCTCCTGCCTTTGGCAGACTACACCATTAATCATCATGGAAACAGGCCTGAGCACGGAGGTCATCCACAAAGCACAGCATCTGCAAGTGAGGCAGGATTTAACCATCGCTTAAAGCACTGCTGAACTTGGATGATGCTGTCATTCATTTTTGTACTGTGTGAGCAAGGCCACAACACTCTCTGCATGCAGAAAACATGAGCAGCACTGGAAATGAGTATGTGCCTGCACCTCAGCTTTGGGCTCCAGGTTTATTCTGAAGTTTATCAAATTTTTAACATCATACTTGCCACAAATTCCCATGTAGGCTTCCTCGGAGTTGCTGCCCTAGCATGACCCTAATTCCTTTGAAACAGGCTGATATTGCAGCTGTGTGATGGGTTTGCTCAGGTAATTACACCTCAGCATTCATTCCAGCTGTTCTTGTGCCTTAATTTGAACAAAATGGAGTAATTTGGCACTTTGCTTTGGAGACAGTGGGAGGCGAAAAATTCACTGCTTTCTGTAAACCTCTCGAAAAAATGTAGAACCAGCATTTTGCCTTCGTTTCTTAGTTTGAACATTTCCAAACCTGTTGGTGGCAAGTAAGTAGAAAATACCATATTGTGGAAATATTAAAGATTTCAAATCAAAACAGTATAGAAGAAAACTGTTTTCAATTAAAACTACTAAAATATCCTAACAAATAGACTTATATATATTCTCCCTCCTACAGGAGACCATGTAATTTAAGATCCCCAGCTGTATGCAGAGGTTTTGAAAAATGAATTTGTGTGCTACTGAACAGTTAAAACTATTTTCTTCTGTTGAATATTGTGAGGAAGGATCACAATTCTTCCTCAGTGTGTCCAGCTGGTACAGCTAGTTTCTAAGTATGCATCCAAATTACAAATATATTAAACAGCAACTTATGGTCCTATAATTTCACTGGATATTATGAGATCAAGAACTTCAACAGATATCAAAGGCACAAGGCAGATATAACACTATTTTCTCCTAAGTGGAAATTGTCTTAATTATCCAACAGTGTCTGAACACAATATTGTCAGGATTCTTTTAAATTGTGTTTAGTTGTGGACCACAAAGGGACTTCTTTCAAGTTTTCTCTCAATGGCTTCAGTATTCATGCTCTTGTCCCTACAGTACACGGCCCTTTGAGCCCAAAGCAGAGCAGGCAAATTCTAAGACTTATCACAAGATGTTTCCTGAATGTTAAAAATTTATTTGTACGATGATTACTGCCTTGACTAATATTTTCAGGATAACACTTCAAAAAGCCTTAGAGGACTATCACAGCCTATCAGAAATATCAATAATACATTTTTTCTCTCATGGGAACGTTACACTACCTGAACTCATTCATTATCTAGCAATAGGGAATCATTGATTTAGTAGGGACTAACAGAACAGCAATTAGAACAAAATCCAGTTTTAGGGACTTTTTAGTCATTTACTTATGATACACTGGTTTGATTTTCAGATCTAAGCATTAAAGAAGTACATAGGCCCTTCTCATTCATTGTGTCTATCCCTCCCTTTAACTTCTCTAATTTCAGAAGGAAGGTACAGCAACTAGCTCATGGTTTGTGGATTTTTTAATCATTGTTAACTATCTTATTATGTAAAGCTGGTTCTAGCAAGAACTTTCCTTGACAACTTTTTATTCTAATTGTGTCTCCTTCCCTCCTTGAATGTCATGCCACCTACAAGAAAAACAGTAATTAATACAACAGTGGAAAATAACAACAGTGTCCCTTCAGATGGTACAATATTTTACCACCAGTAACTGGCTTTTCAGTCCAGGACATTAATTTAATTGTGAGTTTTCAACCATGGCATATAATGCAGCTCTTCATAGATACCTTAATGAATGTTTGCTGCTCCTTTATGAATTCCTGTATATCTACACTACCAGCCACTCAAATAACTGAGACTTCCAGCATGAATACTACTCTGGAAAAAAACCCAACCTTTTTTTTAAGTGAATGAAGGATCTGCTTTTTACATGAAACTACACAGGCCTTAGTTTTTACAAAACACCTCCAAAACACAGGAAGAAAAAAAACCAAAGAAAGTTATTTATTTCAACTCAAGTGAATTACCTAAAAAAATTTCTAATATTCAGTAGGTTTTAACCACTATATTATGCAAAAAGACTCCCCTTTAAATATTTATAATTGTGCCCACATTTCAAGGTTAAGGTCCTCATATAATAAACTATTACACTTTCAAAGAATGTGCAGTTAAATTACCAGAACGTTTATAATGTACATTCACAGTGTACAATAGTTTTACGCTAAAGTTACCAGCTGGAACAAATAGAAGCTATCGCAGTATAAAGCTCTAGAAAAGCTGTGATTAATCAGGTATAGGTCCCTGTGGCATGTAACTGTATTATTTGCATAAATAGAGGCATGGGTATTCAAAATCATGGCTCAAGAAAAGAGACCACTGAAGGAAGGAAGTTGCAATTTAGCCCCAAAACAATAATAATTACCCCCTAAACAGAGCTATTGCTGATCAAGAGAAGACTACATGCTTCTGTGGCTGCTGCAATGCTTTTCTGTTTGTAACACCATTATGTCAAGATCAGACACAAGTATTTTGATGTAAAGAAAGAGAGAGAAATGGGCACGATAAAGAAGGAGGAGGAGAAAAGGAAGAAATTTAACAATAGAAAAGTGAATCTGCACTGCAATTCCACCAACCCACAGAATTTTCATAAATATTATTTTTTTTAAAATATCCACTTACCAACATCAGGATCTGTTGCTTGGACTCTTGTTAATAAAGCTTTAGTGGCTGTGTTCTCATAGACACAAGCAGTGTAGTGATCAGATGAAAACACTGGTGGATTATCATTAACATCTTCTAAAATAAGATGGATTTCTGACTGGCAAAACCTGCCACCGCCATCAGTGGCTCGGGCAACCAAGTTGTATGCAGGGATTTTCTCTCGGTCGAGAGGGGCCAAAGATTTCAGCTCACCTGAAATTAATTTAAAAGCAGCAGCTGTCATCATTATTGTAGCAACATCATTAATTCTAGACAACCTAAGTTTCTCAAAACCACGTGTTTCACAGGAATAGGAAAGAGGAAGCAAAACCAACATTGCTTATTCCAATGAACAGATTAAAAACTCACAGCAGCATCACTTTCCCTTTCTCTTTACCCAAAAAAGTGAGGTGCCAATATGAGTGCAGGGATGACAAAGCAATTCATGGTGGCTTTAACAGCAGCCTACAGCTTTACCCGTATGAACATCACCATGTTTTTCCCAGTCTGTCTTTCTGTCATTCTCAAGATTCATAGACTCCTTAACACAGAAACACTTCCTTTTTAGCAGTACTCTTCCTTTTTTAGCAGTAACCTTTTTAGTAAAAGGGTAATTGTTTTGAATTAAAAAAGGATAGATTTAGACTAGATATAAGGGAAGACATTTTTTATGATTAGCGTGGTGAAACACTCGCACAGGTAGCCCTAGAAACCTTACTGGATGGGTCTCTGATCGACAGGATCTATTTGAAGACGATTCTGCATATGGCAAAGGGTTTGGCCTAGATGACCTCCAAAGTTCTCTTCCAGACCAAAATATTTGTGGTTCTATGATAAATCTCTAATCTAACTTGAAGTCTGCAGGGAAACAAAATGATTGATATCCACTGTTCTGTTCTGGTTATAACATCCAACCTGGCCAACAAAGATGTCCCTCTTTCTCCCCCTGCCACCACCATTCAAATGGTCACCCACATCTGCCAGAACTGGAACGAACTGGCTGACAACTACGTGTAACCTAACTCTAATTAAGGAAACCAGTTCCCAGAAACCAGTACAGGGGTTAAGGCTATTAAGAGGTATTTGGTTGTCTTCTTACCATTTTCTGGATCTAAGAAAAATTTATTGTTTCCTGATCCATAAAGAGAATAGCGAATTTCACCATTGGACCCGATGTCAGCATCTTTAGCGCTGATTTTGAGAATTACTTTGTTTGGTGGAATGTCTTCAGGAAACAATGCCGTATATGCAACCTAGAGTGAAAAACAGACTTGTAAGCTATGCTGCAGCAGTATTTTACAGTCTTTGAAAAACCTTTCTTTAAAAACTATTTGTAGTGCATCTGTCTATACAGGAAACAATTTTCCTTTACACAACACATTCCTAAAAATTTAAATCACTGTTAAGCTTTGAGGTGTCACAGAAACAATGCCAAATTATGACTGTGAATAGGGCTCATCTTAGGTGCTTAATGCAATGCCATTTTGTATGTTCTGTTTATTCCATTGACACCCATGAAATGAAAACCTTGATGAGTGTGCTAACAGAAACAATTGTTTTTTATCACCTCATCCAGCAGTTTTGAGGGAAATACAGATTGTGATTCCCCAGAGCGGTAGGGTGGTTCGTGCAATGATAGTAATCCGTCAGTGAGTGATAATGTAACAGTGGGAATTATATGAGTATATGCATGCAGACATACACATAAACACACTCACACACACCCACACACATATATATGTATACATAAAAAATTTTCTGTGAGTAGTACCATTAAGTAACTCTGGGTTTTATCGTGTCTTTTCTTCTACACAGACCTTTCTATTGCACTAACATCAGTTCCCTGGATTGCCTTTCCACAGAATACAAGACAGCTAGCACTCTGAAAGCTGTGGTCAGGCCACACTGCATGCATTCCCGACAACAGGACAGCAAGCTACAATCTTCTGCCTTTTCCTGGATGTCTGGTATCTGGAAAGTTGAGGAAAGTTGGAGTTAAAGTAGACTGATGACATTTCCACATGGGTTGTGAAGGGAGAACACACTCTTTTTTGCAGGGGAGTAGTAGCTGCCCAGTGCCACCTCACAACACATTTGTTGTAAAACTAACTAAGGCCACTGTGTACAAGACTCCTTTGCAAGCTTTATGAGATCATTATCCTTCAATCTCGCCTTCACAGGAATGCTTTATCCTGCTTCTCTCACAGATCACTGCAGATTCTTCAACGAAGACCATAAGGATGAAAATCAGCATTGCCTATGAATACTTTGAATACTTGCAAACAGCAGAGACACCCGTAGGGAAAGCATCCCTCTCAACACAGTGGCTGATTACCATGGGTGGTGTTAACTCACCTGCTCACAAACTGGATTATTATCATTAACATCAGTGACAGTCACTTCCACAGCAGCTTGGGTCACAAAGAGGCCATCTGTGGCAGTGATATTCAGATAATAAATGTCTTGCTCTTCCCGATCCAGAGGCCTTTTAACATAAACTTTCCACTCATTCTGAACCAGACCCAGAGCAAACTTCCCTTTGGGATTCCCTCCTGCAATAAGACAAGCAACACACAATGAGCTGCCTTGTCCCTTCAGAGCTCCCACCTGGTTTAAACACAGAGACACATCACTAAACAGCCATCATTTCTTTCGCAGATTTTGGTGCTTCCAAACTTGCAGACTCAGGAAATCTGTAATGAAATTACACTCCCTGTGTTTATTGGCCCCCAAATGCCCTGGATGAAACTGAACCGATAACTTTCAGCAGAAAAAAAAATCCATTTAGCAGAGCTGAAGATGATCTCTTGTTCAGTTCCCCGTAAGGGTAATCAAATTCAAACTGTGAACAATCAATAGTCCTCTTGGGCTGGTACAATTGTCTTTCCACTTAGTCTCAGGAGAGGATGTAATACACCATAGCTCTTGTTACCAAGACAATTTCATTAGCTGTTGATTATGCAATCAAGGACTGGAAGTGGGTTCTATTAAGGAATCCTCTAATGAAAGCTTTATCATACAGCTGCACCATTCTTGTGCTTATTAAAATTCTAGTTTTTAAAAAAGTTTACAACATGACACAGGAAGACACATTAGTATTAAATAGTCCTAACAAGAGGTCATTTGAGGAACAGTTGGAACATAAGCAGTAAAAATAGATCAAATGTATCCAAGAGTGAAAGCTGGTGAAAGGTGTGCAGGAGATGAAGAAGAATTTTTTACCATGCTGTAACACTGACACTGAACCTGGCAATGTTGCACTTCCACATCATTAAGTTTACCTGGTGAAAAAAGAGGTTGGGAGAGGGAAAGTTTTGGTGCACATCATCCTCAGGAAAAAGGGAAGTTCAGGGAAGTTCAGGGATGTTCAGGGAAGGGGACATGTCACATACAGAAGTGTGCAATAATTAAGGCGGGCACAGTCATTAATGTTTCCAACAGTTATTTGCTCTTTTATTTGAAATAGTACAGTCTCCTGTCTGGTCCATGAAGAAAACACCTTCAATCACCTTTCTGTGAGTCCAATCCAAATCTCCTGTCAGACCAGACATCTTTTAAAGTCTTTTAAAATAATGTTATGACTTTACTCTGCTAGTCAGCTCAGTCCCATACTTGCTCATTTCCTCCCCAGTGGGAACGGGAGGAGAATCTGAAGAGTAAAAGAAAACTCATGGGTTGAGACGAAGTTTAATGGGCAAAACAAAAGCTCTGTGCATAAGCAAAAGAAAAAAGAATTCATGACAGGTGTTCAGCCATCTCCAGGAAAGCAGGGCTCTGTCGCCCTGACAGTTACTTGGGAAGATAAATGCCATTAACTCTGAACATCTCCCCTTCCTCCTTTCCTCAGCTTTTACACGCTGAGCACACTGCCATATGGAGTGGAATATCCTTGTGGTCAGTTGGGATCAGCTATCCCAGATGTGCCTCCTCCCAAGTCCTTGTGCCCCCCACTCTTCACTGGTCCTGAGGACCAGGAAAGGCCTTGACTCTGTTTAAGCTCTGCTCAGCAGTAACTAAAACGTCCCTGTGACATCACAAATCCAAATCATAGCTCCATAGCAGATTCTACTTAGAAAATTAATTCTACCCTAGCCAAAACCAGTAAAGCCAACAGTCTTCTGTGCCCAGCTTGGTCAGTAAAAATGTATCTGCACATTTAATAATTTAGGATAGAGAACTACACTTACAGCAAACTCATGTGCTACAGAAACTGAGTGAGGATATGTTAAAAAGCACCATGATGCTCCACTGGCTGAACTATAATTATTGCAGCTAACCCACTATTAGCTCTTTGCCCACCATTTTAAGCTTTCTTCTATGGTCTCCATGCAGGAATTCAATCTGAGAACTGCTGTCCATGCTGCTCATGCTTAAAAGTGGTATAAAACTATTAAAGGAATGCTTATTCTTTCTTGTAACTTGTTCAAGAATGTCAAATATGCCCGTGTACATTTGCTTACAAATCAATCAGTATTTTAACATGTGTCATGGGATCTGTACTAGCTGAATGGAAAGGCCAGGTTCTTAAACCTTCCCCTCAGTACTTCCACTGAATGAATGCATAAGTAAGTATTAAAAAAAAAAAAAAAATCCAAGGCTGAATTTATTTCTGTTGACTCTGTTGTCAGGCAATTAGTGTCTCTGATGTTGTTTCTGTTGTCATAATTCTGTCAGTTCTCAGGAACCTTTTTGTCAAAATAACAACACCGAGGAGGTCTGAACTTGAAGTTGAGCTTAAAATCATTTAGAAAAGCCTAATGTGCATTCAATACCTTCTTTCTACATCAAAAAGCAGGAAAGAGGTCACAGGCTGTAATCTATGCCTTCTTCATTAGCTACCAGTGACAAGATAGACTGGTTTTTATTTAATATGAAAACTAAGTCAGTTGAGTCAGGCTGAGCCAATCTTTCTTGTTAAGAGTCACCATTTGTGCTAGCTGTGACTGTGCCAAAAAAAGCAAGTTGTAATGAACAGAATTTCCAGAAAATTAGTCATATAGGCATTATAATTATAAAAGGCTTTTGAATCATACAGAGCACTAAAATCATGTATCAAATATAGATATTTTCTGTTGATAGAAAACCACCCTTTTTGATCACAAAATCAAGCTATTCTCCCACTGATTTCTATGACAATCAGGAATAATCACCAGAGGACACATTGTTTAATCTGTTGTGTCATATAAACACACATTTCTCCTAAAGTGGGTTACACAGAGTGTTGATGTATACTACTGCCCAGATCTGAATACAATCCAAGGAAATGAGAATCTGTCCACTGACTTGAGTCTGAATGTGACTTCAAAGAAGGCAGACCCCTGCTGATTGACATTAAATTCCTTCTATTCAGTTCAACGCCAGCATAAAAAAAGCTTAACTCTCCTTTATAAAGGGCTGTAATCTTGTCGTAGTGAGTTTACTGTTGTAAACCATTAATAAAAGTAGCCTTAAATATTCTTATTTCGCTTCATGATATTAATCAGGGCTTTCCTGCATATTCCTTTTGTAAAAGGAAATGATTAGCTGTCCTGATCAAGTAGGAAGCAATACATTCAAGGTATGTGCATCCCATTGCTAAGAAAAGAGGAAAGGTAAAATCTAATTAAAAACAGCTGGTGGCTTTTATGGCTAGCAATAACATTACCTTGGAGGAATTTTAAAATCACTGTTGCTTTGTTGCTAATGGAATGGCTTTTAAATCATACCTAGGAATTTGGGGAATATGTATAAAAAAATGGACCTTGGGATCTCTTTCCCTCCCATTTACTCCACTAGAAAAGAATCAATCTGAATGACCAAGAAAACTGTGTAATAAACAGGTATAGTGTTTTATCTGCATGTTTTTTTCATGAGCAAATTTTATTTTTTTTTTTTTTTTCAGGACTGGCTCTATACTTCACTGATGGAAGGCAAAGGTGGACTATAAAGTGTAAGAGAAACAAGGAGATATAAAACTAAAACACAACCAAGAAAATATTCTTAAAAATGGAAATGCAAAAAAATCCACACTGTGGCCCAGGAAACTATTTCATAGTACTTATACATATGTCTTGATGCAGATCTCATTCTGCAGTGATTAATTAACTTTTTCACTAATATATGCAAGCAGATTCAGTTCCCTAGGGGCATTCTAATTAATTAGTTTTTCACTCTGAATAATGTAGCTTTTCTAAACGGAAGCCTCCTGACTACATGTATTAATGGATTCTTTAAAATCTTTTGGCAGTTTTCTTATGTTCTACTTTGAATGTCACAACAGTGAAGTGCTAGCTACAAAAAACACTCCACTAACTTTTTAGAAAGACTTTGAGGCTAAAAGAATCAGCAGTATCTTTTATCTTTTGTTACTTGAAGTTTAAATAATGCTCTCCCTCCCTCCCTAGTCAGCAAACAGTACAAAGCCAAATCAAGCTCAAGTTTAAGTAAAGAAAGAAAACAGCCAGATACAAATGAAATGCAGAGACACAGTGATCCAAAATAAACAAATCCTGACACACATCATTACTAAAGCACACACAGAGGCCATTAAAACAACTAAAAGGGAATGGAAAACGAGAAGCCAACAGTATCAGTTTTCACTGCAATGTCCCCATCTGGGAGGGGGAACTGAATATTTACTTATTTATTTAGCTTCTGTCTTATATTTATGCATTTATTTAGGTACTTTCAATTCCCAGTTAGAACTCTAGGCATTTGTATGTCTAGAGATCAATAGGTTTATCCTTCACTCCCAGTTTAAGATGTTGCATGCTTACTGAGCTTCACAAATGATAAATCCAATCCTCTTAGCTTTACTACCATAATACTGCAGAAACTGTTCTTCATCTGGCAACACAAGGCCTTCCCAAACACTGAAACATCCATTTCTCTAGAATTCCACTATCTCAAATATATGATAAAAACTAACAAAAGCCACACCTTTGCTCATACTGGGCAATCAATTCAGCAAAATAATCTACTGTATACAATACCACTTCTTTCTTCCAAAACACACCGTCCATCTTCCTTCTATTCAGCTGAACCAAGCTTAAAGACTATTATCTAGTGATAATAGCTTTATCACTAGACTCCCTAGCTTTATGTGACTGATGAAGCCTAATTAACATCACTGGGGAACAAAAAACACTGTACTGCACCAATGTCTTGTCAGCTGACATTTTTCTGGAGGCTTTTCATGGTCTGCCACTCTTAAATCTCAGCAATATCTGGCCGGGTGTAGGTTGGCTAGACATCCGAAGAGCCCTGGTTTTAGGCAAACTGCCTCAAATGATATAGGCAACGACCTCAAATGAGCCTTCAAAAGAAAACTACTGTGCTTCCGAAGTGCATATGTGTCATCTGCACTTCCTATTGATTTTCTATCAAGATTTATGTAGAGTGCTTTTATTCTGTGAACATCTCCAGCTGCTACTGAACTACAAATAACAAAGAGTAAGTGCAAAATTTTTCCCCTCACCATCAAATGCAAATGAAGGTGGACTTGACAATGGCAACTACCTGCCAGTAATCATGGAAAACAATCACAAACTGAAGGAATCCAAGCAGAATATTTATTTATCCACCAAAAGGTATCTACCCCTTTTCAAGATTGACCAGAAGACTGCAATAGGCATTTGTATTTCTCAAAAGAGCACAAAGGACTCTTCAGTGATCACATCTGCCCCAGAATATTTATTTCTCTTATTTTCTACATAATGAATTCTTTTATCTATCTTCTATATGCTACTTTTCTCCAGATGCATTTTCACAAAGCTGTTTTTGGTGGATCCACATGACAGTCTCATAATTTGTTTTCTTCTTCCTTTTTGTTAATGTACCATTTTTACTCAGAGTTTACTGTATTCACTGAAGTTTCTATGAATCAAAATGCCTCCAGAAAGCCACAGCTTTTGAATAATTGTCTAGCTAATCTGATTCCATGAAATAATCAAGCGCACTTCCTGAGATCAACTTGAGGTAAAGTGTGAATAGACTATTTTGTGAGTGAAACTATATTTTAACATGTTTTGACATTTTAATCAAAGACATTTTAATTTCTCCTTGTGCATTTCCCAAGTTCAAATGATATATTCAAATGAAGTAAAATTTCTGAGCCCATGTGCTTTGCTAATTGTACAGTAAGAAAGTTTTGGGCTTTGACGTAGAATGTTTTCAGAAGCTTACAGAACAGCAAAATATCTGTCATATTTTGAACTGTGACAGAAACTAAGGTACAGAACAATCTATAATTTATGAGTCACATCTGACAGTTGTTATTCAAAAGTCCAGTTTTTGTTATATTAATAGCACAGATATGTGGAGAAAAAACACTATGTGACTAAAGGAATACTTCATTATATGAGATGACTGCCAAACTTCAAAGCCAATGATCACAGCACACTGACGTATCTTTGTTAGAAACCTAAGGGTTTTCATTTCCCATAGTATTTTCTACACTGAGATCCCCAAACTCCTTCAAATATCCCAAAATCCCTAGTATGAGGCACTACTGATTTACTCTTACATAAGTGGGACCTGGGCCACCAGCAGCTAATGCACCTTGCCCAGACCCTCTAAATCCTGACATTTATACACAGGACTACTTTTGCACCTGCTTCTAATATCCTACAGCACATTACACTATGAACTAGACTACAAACACATAGTGTTTACAAACCTTTAAAGTGAATCCAAAATTTCAAGTTACAATTAATCATCGAATCTCTGGTTGCTTTGAAAATGATGCTATTTCTGATGTGCAACACAGGCAATCTGTGGCTAACTGGACTGTCACACCTCTCCCTACACACCATCCCACAGCCATTTTAATTCTGATGGCTAACAAAGGACAGGAGCCTTACTCTTCACAGCAAAATATACAAACTATTTTCCTGTAAGTTAAGTTATTTTTGCCCACAGCCTGCTTTCTACATGCAGTCTTATATATGTTGAATCCCATCCAGTGAGAAAAATGTGAATTTTCCCAATAATTTGGTTATTACTAGCTAGTTAATACTAGCTCTTGAATTGCTGATGTTAGGGAGAGTGAAAAAATTGTTCCCTACCAAAATCTATTGGACAATGCAAGATGGAAGGAGAAAAATAACTGCAGCACCCATCACTCATAAAATACTTACACAAAAGCCAGGCTGAATCTAGGAGAAAAGAATGATAATAAATATTACACAATAGGAAAAAAGCAATGTTACCATGCTTTGAAAAATGTATTAGTAATGTAATCAAAATTTTGTTATGCTGTATATAACAATGCATGGCAGCTAACTAGTGCTTCTAAGTATATGACTATCTCCCTGGCCAGAAATCTGTGCTGATAAGAAAAGGCATCCCTTCACTCCATAATGTAAAATTCATTCATGCCCCGCCCCCAATTCCATACAGTGGTATTTCAAAATGTGTCTGAACTCGGCTTTGTGATCTCAAAAAGAAAAACGCTATTTCAAAAAAAAAAAAATAAATTAAATGCTTGGAAGTATAAGGATTTTCTCTGTAAGAAGAAAATTTTCCTTTTCCCTTGTTTGAAACATTAAGTCATGATAGTTTTCAAGCTGACACATCAATTATGATGGGTTGATGGCATTACTACATTGCACTGCAGCAAATCAGGAAGCATTCATCTTGGAAAATTGAGAGAGTAACACAGACACAAACACACACACAGACACATTCCTCTCCCTCTTTTCAGCTTTGCTACAAATTCTGTAAAAAAAAAAAAAAAAAAAAAAAAAAAAAAAAAAAAAAAAAGTAATTGACTCATTCACAGTCATTACTTAGCTGAAACCCTGATAAACATTCACCTCAAACTGGACACATGCACAGTTCTTCAGTAAGCTGGTTATGGGAAGAAAGCATACAAGCTGTTTCTCACCTGTAATATGGTAGCTAACCTGTCGATTGACATCAGACGTGTCTTCATCCCAGGTGCTAAGAACAGCCACAACTTCCCCTGGAGGGTCACTCTCCTTCACTGACCCTCTGTACACCTCGTGCTCAAAGACGGGTGGATTATCGTTTACATCTGTCACGGTGACTGAGACCAAGGCGGTTGAGGACAAGGACAAAGCTTCCCCCAGATCTGAGGCTACCACTGCAAAGGTGAAAGCAGAATCCTTTTCATGGTCCAGATCCTTCAGCGTACTGATCCAGCCACTGTTGCTGTCAATGGTGAATGCTTCTGTGATCTTCTGCAGCTCTGATTCCACTGCAAGCGTGTATGTGACCTGCCCGTTCGCACTTGAGTCTGCATCAACCGCTTTGACTTGCATAAGTTTTGTTCCGACAGGCATCCCTTCCATTATTATAGCATCATAGCTAGCTGTTTCAAATGCAGGCTTGTTGTCATTTATATCCAACACCTTCACCTCCACATCCACAGTCAGCACAATGTCTACTTTGTCTAACTGAATTGTGGCAGCAACTTTGAAGTGAAAGGCGGGATTTATTTCGTGGTCAAGTCTCTTATCCAATTTTATGAGCCCTGTGTCTTTCTCTATGATGAAAACCCCGTCTTTGTTGTTTTCAGGTAGCTCACCATTAACTGTGCTATACAAAGCACCCTGATTGGGCAAAACATGCAGAATGTCAATAGTACTGCCTATCAGGGTGTCTTCTGCCACGGTGAAAGAATACTGGGGTTGAGAAAAAGAAGGCAAAATGGTTTCTGGTGGTAAAACATGGATGTAGACAGGAATGAGGGAATGCTTTACAGGAATGCCACCATCAACTGCTTTGACAAAGAATGACAGAACAGTGTTTTTCAGCTGGTTAAAGCTACCCTTGGTGACCATCCAACCATTATCTGGATCTATTTCAAGCAGATCAGCTACTGAAACAGAGGCCTCACTATACAAAGAATAAGTAATTCTGGAATTGGCTCCATCATCTGGATCTACTGCTTGCACTTGGGTCACCAAGTAACCTTTCCCAACATCTGCTTTGACACTTGCTCTGTATTCGACCGTCATAAATTTGGGAGGATTGTCATTCTCATCTACTACTATCACTCTCACAGTGCAAAACGTAGTCCTGCCACCACCATCAAGGGCTCTCAGGAATATATTGATATCACTTTCCAGCGGGTTCTCACGGTCTAACCTCTCAGTTGTCAGAATCTGCCCATTTGCATCAATCAAAAATCGGTCCTTGGCAAAGTCATTTATTATGGAGTAGCTGATCTGGCCATACACACCTGAATCCCCGTCTGTTGCCCTCACATGGATTACCTTTGTTCCAGGAGCAGCGTTTTCTCTAACCTCTGCAACATAAATGCTCTGTGAAAACACAGGGCTGTAGAGGTTGGCCCCAAGGATCTGTATGTGCACCTGAGCCGTGCTGGTGAACAGCCCGTCTGACACAGAGACATTCAGGCTGTACATGGGCTCCATCCTCTGCTTGCGATGGTTGGAAAGAGTGATAACACCGCTCTTGCTGTCCATAATGAAACTGGTCCGATCATTTCCTGATAGGATGCTGTACTCCAGTCTGTCAAAATCAGAGCTGTCGGCATCAGAAGCTTGGACGCAAGTCACAAAATGACCCCGAGGTGCCAGTTCGCTCACATATGACTCATATATTAACTGGTTAAAAACTGGGGGGTTGTCATTCATATCTGTTATTGAGATACTAACGAGAACCTCACTGCTCAGAGGTGGGAACCCATTGTCAGTTGCTCTGACTTTCAAGCTGCACTGCTGTATGAGTTCATGATCCAGCATCCGGGCTGTCAAAATTAGGCCACTGCTGCTGTCTATATGGAAATAGTCAGTGCTGTTAAAGGTGTCCTGGACTATCTGATACTGTACAATCTTGTTATTGCCAGAGTCAGCATCAGTAGCAACAACCTGCAGTACAGGAGTCCCAATCAAAGAAGCTTCAGACAGAGTAGCATTATAAGCTGACTGATCAAAAACTGGAGGATTATCATTAACATCGTTCACAATCAAGTCCACGGTTACCTCAGCGCGAGCGCCAGTGAGAGCATCGCTGGCTCGCACCATTAGCTTGAAAAGAGAATTTATTTCATAGTCCAGTGGGCTGATGACACTCAGAACCCCAGTGTCAAAGTCAATATTAAACTGATTGTAGGGATCTCCATCAACAATGATATAAATGATACCCTGCCCTTCTGGACTGGTTGCATTTATGCTTAAAATCGGCATGTGCATTTCTACATCTTCATTCACGGAAGCTGTATAGAAGGGTTTGTCAAACACAGGCATTGCTTTGTTAACAATAGTAATGGGGAGCTCTACCGACGCAGACAAGGACGGGTTACCGCCATCTTTGGCAAGAACGACAACCAAGTACTCTATATTAGACAAATCAGAATTGAAGGCTTCTTTTAAAGTGACGCTACCAGATCCTCTGTCAATTTCAAAATGGCCGTAGTCTTCCTTCAGCAGGTATGACACCTCGCCATTGTCACCCTTGTCTTTATCAATAGCTGTCACTCGATATATCAGGGTACCAGGTTCAGCATCGACCTGCACAGCAGCGTAGTATGGAAGCCCTACAAACACTGGAGCATTGTCATTTATGTCCTCAATGTAAACTCTCACCACGACTCGAGCGACACGGAGGTGATCTAGCTCACGGCTTGCTTCCACCACCAACTCATACAGCTCCTGTTCCTCTCGGTCAAAGGGGATGCCAGTGGTCTGAATGACTCCTGAGGTAGATTTGATTTTAAATTTGTTTCCTGGGTTTAATATGCTATATTTCAAAGGCTCGTTGAGGCGGTTGCCAACAGCATTCACCACAGCGATCTTTGTGATATTGGTGCTGTTTTCTGAGATGGAAGTGGAATAAAAATTTTGTGTGAAATGGAGCCCACTATCCATAGCTTCTTTTACCATTATTGTCACCATAGCAGTGCTATAAAATTTCCCATCAGATACTCTCACTATTAGCATATAATGGTCTTTGGAGAGACTATTGTTTTTAATGGTGAGTACCCCTGTGCTTGAGTCAATTAAAAAATGGTCCATATTGCCTTCAATTATACTAAATGTTAGCTCTGGAGGGATCTCTGAATCTGGGTCTGAAGCTTTGACTTTGAGAACCTCAACACCAATATATGTAGGCAGGAGCAAGACTGTCTCAAATACGGCCTGGCTGAAGACTGGTGGGTTGTCATTGACATCAGTTACCTCAATGGTCACTTCAACTGGGCTCTCTGCTGTAAGCTGGGGATTCCCACTGTCTCTAACGTGAACATGGAAATGGAAGTGGGCTATCGTTTCATGATCTAAATTTGCAATTGTTCTGATTGCACCTGTGCTGGAATCTACTGTGAAATACTTTTTGGCAGTTGATTCAACAATCTGGTAGACAAGCAAAGCGTTCTGGTTGCTGTCAGCATCGGTGGCACGTATCACAAGGGGGCTGTTATTCGCACTCCGGACCACGCTGTTCACAGGAGCAGCCTCACTTATGCTGCCCGAGTACTGAGAGAAGAGAAAAACTGGTGGGTTATCATTTTCATCAACAATCTGAATGTTCACAGTGGCATTTGATGCCATGCCTGCCATATTTGTTGCCTGTACAATGAGTTGATAGGAGGAAGCACGTTCATAATCAAGGGCCTTTTGATTGGTGATCACTCCAGAATATGGGTTTATGGTGAAGACTCCATCAACATTGCCATCTTTAACCTCATAAACTAATGTGGACTGACTGATTGCAGAGAGAGAAATGACAGAAGTACCAATATCCACATTTTCATTAACCTCTGCTTGGTATTCTTTTAGAGTGAACTTAGGGTGAGAGTTATCTGCCATGGTCACAGATATCCGTACAATTGCTGTTGCAGACAGCGCTGGAGAACCTTGATCAGTCACTTTGACTGACAAAACAAACTGTGCCATTGTGGTTAAGTCTGGCTCCTTGAGTAGTGTAATAATGCCTAAAACTGGTTCAATCTTGAATGTGTTTCCCGTGTTTCCTAAAACAAAAAAAATGGAATGAGATTAGAAATGAAAAAATGACTCACTTGATGATAACATAAACCAGGAGCAATAAGCTGCCTTTTTAAAGGCATTTACTTAAAAAAAACCCCAAACTCTCCACCACATTAAAAATATTTGAAGGCCCCTTACAGCCTTTCTTTCTGCTAATTAGAGAGCTCAGTAGATGGTATAGGTATTCAAAGCATAAAAAACTCAGGTGTTGCAACCTCTATATCTTGATTCTCAGTACTAGCATCTGAGCAAGAGCTGCAAGTATATTACTCCTACTGAAGTAAGGAAAAGCATCCCTAAATTACAGAAATTAGTCAAATACATGTATACCTAAGGCAAAGAAATGAGATCAGAGGCTAACAAGCCAATTACATGACTAATGGATAAAAACTCAGGCTCTTAATTGAATGGGATATTAAGAAACCATACAGGAGATTACAGTAGTTCAAGACTCAAAGAACTGAATATAAAAAGGTTAAAGTGGCATTTAGAAAAAATAAAACAGAGCAAATAGCACCGAAAAGAGATTCAAGTGTCTTGTGGCACAAAGGTTTATCATATGCTCTCTGAGGAGGATGAATTCAGATGAATGAGATTTAGCAGAAAATGTCATGAAATGCCTGTTACAACATGAAAGCACGGATATCACTGACTGCATAAAGGTGAAAACATTAAGCTCAGATAAGAGAACTTTTTGGGGGCCTTTATTTCTTTGGGTTTTTTTCCAATCTCTTCTTCAGCAAAACAGATTCAAAATTTTCTGTATGTATTCTTACCCTGTAATTAGAGATTGCCTTTAATTGGCAATCCTTATTTTGCTGTTTTACTGAGTGCTTGCTGAAGTATATGGTTATATATATATATATATATATATATAAGCATACACTCTTTTTCTTCATTTGATTCTAAATGAAAACAGCATATACTAAGTTACAGCAATTTAAATAACAATACCATGTTCCCTCTATTGCAATTCACATCTTAAAGTCTAGAACTGTTTCCACCCTACAGTCAAGCATCCATCCAAGGCTGGGAGAGAAATATATCTCAGGTGATACACCGTAGCATTGTTTTAATAGGGATTGTTACAGGTGCTGTGCACAGAGCAATAAATGTGTAAGCTGCAGCTGGAACACTAAATACATGACATCCTAAATGAAGTGAGGTAATGTGAACTATTTTTAAGATATGACTCATTATCTGTTGTAAATTCTGGAGGCTAATTAAAGCTACATACTACTTTATGTAGTTCAATAGTGGTAGTGGCTTTCTATTTATAGCCTTCCTTTCAGATCAGAAAAGTTTACGCTACTAGCTAAACCTAAAATTGTACTATTCATTCAGGAGGTGAGATTCTTCCAGAGGTACAAATTCTCATAAAAATCACAGTATCTGTCACATTTACAGACATTACAAATGCTGCTGCTGTTATTTTGTCAGTGCTTGCTAATACAAATAGTCTGAGCCACTGACTGCCTCCTGCAAGGCCAGAGCTGGTTCTTCTCCTTTAGGAATTTCTTATGAAATTACACAAAATTTACTTTCTTTACCAATTGCTCTCTTCAGAGCAATGTAAGATGAGGTGAGTAATTCCCCTGAATCAAAGGGCTGTGTACAATCTGAATTCTGCAGCTAAAATCAATATCCTCAACTGCACATTTTATGGATCACAGAAACTACAGCAGCAGAATACTGAATTTTGATGCATCTGAGATTGGGACATCTGTGAAATAATGAAACTGGAGGAGTGTGAGCCTTACAGCAAATGGAAGTTGGAGGTCTGACATTGCAGAGAGAGCTCATGATAAAACAGCAACAGGCTGTAATGAAAAGGAGAGTCTCTAGAAATTATCTGATAGCTAAACCATCTTTTATAATCATAATATTTTTCTGCCTGCATCATGTATGATTCTATTACCAGTGTAATGGGAACTATACTCCTTAGATGTCAGGATGCTCTTTACATTGTGGTGGCACCTCTAGATGATTTGGAACCCGTAATAGTAATAAGGTGTCAAGAAAAAGCTGGGAATGGTCTTGAAAAACATTGCCCCAGGATCTAGTCTGCTCAAAATTTGTTCCATAAGGCAAAGCATTGTCCTGTCTGAGCATGTGTAAGATTGACCCTAATTTAAGTTAAAGGCCACTGGACAACACTGAGAAATAACTGCTAAGACCAAATGTAGTGTATAAAGGAAATATTTGGTTTGGAGTGCTAACATCTTCCTCATTCTAAGTTCAGCATTTAAGCTGCAAAAGTCTTCACCTTCTGGTTTGCTGAAGGTAATCTCCTCCCACAGAGCATACAAGATAGTGACACAAAAAAATGTTCTTTGGGTCTTCTCTAAATTTCAGGTTATATCATCTTAATTTAAAGTGTGAGCTTGAATTATATGAAGCTAAATCAGTATGAGATGGTGTAGATATTCTTGTTTCATTAGTTATTTGTCATTTAGCCTGTTCCTAATTGAAATAAGCTATCCTAGCTAGTAACAAGTATTTATAATAATATACGGATAAACAATGATCCAGTAGGAGCAGAGCCTAATGCTGGGAAAGGCTTTTGAGCTGCCTAATACGGGTAGAGTCTGAAGTACCTGTGACTTATTTTTATGGCAATATAAGTTTCAAGTTTTGCTAGTAGTACAGTGGAAAGACTCATATTATGAATAAAACCTCCTAAGTAGAAATGAAACATTACAAAATTCTAAGGTTATAAATTTCTAATTTATCTCTTTTTCCAGGTACCCCCTCTCATATATCTCTAAATGGTTTATCTCAAAGATAATTCTTAACTTCAGATTCACATGACCCAGAGAAACTTACATTCACTTGCATGTGTGCCAGAGATAATTCAAATGTTTTACTACTGTGCTGTTGCACCAGTAGAAGAATGCTTTTGCTGGTACAGACTATGTGCTGAATGTAAATATCCAGAGTTAAACAGCAAAAGCAATTTTCATCTGGTATCATCATGCCCCCCTCTTAGTTTCAAGAGACCTTGTGCCATTAAAATGCTGTGGCAGAATTTTTAGCATAGCCCTGTTCTTAGTCTCTGTGCTCCTCTGGTCCAAATACTGGCAAAGATATCAGTACATACCAGCTGTTGTGGCATTTTTTTATGGAGGATCCACTGTACATTAGCCTGAAACCAGGACTCTGAAAACAAGTCACTGGCTGCAGTTTTGGGTAACTATCTTCTGTGATGGCCTTGACCCAATGACTTAAAGATAACAGGCTCTCTAGCCATCTGGTGAAAATGAATCAGTCACAGAATAACAGAATGTCTGGGCTGGAAAGGCACCACTGGAGAGCACCTGGTCCAATCTTCCTGCTAAAAGCATGTTCATCTACAGCAGGTTGCTCAGGATCCTGTGAGGATCTGAACATCTCCAGAGAAGGAGACTCCATAACCTCTCTTGAGGAACCTGTGCCAGAATGAGTTCGTTCTGACAGGTTTTGGGTATAGTAGCTTCAAAATAAAATTAAAAAAAACCCCCCAAACGACAAAACAACAAGGTGTCTCCTTTGCCCATCTGTACAGGAGTAAGTAGACCAAAGAAGCTGAATTGTGTGTCAAGACAGATAACCATCACATCACTGTTCTGTGTCTGGCATAATCCATGATACTTCATTTTTGGCTTCTGTCCTAACCTGCTTCAATAGTATAGATAAGCTCTGCATTTTCTCCTTTGTCTTTGTCCAGGGCCGTAACCTGCAACACTGCTGATCCAACTGCTGCTGATTCAAACACTGAGGCTTCATACAATGGGCTGGTGAAGTAGGGACTGTGGTCATTGGAGTCTTCCACATTTATGATCACTCTGGCCAGGTTTCTTCTATAAGGGAATTCTTGATCTCGGACCTACAGAACAAGTGCATAACACACAATTTGACAGTCATCTAGTAAAACAAGTATTACTCATCTGAGCATAAATACTACTTTTAATTCTATTTAATACAAAGCAGTAAAAAAATCCATTTGTCCCAAACACCAGTGTGAAATACATTCACACATGGGATGACAGATATTAAAATCAAAGAAACAGGAAAGAGATTAGTGACTTTTTTTTTCCACTTGTGAAAAAATGCATTGCAACTAACCATCATGACATCAATTTTTGAAGTGCAACCACATGAGATCTTAAATGTGGGCTGAGGTTTGCAAGAAATTCCTTAATTCTTAATACTTGCTGAATGGTTACGCCTTTATCTTGCCATTGCCTTCTTTCAGCATATAGACATGCCAGTCTAGTGCTTGTATCTGCCAATGGACAACTTCATGATTATATACGTAGATGATCATACCAACAGTAAACAGAGCAGGAATCACTTTATGAAGTGCTGGTAACTACCAACAAAGGTGTAAGTTACCACACCTGTCTCAACCCCATCCAAAATATCTCAGCACTGTTTCACTGATAATCCTGCCACCACTATCTCCCCAGAATTTTGGTTCTTCTTAAAACAGAGGAAAAGACCTGGTGTATGCGGTGGAGATCAAAACCACGCACTGGGGAATTACCTCTCCTGGCCACCTGTTTCTGTGATTCAGTTTATAGCTATTTCTTAGTCTGCCTGCCAAAGGACTTGCAACATTTTACTCTGTGAGTGGAGACCACACTCAGCAGCTCCTTGCTGCATCTCACAGCAATTTTTTGCACCCCTGACCCTAGGACGCCAAGCCCAGCCAAAGCTACCACAGTACCTAACACACCATGAGTTCTGCACCTCTGCTGCAGAAGTCTTAAGTGGTTAAAGAAAACAGTGGACTACAATGTTTAAACTAACACAGGGTTTTTTTGTTGTTGTTTGTTTGTTTGATTATTTTTTTATTTAAAACCCCCCATATCTATGAAATACAATCATCACTTGAAAACAGCCAGATTTATGTCCTGTAGTCTAGGCACACCAAGCAAAAATTGGTAATTAACTTTTTTCTGCCTACTGAAAGATTTGGAAATGTAGATAAAAGAAAGCTATTTTGTATATCAACAGTTTATGTACTGAAGTAAGTCCATAAAAGCAAGCTATAAATGAGGGTTGTATTCAGAAAGGCTCTCCATATTCAGTAGCATTCTCCATGGCAAGAAAGCTGTTATCTCCCTGTGAATAACTTCTCAAATAACTTTCAGCCTCACTTCAGAAACTCTGAAAATTACCTTAAGGGAGAGGACCAGATGCCAAGAGATTAAATAATTTCCTGCTTGCTCTCCCTTGAGATAGAGAATCATATCACATTCCATACAATGAATTCACAATAAAGTTTCCCCAAAAGCCGAAACAAACCCTGTGAAATAAATACATGGCAGGGCAGGCAAGATTAAATTAGTGGCTACTTCTTGCACTGAGTCCTTTGCTCAAGTGAAGACTACTCTGTGTATGTACCTGAAGCAGCCACGGCTGTGGCCAAACCCAAGGGAAGATTGCATTCTTACCATGACATTAAGGATGTGCTTATCTTGAGCTTCGTGGTCTAATCGCTCAGCTGTATAGAGAACCCCAGTGTTGGGATCAATTCTGAATTTTCTCAAGCTGACTGTGTCGATGCTGCTGTGAATAGTGTAGCTCAGCTTATGCTTTTCATCTCTGTCTACAGCTTCAATTTGTAGAATTTCAGTATCAGGGAGGATGTCCTCTGAAATGGTGACATCGTAACTTGGCTGAGAGAATTCTGGGCCATTATCATTGTTATCCAACACTTTGATAAGAACCTATAGTTAATAAAAAAAAAAGAAATTCAAAGTTATTGAAGTCTAGTCAGACTATTGAATAAGCACCTAGAGAAGTGCAATTTATTTTCAACGGCTGAAGATGTTATGCTGCTGCATGGTGGGACTGAGAAACATTATTTAGTATTACATGCTTACTTTTCAGATCAGAAGAAATAGAAAGGATTTGACTTTGGAATTAAAATGTTCCTAACTGTAAGACCAACTCAGAGACTGATAAAGAAGCCCATATATTAGTATCTATAGATTAGAAAATATTTCTACAATGGTCATAAGGAAAGGTTTTGTCCTTTCTTGTAACTACCTTGGTTACATGAGACTTCTAGAACTACTATGTAATTTCTTTTCACCTTCACTATAAATAAGGTTATAAAAGGATCCTTTTCATGTTGTTTAAATCTGTTTTTATATAATCAAGATTCTGCTGAATCCTGTTTTCTGCCCAGTACATTGCATTGGGGCTTACTGGCAATGTCAAATTATAACAGCAGTGGAGACTTCAAGTTGCTGTGACACCTCAGATTGCTCTTAAACCACTTGAGGTGGGCACAGGAGACACAACCTCACTACCACACAAGCACACTCCACACAGGTCAATAGGCACCACCAAGGACAGCTGATCTCAGGGCACCGGTGACACAGATGATTATTTTTTTTTTTTTTGTTACATCCTTGTTCTTCCTTTGCCAGTGATGGTTGTCTTTATTGCCAACTAATTCACTTTCTTCTCCAACACCTATTTGCCTCCTTTCTGTTGCAGTTTATGGTAGAATGGTAGAACATTAAAAATGTGAATGAATGCTGTGCTCTTCACGTCAAAACTGTCTTTAAAATTTCAGTATTGATCCTTAAGGAAACTTGGAGAGGAGGAGAACAGGCCAGGATGCTGCTCTTGCTACCTATATCACAAACCGACCCTGACAAATAATAAGACTCACTATTTTCCAAGGTTTGCCTTTCACAAGTTATGTCATGCATGTGTCCCTCTGATGACATTTTGTGGGTTTTGCCATTGGAGATGTCACTCCCTGGGGAAAATGTGCTTTCCTGACTTTGTATGCCATAGATTGCTGTGGGCAGTGTGGCAGCAAAACCCTTGACAAACTGTGTAATACTGAAAGCTGAAATCTAAAGAGTTGACTCGTTTTCAGTGCTAGAAACAAAATGTATCTTTCACAGAACATGCCTGTGAAAGCACACATCTCATTTTACAGTAAGTAAAACGGAACAATCTTTTTATTCAAAGGATTTGAAATCAGAAAGAGTCCAATGACTTGGGAAATGCCATGCACAGGATTCTTTGGTCAAACTAGGAGACCTGACCCATCACTCATGATATGTTCTTTGTAGCTTTGTTACTTGGCTCTTTATTAAGCAAGTATTTTATTATTTTGCTTGATCAAGCCCTGTTCACCCATACTTTCTTAACAGAAGAAAAATACAGCTACACTTTTACTGCAATATTGCACAAACAGATGTTGGCCTCAGAGAGAAATGAAACTTTAGATTTCCATAATATGTGGAAGGGTTTGCAGAATACATTACCAGAAGGAACATGAGCAGTTGTAAGAAGCAGTTGTAATGAACTAGCCTGGGAACTGTTCAAAAGACGGCTGAAATAAAATGCTCTGTAAGTTAAACGGCATAAGACTTGCATTCCCTACAATTTCACCAGATTATGGTACGCCAGAGTGAAGCAGGGTGAAACCTATATTAAGTTATGCTTCAGTCTTGGACAGATAGTGGTAAAATTGGGGGGAAATACACATTGCTAGGCCTATAACAATGATGAAGAGTTACTTAGCTTTTTATATTTTTATTGTTGCTGTAATAGATCAAAGCATGTTTCTCATCTGACAGGAAAAAAACCTCCACAAATCTATGTCTTAAAAATATGTGAAGAAACTAGCTGCAACATATGAAAGAAAACCTGAGAAGATTAAAGACATGAACTCTAATCTAATGGAGCAGAGAGCCAGTGCTGAACCACTTTTTTTAGTGTAAGGAAGAAACAGAGAAGCAATAGGAGTTGGGGATAATCAATGTTTAATACTTACAGATATTTTCTTGAGCAGTATATCTTCTATATACAGTTTTTATACTCTCAGTCCTTGACAGGTACCACTATAACGTGACTGGACTATTTTACTGTTGCACTCTCAACACAGATAATTTACTTTTCTTTTTATTCATGACCAAAAGCTTGGTCATGTATCATTTTAGACACTCCAACAGAGAAAAATAAAAACTTTTCAATTGGATTGAAAACATCAGGAGTGCTTGACTTTGCTGACGCTAGTACAGTACAGCCTAACTTGAACAAGTAAACTTCCATGTAAGGGACAGGCTTGTGTCTGTCAATTTATTTTTAAAATTGGTGTATGCAACCTGAAGCTGTTCTGGAAGACAAAAAAATAAATGTACAGAAACACACCAATGTGTCTTGAAAGTACTGCTACAGAAGTGAGACGCTATTTTGTTTGCATGGTATATAATCACCTCACAGCAGTGATTCACTTCCTATAATATCTAATGCATTTTGGGATCACTGGCAAACTGAGAAAGCAGAAAACGGCATAAAGGTTTATCCAACCCAAGGCTTCCACTATGACTGTCCAAGCCACGGCTCCATAATTTTTGTCTTCACCAGACTGCACAAACTGAACAGGGTGGGACTGGTTCAGCAACAGAGACCAAGGGACTGTGGAAATTACAGCATGGATTCACAGCAGCATTTCTTCCCACTGGAAAAGGTGTAAGTTATTGCCCTGACACACAGACAGACATGATTGTGCTTGGGGAGTGCGAGGCATTGCGGGGGAAAAAGATAAAAAAATTGAGGCCCTCATTCACTGTGATAATCAAACTTACAGGGAGCTATGCACTTCAAATTGCTTTGATCATGCAAAAAAAAACCCTATTTGTCCTTTTTCTTTTCTTTCTTTCACTTCACACCTACTGTAAGACTGATGAAGTGTCTGTTTAAGTGGCAGGCATCTTCCTCCGTAGAGATGCCAGTATTTTAATGATTTGTCAAGTGATCCACATTGAAATACACATTATTTATTACATACTTTGCACTTCAACAGCCACTTCCATCTGGAGATGGAAGGTGGTGGGTTAGAGATGCTAATGAATAAAGAAGTCATTATTGATTCACAATTTCTTCTATTTAAGCAGTTAAGAGTATTTCTAATTTTTGTCAGCTGTCCTTCAAAATCCCCGAGAGTCGAATGTAATTTTAACATTTCTCTCCTGTAATAGAGGAGAGGTGTATTTTCCTTGCAACAAAAGAAAGTTACTTTATATATGGGAATACTGATTATACAGAGTTCTGTTAAACCTATAAATGGAACTCTTTAATGTTCTGAAAAACTGAGCTGTCTTGGGAGTTACTTGAAATAAAACCACGTCAAAGAAAATGGAGTTTTAGTCCCATTCGAAATAGATATTATTCCCTCAGTTCTTACAACATTTCTGAGGAGCAAGTGACTATTATCCCCATATTTTGCCCAGGAAAACAATGCCTTGCAGCAAGGTTACCAAAATCACAGGTGAAGTGCAGTGGTGAAACTGGGGAAGGTTTATTTTTAAGTTTATTTTTTGAGCCACACCCCTTTTATTAGGTCACCCTAAAATACCATTCTTCCTATTCAGATTTTCTGCTCCAGCAGGACAAATTCTAGTAAGATGTTACTTAAAAAGAAAGAAATGAAAATGTGACACTGACATGAACATCAGGCACATAGAAAACATCATCCTACAAACATACGTAAAGTTGAGGAAACTGAGTGCCACCTGATTGTTAATCTGAGGAAAATTTCTTTTCTAAATTCATTTAATGTCTGTAAACTTTGGGCATAAAATCTTGGTACTATTGGCAAATTCCTCACTGACTTCAAAAGAGTCAGCAAAAGGGTCCTTGAAGTCTTATGCTTTAGCCAGCTGGTAGCACATCTTTCACCTCAAATTAAGTGTTACTCTACTGAAGAGACTCAAAGACTCACAGTGTCTGTGTAATTTAATATTTTCTACACATTTATTCCCATATGGCAAGAATGAGCTGTGTGGCCTAAATACCCTTATTACTGTGTAGGTGCCCAGCGTGTGACAATACCCATTGTGTAGAATCAAAGCCAGGCTTTAAAAGTTTCCCAAAACATCTCCAAAAGGTGATGAATGGAAATGTTTACTATTTGTTGGCTGCTAAGTAGGGATTCCTCTTTGCTGACACTGTTCAAGATTACTGACTGAACTACTTTTCATTGACAAACATTAGCTGCAAGTCTTTTTTTCCACTCTCATAAAGCCAACATGCAGCAAACCAGTCTCTGCCTGGTTCTTCTTGAAAGCCCATATCTTTTCCAGTGCATTGTGGGCTTCAGAAAGGCAGGCTTGCCTCCTTCTGTGTCCATTGTGTGGAGCCTAATTTATAGTCTGAACAAGCGCTTCACTATAAAAGATTTGCTTCTCCCTGCTCACTTCCTATTTCCCACAGTTAAAGCAAGTTTCAAATAAAGGAATCACAGGCCTCCAAGATTACAAATTAGGCAAAGTAACACTCAGAGCATTAGCAAAGACTTTGTACTCAAAATGGTAAGTGAAAGGCCTAGAGAAATACAATCAAATCAAAGCAGGACAAAACCTAATGCAGGAAGTCTCTCCAAAGCTGTTTTTAATGTTGCCCATAACAAATACCTTTGGTTTAGGCACAGACATATTTGAATGAAAACTGGGTAAATGCCAGCAGCTGGTTTACAGACATTTGAAGCTGGAAGAATCTGCTTGGCTAATTGCTCGGTCTGGGCACCGTGTTGTAGTGCAGCCTATTAAGTGCCTGAATTATTTAAACTCAGGTTACAATCCTGTACAGGTTCTGAAATTTATTTTGATTTAATACTGCTTTTAATAGTGTTACCATATAGCTTTATTTTTTACTTCCTGAAAAGTTTTTCTTTCCTCCAAACCCCAACTTTAACATAAAAATTCAGCTTCCCTACCTACCTACCTCAGTGGCCAGTTATTTATACTTTACTATGTTCTTTGTGTTATGTTAAAATTGAAAGAAAAATCTTCACTTCACAGGCAAGGCAGTACTGAGATTACTGGATGTGACAGAAAAAGTGAAGGATTGGGTTGGTTACAGTTTGGAGGAAATGTTCAACAGTGCAAAAGCGAAAGATTGAATTGAACACCCATGTCTCTTTTTCTGCCCTAGAAGAATCCACAGCCCAGAACTGCTGCTGGCAGGCTCTAATGTCTTATCTATATTTTGGCCATGGTCCTCTAAGAAGAGCTTTTCACCATTCATTTAAGAGAACCACCCTCACTCAGGGTGACTGATCAGCTCCTCTTAAGAACATGTAAAGAAAAGGTGATCTCTGAAAGGTGAGACAGAAACTCAGAGTTAAAAGTCAACCCTCAGCACAAGAATAAATTAAATTCCAAAACCTTCTGCAAGGAGAGACAGAAAGGGGCAATGAGCAGTAACTTCTGTCTGCTCTTCCAGTCTGGTTGGCTCCAGCAGGGTATAGTAAGTGAGCATGTATTGATCTGCAAAAACTTTTCAGAGGGAATTGCATGTTACCCTCTGAGGTAACCACTCTACTGGGAAATAGTCAGGGGGTTTTGCAGTAAGGGAAAACGGAGGTGCTTTCTTCCTCCTAGCTTGGAGAGCTTTCATGCTCTAACACATCTTTTCCACAGCATAGTTACAATGATGAGAAAGAAGGAGAAAGTAGGAAAAAAAGGAGTAAACCCATCTTTTTCATGTATTAACATCACTCCAGAGGCTGTCTTAGGAAAACATAATTATCTACTAGGACAACAATCTCAATAAAAGTGAAACATAGTAACTTAAATGACAGTTCAATGATTCCCCCCTCTACTCTGCTTCTGCGGGTATTTTAGGAAAACTCAAGAGTATGCACTACAGTAAGTAAATAAATATTATTCTATTCCTCTGTTGCGCCTGCATGTAAAAGATCTGAGTTGTTCAGTAAAAAAATGGGGGTTGGGATAAATCTGACTCATGACCAGGAGAATTTCTAATGTTTCAAAGTCAAAATTGTGGCAGAGGTAGGAATTTAGATGCCATTAAAATGATTCCTTTTGGGGAGAGACCTCTCTCTGCTCAAGCAAGGGCACAAGACTCTTGCAGCCCAAAGGGAGGTGATGGCTGTGGCAGGGAGCAGAGTCACTGCACAGAGCTGCTGTCCTGGCTCTCCAGCACACGGGATACAGAAGCCCAATTCCTTCTGTCAGGCCAAGAGCTCGCTGGGCAGCTGCAGGAGTTGTGTTTCGTGGGAATTTAGAGCAAACATGTGCCTTCAGCCTTTAATAAATGACTGCATGGCCTCAAGCAATGATGGATAAAAGAAAGGGAAAAAGCAAAAGCTCTCCCTGGCTAAGTCAGGAGATTTAGCCATTCTAGCAGTTAATCACCGTGACTGAAGTTTTATACACACACTTCAAATATATAAATCAAACAAGTCAACATTTCTTCGAATTTTTCGTTCTCCATCCTTTCCCATCCCAACTGCTGCCTGCGTGGTTTTGGGCTTTAATGGATGAGCAGCATGGCGAGTGGCAGTGACTCAACAAGTCCTGGTACTTTGGTTCTCACTTTGGAGACTTTTCTTTTGGAAACCTTGGTCATACCCAAAACAAGTAGGCTTTTGGTTACACAGAAAGTTTGCAACTTTTTTTAATACTCCTTATGGCTTTTTTTGCCTCTTTTCACAACAGTGAACCATTTATTACAACAGATGTAACTTTTAAATCAAAATGATTTCCTTTCACTCATGGTACTGTAATGAACTGTGTGCACTGCAAGGCATGAAGGAAGTGAACAGTTCATCGGAGTTTAAGGCATGCAGGAACATTGCTGAAGAAACTTCACCAAGTCTATGCCAGGGATCGTGTGGCCCAAACAAAAATCTTTGGCATTTTTTTGCTGTATTTTACCACCTCCAACTGTATAATTGACAAAAGGCCAGGAAGAGATAAAGGAAAACAGCTGGGGTGGAATAAAATACAAGAGTGTTCCACTGCACATGGTGATCCTCAGCTGTTTCATAATAAACCATTATATTTGAGGGAGCCTTTAAATTATTTTATTGTTATTCAAGGGGATGTATTTATAAAATTGCTTTCAACCTGCTTCATCTTCTACCATAACTTCCTGCAGCCACAGTTAAAAATGCAAATGGTACTGTGTATGTAGAACAAAATACTTGAAACGTTTTATCAAAACTCAGAATAAGGCCACTGAGAGCTATAAGTAAATGATCTATTCTATGATGTTCTTAAATTAAACCTACCAGTTTTACCTTTTTTCCATTATTTTTCTAAAATGCAATTAAGATGAGGAAGATAACCAAAAGTGCCAAAGTACAGTCAAAAATACAGTAGAAAAGTTTTGCAAAATGGAGCAATAAATAGGAAGGCCATAATTCCGGCAGTTTTCAGATTATAATCACTTTTGAAATCTCTGTTGTGAAAATCAAAAGAAACACATGCTCGGATGTCCTGGCCACAATTAAATAATTAAACAGTATCCACACGGAGAGAAGAAGGTGGGGGAGGGAAGGGCCTGTACCCACCACTGATTATTAATGCTATACGACTGCAAGCTGAGACTATCTTACATTCCTAAATGGGTCACATCACTGTTAAAAAGAATGCTCAGGCTTCTTTTAGAATGCACCAGCTTTACTGAAATATGTTTTTACCATATGTTTTAATTAAAAATGTAGGGGCTTCATCCAACTAGGTTTTGAGGACTGTTATATGGGTCAATTTATTAAATCAAAAGCAGCAGAAACAATAAACGCAATATCCATGAGAAGAGAAATTACTTTAATCCAGCATGTTTGAAATTCCCTAAGCTTTTTAATATTTTTTTGGCTGAAATGTTTGCAAGAAAGAAGAAAGGTCACATTACGCATTCAACACAATCTGAAATGTGGACTAAGAGTGTAGCCAAGATTAAAAAACACAGCATAACAAAAAAAACCCTACTCAAAAGCTGAAGAAAATGTCTTATGGAAAGGGAACATAAAGAGGTCAGTCATTCTCTTTCCCTTGTCTACTGGAAGACTGGGAGATGATTTGAATATTTTAAGTGTCTTCCTGGGGAGAAAATAGTGATTTTTAAAGAATTCCTTATTCAAGCAGAGAAAGGCATAACAGGGAACATGGGCCAGATATAATCAAGCTTAAAGTAAGAGATTTTTTTAGCAGAGATGCAATTAATTCTGAAACTAACAGGAAAAACAGTGGATTTCTTACCACCTAATTCACCATCAACTGATGTTTGCTTACTAAGGGTAGATTATTGGGAGAAAACATCAGACATTTATGGGCTGGGTTATAAATAGGCTATATAAACGGGAATTCAGATTGAGAAAGCACTCAATGATTTAACAATTTCGTAGGAAAGCTGGTGTTGTGGCTCAGTGAACACAGATTTACAACCAAAGCATTTGAGCAAAAAGGCAAGGTACAACAGAAGCATCTGCATGTGCATGCATATATGTAAACATAAAAAATGTTCAGGCTTTCCTTCTGCATTATAAAGAAGGAAATAACATCACAAACCTACTTTTTTTTTCGTTTACACTTGGGGAGTAACTCAGATGTAGAATTTGAGGCCCTAAGTAATCCACAGCCTACAACTCCACCTCATATCAAAGGATTTTGCTGTTTGAAGTCTTCCTGGTGCCACCGGGACCTCCAAGTCCCTGTCCTGGTGCCATGACCCAGTTCTGGACTGGTTGCCACTGAACCAGTCAGGTACCTACGCTCTGCATCAGGGTCTCTCCTACAAAAGTGTGTTAGAGCCAGCCTTGCCATCACATTTATCTGACCCAGCTTTTAAGGCAAAGAGCTTGATAAGCAAGCCTGGTTTTAAAAGGTTCAGCAGGGCTGCTTTGCAGAAGACAGTGTAATCACAGGCAGTGACACTGAAGGAGGGATTCTTTGAAATTTAAGTTTTGCCTCTGAACAATTTCTTTTCTGAACAATTGATCTTGTGTCCCACATTTGGGTCTTTGGAGGATGAGAGCTATAAACTCCATTTAACACAATCAATAGCAATATTCCCCAACACCATGGAAGCACTATTGTATTTGGGACCATTATGGGACAATGCAATTGTCAAAATCTAGGCTTTGCTGCCTGTGACAGGGACTCCCTCAGCTGGAGGAAGGCAAATGACTTTCATGTGAGCAGGAAGAGAACAAAAGGAGAAATAACACTTTGAAACATTCAACAGCCGATTCTTTACAGCCAGACGGAAAGGCTCTGAAAAATATCCCCTCCATTAATTATTGCTGGTCTCAAAGGATGAAGTTTCACTTGAATGAAAAAAATAATAATTTTTATAGCATATACATTCCAGTAACAAATGAATAACTTGCCAAGAAAGGAATGTGATATTCTACCTGAGTTGTGGCAATGTTTGTTCCATCGGTGACCTCCACAGTCATATTATACATTGACCTCTGCTCTGCATCCAAGGGCTTTGCAATGACAATAGTGCCCACTCCCTTGTCCGCGTCGAAAGAACTATCGTAATTCCCTCCTAATTGTTGCACAAAAATACAATCAAATTAGCCATCTCTTGAAAACTTCCATTGCAGGTATTCCTACAAGTGCGCTTATGTTTAGTGTCATCCACCTTAATGTTAATGGCCTCTCTTAGCATACACAGTACATCTAGTGATACTTCTTTGTTCATAACTCATTTATATTTCAAAGCAAAATCTGTATACTGAAAAGTAGATATCATTGAAATGCATTGCCAAAAAGAAAGAATAAAAATCTAGCAGTACATTTAAGTAAACTATAGCTGAATCTACAAAAAGAATCAAATGGCTATAAGCCCCTAAGATGTGTGCCCTTGTAGTTTGAATAATGAACAAGAATAATTATCTTTTTATATAAAAGTCATTTTAAGAAGGTTTTATTCTACAAATTTTATTGTCAGGAAATTCTCATTGATACTTCTGGGTGCAAATACCATCATCTGAGATTTTAAAAATTAAAATTATAATCAATTTTAAAAATGCAAATAGAGACTTGTTATGTTAATACCAAGGACAATGATAATTACTGTCAGCAAAGGTCAAATCCTGCCAGTCTTTTAGGAATTATTCAAATAGATCTGACAGGATATACAAATTCTTTTCAATACAAAAAAAAAAGCCTCACAAAGCACTGTTCTAATACTAACATCCCCTTTTCCTGTCATACACTGAATGATACAGCAGCGGGAAAACCCTCCTGAGTACTGTGTGAAAGAAAGAAAAGAAAAATTAAAAAATCTATTAAAAAGTAAAAGAAGGGTAGAAATAATATAATCTCAAATATAATTTCAGATTGAAAAGTTATAAGATTTGTTAGCAACAGCCATAGTTTATAAATTTGAACTACTCATTATTTTCAACAGCAAAGCCCACACTCCCTGCTGATAAGCTGCTTTCTTACTCACTCATCTATAAAGTGTAATTTAGTATTGTTTGAGTCTGAAATTTTTGGAGGCTAGGGATAGGGAGAGGTGGAACACAGCACTGCTGACAGATGAACTCTTAAGGTATATTCCTAACAGAGAAATTCAATGTCCAGTTCTACAGAGCTGAAAAGCCTTTCAAATCCAACTGATTATGAGACTTGTGCAACAGCTGCTGAAACCTCTTGAGACGAGGTCCACAGGTAAAGAAGTATCCATCCCATTGATTTAGATCCAGTGAAATACATATAAAGAGAGATAAATGTGAATAGCTGGTAGTGTCCCAAAATGCATCTTGAAATTTTAGGGCTGGGGACTGAATAAAGAAGAGAGTCTTCCATGCTCTCCTATCTGCATGGTTTGCTGACCAGGAACTGGCATTATTCTCAAAAGCAGTCATGCATTTAGTGAGAGAAGGTTTTGGCATTTGAAGGAATTGAAGAGATTAGGAGGAAACACAGCAAAATCACAGCACCTGAATTCCTTAATGTGAAGGAACTTTCACTCCTACCTTTTGCACAGGCTACTGCAAAGAAAAGCCAAGGTGGAAAAAGCACTGTCCATTTTTGCCTTGAAAGACATTCAGGGATGGATAGAAGAAAATGAGAGGAAAAATAAGAATGCTGCAGAGGAAAGGCAGAACTGGTGAACTTCTGCCCACTGACGATCCAAAAGGAGTGATTTCAGATGTACTGTCAGATTTCCACATGTTGAATAGATGAATGTACAGATATACAGGTCCCAGCCTAATAGATGAAGTTGTGGTTTTCCAGGAAAACACTGCCGCTGGATTTGTTGTCATTTATGGTGGATAGAAACATTGCTTATTCCTTACCCACATTCTGCAAGCTGTTCTTGATATTTAAGCAATAGCAAGGTATATGGACATTGATTCTATCTTCAGTGTTCTTCTTTTTTTAAAAAAAAATGAAGTCTGAAAGAAAAAATTTCTCTCCCCCAATTAATAGTTTAAATTGATTTACTTGAGAAAAATTGCACCATGAAAACCTCCTTTGAAGAAAAGAGCTTGAGATTCATGCAAGGGAATCTCAGCTGAAATGAAACTAGCCTTGGGACAGTAGGCACTTTACAAAGAGAATGTTTCATACTGATAACCATGAAAACAAAGTGCAAGTCTATACTTTGAGATACTTAATAACCATCTTAATGAGCAATCAAAAATTATATGCTATCAACAGGCACACACTTCCAAAAAAACCTGCCTTTAAAACTTCCAAGAAGTAACATGGAAGGATTAGCAATAAATGTTTTAAGTGACCTTCTGCTGGCTTGGAGCTGGGTTTTCAGGGCACCACATAGTCTGTTACAAATAGACCAACTTCTTCAAGCCATTTCCATTAAGTGAAGCATACTCTTCCCCTAGAAGAACTGAATCCATCATGCGAATTTTTTATACATTATTCACATCTTCCAAAATGGTCTAGTGACAAACAAATTAATCTTGGTTTCCAGCCACCCCAGCCTACACCTATAACTAACCAGGTAATGCAGTTCATTTTACATCGAACCATTTTCTATTAAACAAGGCAGAAATTGCATCAAACACTGAGGCAGAGATGGATCAGAGCACATCCTGCTGTGAGATTTGTGATTATAATCTATTTTGGAGTGAAACCCTGAATTATTCATGATTTAGTCTTCTACATTTTAACAGAGCATGGTCAGATACAGAACCATGCAGATGGATGAACATCTGGGAATACAGCCTGAGACACTGGATCCTGCCTCTCATCTGCAGAGATAGAGGAGGTCTGCAAACGGTTTGTGCTGCTCCTCAGCTTTTCTATACACTCAAAACATATGATGAATGCCTCTGAAGCTGCACTAAACACTGAAGAACTAATGAATTACATAAAAATGCTATAAAAGTCAAACATTAAGAGTCTTATAGATGTGCTAAGTCTATGCAAGATCTACTAGAAGCATCCACCACAATCATCCTTGAAAGATGGGCGCTGGACTTGCACAAAGAGAGAGGCATCATTCCTGTGTAAAAACAAACAGGAATTTTGTCTTTAAAACTCTTGCAGCTGGGAACTCCATATGAAACCACTTCCTTCCAAAGGTGTCCAGGTAGAGGTTGGAGTGCTGAAGCCCTAGGAAGTCACAGCTGAGAAGATGTTGGCTTTTGGGGTACTGGAGGCAGTTTTTGAAAGCCTGACACTGTGTCTGTACCAAGTCTTTAGAAGTGAGCTTGACTGCAGTGCCATAAGCTCCCACAGCATCAGTTTAACAATTTTACTATTGTCCATTTAGCAGTTTCTTTGATCACAATCTTTAGATGAAAGAGGGCTAAGGATGGTGGCATTTTGTTCAGCTGCTCAGTTTTATTAATATGAATTTTCATTACTTATTCCACTTTCCAGCATTTGGCACATGCTTTCCTTTTTACTGTCTACTAAACCCTGCTTTCAGATACAAGATACGTAGAAGCTGTCTTTGCTAATGTGCTTGCAATTGCATTAGGAAAGAAATATTTCAAATGAAGATAATACATTGTGAGTTCCTCAGGCACTTAGGGAAAATCAGTGACAAAGAAAGAAAGATGATTGAACTGACAATTTGGCTAGACAGGTTGTCCTGAGAAAGCATTTTAATACCGAATAACCCCAGAGAGATGCGGATTAGCTGTTGTCTGCAGTATCATTTCATGCTAAAATGTAATGCTGATACATCTTCAATACAGTTTAAAGACTTCCCTAAAAATAATCTGATTATACCGAAGCACTTTGAATAAGATTTTATGAAAAGTCCACATCTACTTTAAGTGCTGTCTTTGGATGAGAAGACTTATCATGTTGGAATGATAAAAATTCATCCAGAAAGTACTTTTTCTCTTGAACTGACTGCTAAGATTTCCAAAGTTACCCAGGAGATAGTTATGTCTACTCTTCAGATACTTAAAGTTAAGTGAAATGACTTCCACCCTTACTTTCTTGAGGTTGATCTTACTGCTTTTGTATAAGCCCAGGAAGCATTACATTTTTAGAACTAGTAATTTTTAGAACTAATAATTTTTTATGTCATCTAGAAGCGTGTTATAGTTTATAGAGGATTTTCCAATTCCAGCTGTTATCAGTACAGCTGTAGAAACAGCCCCTGGTACAAAAGATCTTATTAGCTTGCCCTCACTACAACTTTCTAGAACAGCCTTTATTTTCAGTTTAACAGATGGTATAGTACAGTTAAGAAACAGATCTCAGGAAATTGAACTGAGACACCTCTAAGCCAACAGTCTCTAAGCTGTGTGCTTGGTATAGAGTTGGTTACATTTTCTGTCTGAATTGGGACTGTTACCTTCGTTCTTAGCTTATTTCTTGGCTTCAGAGTCACTAGGAACAATTTCCTTCTGAAGAAAAGTCCTGTGTACTTTGGAAAGAATTAATTTTCCTTCTTATAAAAAAGATACCTAAAAAACCCCACTGAACCTTGCAAGGCTAACAAGAGAGGTGCAATGGACAGGCCAAGAAACTATTAAAAGGGATTTCTGAGGGTCAGCTGAAGAATTTGCCTAAGGCAAGACAAAATCCAGATCTTGCATTCCCAAAAGATGTGGGCTCTGCATCTCTGCCCTTTCTAATTTCAGTGTTGGGGGTTTTAATTTTCAAGCATATTCTTCTTATATTGCATTTTGCTGCAAGCAGTTAATTTTTTTGGTAGGGCTTTTCCCAGATGTGGCTCCACTTCAGTAAGATGCTGAGCCTCCCCATGTTCCTATCAGTTGCTTATACACACTTTAAGATGGGATCATGAAGCTGGGAAAAATCATTTTCTCCTCTGATAAGAAAACATGTCAGCAAATCTGGAGGATTTGTAGGCAGATGAGTCTCATATGAGGACCTTTTTCCACATTTTCCAGTGGGACAATAAAAAAGGCTGGGGTTGAATACCGCCTCAGAAATATCTGAAGACTGTAGAAAATCAGACTTGTTCAGTCTTAGATGCAAAGATGGATTACAACTCTGGAGGTCATACCCAATTCAAACACTGCTAAAACCTGGCAGGAATCCTCCACTTTTTATCTCAACTCCACCGTTTGTAGATAGCAAACAGCACACAAAGTTCCATGTTCAAACTTAGTACAGACACAATATATGGACATCCTCACACAAGTCTCATTTGGCCCACCATGCCATGATGAACAAAAGGAGAAAAGAAAAACGGGAGATTATGTGATTTAGAGAACAGTCCTCTAAACCACATTTTCTCAGTGCAGAGAAGATTCTTACTTGTCTTGTCCCAGAAAAAGCTGACAGCAGTGAACAGGGATGATAAACTGGGCCAATTGCTACAATTTTCACATTGCTCAGGGAAGAGAATCAGAGCAAAAACGCAGGAAACTAATTCACCCTGAAACTCAGAGGTGAGGCTAAAATACCTCTATGATTTTCAGAAAAAGAAGCAAAGCTAAAATTTTCATTTCTTTTGTTTTCAAAGACGATGAAATAAACTTAATGACTGTCTCAAGAAATAAAAATTCAACTAGAGATTTTTTTAATCATAACATAATAAATATTAGTAAAATGACAGGCAAATATTTATTCTTTTATGTGCTATATCATACTAGGAAGAAAGTAATTCAGAGTCTGAATTTGAGATAAAACTACTGTAAGGAGAGTCAAAGCCTTGAGTTTGCTGCTAAGAAGCTGAAAGCAAGGGCATAAAAAGCAAAAAAGAAATCAGGAAGGTATTTCAGATAGTTCTCAGAGAAAATTATTCAAAGAAGGCTAGGGAGCTACATGTTTTTGACATTAATGAAAACTTGCAGCACTATGAATTAAATGGACGATTAACTAAAATTAATAGATATTAAAATTATTGGCATTTAAGCACGCTTGGTAAAAAGTTCTGATGTGCTTTCAAAGCTTGGCTGCTGTTATAAAGGCACAGGCTGGGGGACGAAGCAAAGATAGAGGGAGGACTGTTTGGGGAACCAGAGAGATGTTGTGCAACATGCTTCTTAAGCAAAAACTAGCACCATGCAGCTTAGCTCAAGTGTTAAAGTAGTCATCCCACCATTCCCATCAGTAACACAAGAAAAAACAGAAAGGGCTCAATTTACCTGGTGCAAATAAAGGTCTCTGACTTATCTTGGAGTTCCCATTGAAAATTAGTTTCTTATTAATGACTGAATAAATTTAATACAATGGATACAATTTATGCTTATGTGTTTCATGTTGTGGGATCTGCATGAATTGAGAATGGCATTGAATGCACTCTGAAAACAGAAACCAGATATGACATCTCAACTATTCCAAATCAAAGAAACAAACAATCATCCAAGTATCCTGTTCCTCTCTAGTCCATCAACTGAAGATGACATTCCTGCCTGTGTGGCATCTTCCTCTCTTGGACCTGATTAACTCAAGAACTTAAACAGCTACCTGAAGTATATATAATTAAGGTGCAAAGTTAGGCAGATAGGATACTTTATAGCCAAACTTTATCTGCTCTCCCTCTCTTTTTTTTTCAGCTCAGAGAAAGTGCATGTTATGCATTAAAAAAGAGATCGTCTGGAATTCCAATGCCCATTTAGTCTGAAAAGGTCATAAAGATAAAGGTCACACTGCAAACTCTATATTAAACCATGTCTCTACATAAGCCTTCAGGGGTTTTGTTGACATTACTGTGAACTATGCACAGAGGTACAGAATCACGAAATACCAGATGGAGCAGGATCAGATCTGGTTTTACAGCAGCACAGAAACCATCTCTTGCATCAGCAGCCACATACAGCTTTCTATATATGACAATGTCTACAAATACCCCGTGTCTTTCAGTAGCTTCTCAGCACTAGACATCAATGTTGATGGTATCAAGGAACAATGAAAAGAAGTGGGGTTTGACACTGGCTAGAGGCAGCAATGGTAATCTAAATACACAATGCTCTGTCTGTAAAGCTCTCAGGATGGGTTTTGTCTTTGCTTCTTGCATGCTGAGTGTCTGGAACAACAAGGTCTTCTGCATGCTCAGGACTGTTGGCTATTCCTGTTGCAGAAATTGGTGCTGTTGGGAGTGCTATTATTTGTAACAGCAGCAATATTTAATGAAAACATTCATGTGGTAACAGAACCAAACTGGACGGTCGGGGTCACCGATTTCTCATTAAATCTGGGAAAGCTCTGTCTCACTGACCTCTGCAGTGATGCAGCATCTTGCAACTTCAGAAGCTACAGCCTACAGGGAAACCATTAGAATTGTTTGAATAGGGAAAATCTTCTAAACCATTTGAACTAGTTTAGGCATAAAGGCCACATTAAATGACAGAGGCCAAAATTTCCTAATGCTCTCCCTCTCATCTCTGTTTGGTAGGCAAAAAATCAAATATCATTATAAGGTGTTGCTTGATTAAAGTGACTCTAATAATGAAAAAGAATGTAGCGGAAGAGCAGGGGCTTCCCTCAGGGCAGCATTTTAATAAGAGTTGGTCAAGTTGCCATGGAAAGGACCAAAAGAAGTCCAAAAAAACCTGTCCATAACAGCAAAAAAGATGGATTTGCCCTGTGAGGAAAGGGTCAGTGAGGAAAGGAATGGAAATGTAAACATTAGCTAATAAACTGCATGTAGCATACTGAAGCAACCAAGGAAATGGCAGGAAAACTGTAGGAAACATATGCTGTCCTCCCCCAGGGACTAGCAGGAACCTCAGAACATGGTAATAGCTTTGGGTTTAATTTTAATATGATTGGCACATCAGAAACTGTGCTATGAATTCAGAGAGGAAATGGTGCCGCTTCTGTCTTTCATCTGCACAAACTGGCAATAAAAGGTGGATGAAAACTACTCTGACAGACCCTTTCTCCTGTGGTCCTTGTCTTTCCTGTTGGCTAAACCCATTTGCAAATAACTATGCTGAAATGGGAGCCAGGCTCAATCCCTTTAAATAAAGACTGCTGATGCACACTTTCCACTAAGTCCATGGCAAAGGCTTTTTGTTTCTCTAATCTTTCATATAGCATTTGCTTTATAACCCTTCATTTAAATAACTACACTTCGTGCAGATGCCCTGTTTTACATCCAAAGGTATGCAAACGTTACATACAAGCATCTGCAAATATTAAGAAGCACAATAATTTTCCAGGGGAAATTCTCACTTTTGAGATGTTAAATGAGTTATTCTAAATGACATTAACTGAATCAGCAACAGAAGTGGGGAAGAAATGATTAGAACATTGACTCCCATTTCCCTATTTCAACCAAGCGAGACCCTTTGCTCCCTGTCATTTTGGCAGCTAATGGCATTTCCCTGTGATTTTAAGACTTCTATGGCTTCTCCTCCTTTTTATTGAGGATGCTTCTCCCTCCCTATTTTTATAAGCAATTTAATGTAAGGCAATTTTGTGGTTGAAATCTCACATCAAAACACATTTCTCTGTTTCAGCTTGCATTCAAGACAAACTTTTGGTGGCTCCATTTGTAACCCATATGTTGAGGCATCCCATTCTGTTTCACAGTTAAATGGATGGCACTGGACTGTGAAAAGTTTGAATTAATTATTTGTGATAAACTGTGGAAAATCCGTGAATAAAATGATAATAATTGGACACAAATACGGTAAAAGCTGTCATAGAAAGAAATGCAGCACATCCATGTGTCGCATCGCATCCTGTCACAGGCACTTATGAAAGATGTAATATAAATTGTCTCAAAAACCTTGCAAAAAATAAAAGGCAGCCTGGATAGTTGTATTTTAGCAAATGTGTTTGCACTAAGGGTACCTTCTGTTGAACAGTTCTGCCCACAAGCTGTCTGTAGAATATAGAACATCTCTCGAGCATGCTTGCCACCTTGAAGCAGGGCAGTCGGAAGCAGAAAAAAAAGAACAGAATGCAGAAAAAAAGGTGAAGAAAGAGAGAAATGAGGGACAGCAAGTCTAAGTACCATAAATACATTTAGAAATGAGATTAGCAAAGTATGACAATAGAATTTAAATGACAGACAACATTAAGATTGCAGTAAATAACATAGTACGAAAAAAAACCAATTCAGCCATACAGCGCTTTTTTTTAAGCTTAGCTAAGGAGTCATAACAAAAGCAGGAATATTATTATTATTATTTTTACTGTTATCACTCTATTAAAATAGCACTCTCATTTCATTAGGAAAATGGATTTAATTGGGGGGGGCGGAGATGGGGAGACAGTTCATGGTTAGTTTTTCTTGCTCTCCAAACCACACAGCCATATGCGTTGCTTCTGGGGCGTCCTGCTCGCACCACTGGCTCCCAACTTACCGACGATATCGAACCAGAGAGGGATGTTAGAGGGCTGCACAGAGACCACCCCGACAATCTCGTTCACTTTATCGCTCTCCATGACGGTGAAGTTGTAAAAGGGTTCGTCGAAAGTCAGGGGCACGGGCGAGGGCGCAGGCTTTTTTATCCACTCAATGTGGAGACGTGCAGTTGAAGATTTTTGGGGCCGGCCATTGTCCACTGCTTTTATCTGGCAGGCACAAAGAAAAGAGGGCTCAGGCTGAGCATCCCAGCTTGGCACTTCAGACCTAATTCTACCCCAGTGTTTTAGAAAATGGTCTTTGTGATCCTATATGTAAAATCCCACGAAAAATAAGATAAGCACTTATTTTTCAGTTCTCACTTTTCTTTTTTTTTTTTTTTTTTTTTTTTTTGTATAATGCTTTGACTTTTCACTGAAAAAGCTGATTTTAAACTGAAATGTTTTGTTTAAGAAATGCTGGTGTGAGGCATCCTGCAGATGCAATTCAAACACTCCCCACAAAGATCCTCCTCTCCAGAACTAGCTTCCCTCTCTGATTTCATCTTGTACCAAGCTCCCTCTTGCAACAAAGCTGGAAGCTTTGTAATGACCCTGTCTAAGATCATGCATTTGCAAAACATGCTCACCCTGAGCATGTTTGACTGCTCTTTTTTATCTGCTGCAGAGCAATATTCCTTATATTGCCTTCCTTAGGATCTTTAATTGAATTAAATAAGTTTCAAGTAATTTCCCTCATTCCCCATACTGAATATAATTTAAAACTTTGGTCTTTTCTTTTCTTTCTCCTGTCGGTCATGTTCATTAAAAGCTGCTTTGATTGCTGCTAATTCTTATTATAAAGTTCTCTAGAAAGATGGATAGACTTGATATTTATGTGGCATGCTTAATGGATTTAGCATAGCAAAGACAAGATGAGCAGCAATAAACACTGGGCTTAAAAAAAGGCTGAATGCAGGTTACGAAATGGGTGCTTTGGTGGACAACATCAATGTTAACCAAAGGGTTTTTTTTTTTAAAAAAAAAGGTAAATGTGTCTGGCTATATAGGACCACTGGTGAAAATATGATATTATAAAGTCTTTTAAAAATGGGAAATACTTTTTTTCCTGAAATATCATGCCCTATTTCTCCCTCTGGGAATGTGTTAAGTGGGTTTGATGCTAACACTCGTCACCCTGCTCCATTCCAGACAGGCAGGCCCTTTTTGAAAAGATGCTGAGGGTGTGATGAGCAGTTTCTAGTTACAAAATCATCAGTTGTTGCATTTTAAGAAGGCTCAGATCTCAGACATGACTTTGAGGTCGCCAGAGGGAAAAGTACTCACTTACTCGAAGGCTGCTCTACTCTCATTCCTAGGTATTTCTCAAAATTTTGTTATTTATTAATTTTCCAACATTATAAAGGTAGTCCACTTTCACAAAAGACATCACTTCCAGATGTCAGACCATGGACCTCTGACGTTTTTATTTTAGCTCCTTAACTAAAACTACAACTTGTTGGCTTATTTCTGCACATGAAGAATGCACATTCCAGTCTTATATGGCTTTATATCAACTCAAGCATACTTTATTCTATCTTTCTTTGACTTTCATTATATGGTTAGAGTTCTGAAAGAAGAATTTTGACCGTGATTTCTTTTAACTGAAATTGCTTCCACAACACAGAGCACACAGTACTCCTCTCTTAGGTGCAGCCACCTAACAGAGACAATAGGTGCCCTCTGTAATGACAAACAATTATGTCCACACAAAAAGTAAGTACCCATTTGTAGCTGTATCTGCCCAGGCCAACATGATACAACTTTGGGAGCAGACAAGTGCTTGGTCTTCATTTCTGCATATTCCAAGGGAATGGCTTCAATTTGCAGGCTAACTTAACACTCAGAGAATACTTCATGACCTACAATAGCATGAATGATCTCAGACATAATTTTTTGACAGTAGTCATATATGAAAACCAGATTTCTTAATTTAGGTATTGCATACTGGGCATAAACACAGCTATATATTCCTCTTTATACAGGAGGGCCTATTTGTTTAAAAAAAAAAAAATAAAAGAAGTTGGTGAAATCATGGGTTTGTATGTCAATGAAAGTGTGCTTACTGTTAAGATGTCGTAACTGCCCGCTGTGAACTGCTTTCTGGAAGAAACCATCCCTGTTTTGGGATCAATGAAGAACTTCCCGTCATCGTTCCCATCCACAATGCTGTACGAGATTTCTGCATTAGGGCCTTCATCTTTGTCAAAGGCGAAAGCTCTGTAGATGGGCTCCCCTCTTTTCTTACGGTCCCTCTCGGGCAGCTTGATCCGATAGGCTTTCTCGGAAAACTGCGGTTTGTTATCGTTCTCATCCAGAACCTGGACCACCACCCAAACGGAGGATTGCTTGGGAGATGTGCCCCCATCTGAGACAGTTACCTGGAAAACAGCAGTACAAGTTATTCTCAACAGCTACAGTGGGACTTCATTAATTGGAGAAAAACACAAAACATAAGGAAACACCTTGCCTTCCCCAAAGCTAACCTTCAGTTCACAACGTCTTCTGCATACACAATACATGATTACCAAAAACATACTCAGTGCTTAACTCAATTGGTTCACAATGGCAAATCCAGGAATCCAGAAGACTTTTTACTTCTGAGATAAATGGAATAAGGAACCTGCAGACTAGGAAGCCAATTCTCAAAACATAAAATCCTTGTATCTCAAATTCTGCAAGTTTATCTCACAAGAGAGAACTGGAATTAACCCATTAATCTGAGATCCCTGCATTTTTTGCATACATATTTTAAAGTTTCCTCTGTCATGGAAAGAATTTGAAAGATGCATTTCTTCTTAAACCCTAAAAGAACCTCTGTCATTTCTTTCCCATTAATTATTTGGAATTTTTTAAACAACAAAAGGATTTCTGTCAGTTCTTTTCATTCATTACCCAAGAGGTGACAGCTCATTAATTCCAAACCTGCTTTATAAGATTATAAGGAGCACAGAGAGCCAGGTAACAAAAAATTTCTGCTGCGCTGTGTAGAGAGTGCACTGTGCTGCCAGAAACATGTAAGAAATAAAATCTTTGAGATGGAAGTTAATTAGTAATTTAGCTGCAACTTAAACAGAATTACTAATAATTTTCAATCTGAAACACTAAGAAAATGAAATGATTCAAGATCAACAAGCCCTCAAGAGATTTAATAATATGCCTTCAAAATGAAATCAATATGTTTCAAACTTCTCCCTCAATATTTCGATTGCATTTTTAATGAGAAAGAAATAAGGCAGAAAGTTATTTTTGTTTGCATGAAAGAAGTTCAAATTTCATTTTCAGCTACATATGGTAACATGCCAAATCCCACAGCAGCAATTTCTGATGATAGTGAGCCAAGATACTACATACCCTTCCCTGCTCATACTTATCACTGCACATCGATTGATTTGCCGGCAACTTCTTGATGTTTTATTTTTCCTTAAAAGTTTCTGTGTTCCCTTGCAAATCCTATAGTCCTGATGTCCAATCCTTAGGCAAAGCAAAATCTTCTGGGAATAATACCCCTTGGCATTGTCCCATCCTTGTGTAAAGCGTAAACTTAAGGTAACCCCAGTTTAACACTGAGATAAGCAGAAAAATCATATTTTCAATGAAAAAGGTAAAAGATATTATTCCTTTCCTGTATTTAATTATGCGTTTAAAAAGTGATGCAGTGAAAGGGAGCAGACAAAAGGAGCAGCCTCAGGGACGGAAACAGCACATTTACAGAAAAGTGAGGAGCATGGCAATATAGAGCAGCAATGTAAATTCCCCAAAACAGCCCGGAACTCTCTTGGAAAGTGGCACCCATCCTCCCAACAACACATACCAGTCTCATGTCTCTTTCCCCTGAGACTGGAGTAGAGCTTCCTAAGCGCTGAGCAGGTTTGGCAATCAGCAGTTCTTGGGATCACCACTCCTGTGATGGGGACAGCTGTTTGCAGAGTGCTGGATGGGGATCAGACCCATCCTGCAAAGCCATCAACGTGACATCTGCCAGTCACCAGCAGAGAGGTGTGGGAAGAAGACCCACATCATTATCAGTGTGCTCAGACATCCAGTTCCCACTACCAACTCTTTCCAAAACAGCATTTTTAATGCTGAAAGGCTGTACATACAGCTGTGAATCTGCCTTTTTACCCACAGTGAGAGCCATGCCACCAGGGACCTCAGCCTCTCCACTCCACTGATGATCCCCTCTATTTTTGTTTTACTCCACTGCAACTAAAAAAGCTCTAGGCCAGACAGTACGTTAAAAAAGGAAAACTTTCTTTGGGTTTCTCCACAGATAAAAATAATCATTGATGACAAGCAGTACAGGCTGTATTGCATAGAAACAATCAGAGACACACTAATCCAAACTCAAAAAAAATTCAACAAAATGATTTTTTAGGGAGTAATGTTCTTGCATTAAAAAATACTAGTGAGATTCTGGAAACCTGTTCTCTGAACAAATACAACCTTTTTTCTCTTTTTTTTTGGGACATCATCTTTGACTTGCTAGCAGTAATCAATAGAAATGATGCGTGAGTGAGATAAAGGGTTTACAACCAACTATGACAATAAAATCTTTGAAAACCACTGCGGTATAAACAGTCAAACAACTGTGATGAAAAAAACCCTAAGTAAAAAAAACCCAACTGCTCAAGAAGTGAAGCATCCTTCAGTCTTAACAGTACATTCTCACAGTTTGTCAGGTTCCCGCTGAAACCCTGACTAGCATGGTGTTGTGGCAGCAAATATTTGAATGCATTTGTTTGTGTTGTAAGCCCAAACTTGGGGGAATTCTATTCTATTTGATAACAGGAAAGTTGAACTGAAAATACCTGCTGACAGGTAACAGGAAAGAGTAACGGCAATAACATAAAATGACAGCTAATTAATAAAAATTTGAAAAGTATGCCTGAAGTTAGTCGATTCTACTTGGGCTAAAAGTTTACATCCCTGGAAAGGAAAATGATAGGTACCAGCTAAATCTTTTTCTCTGGGTGACGCTCAAAACTTCTCAAAATTACAGGATGCAACTCCATTCAAAAAGCTCTAAGTGCCAGATGCAGGAGCTGAATTTCTCTCTTTGCAGGCATGTAAGTCTCCCTTACACCAGTGATGTGATTAATTCCCTAACTGTAACTGCACCCTGGCTGATCCCTTTTCTGTACTCCATTATCCTGACCCCAGCCTGGCTATTCAGATTCTAGCCACAAACAAGGTAAAAGAGCCTCAAAAATTTCCTCTGCCCCTACAGAAAAAACCCCACCATGACAACACATTAAAACAAACCAAGAAATTGCTGCCAGTTCAGAATTGTTCCCAGACAAAAACAGGGAGAACCAGAGAGGTCATTCAGCACATCACTCTGCAAATACCATTTCCATCAGGACACAGTATCATACCAGCACTTAGGGGCCCCTCTAACCAAGGCAATTTCAATTCAAACATTACCACAGTTTTTAGCTAAACCCTTGAACAGCTGGAAACTACAGTAAAAAGTAACCAGGGAGGGGAGGGAGGTTAGGATGTTCATAGGACAAAGCTAATTCACAGCTGGTATCTCTGGAAATGCAAAAGGCAGATGTGCAAGGCACAGGAGAGCTTGCAGGAAAGAAGCTGTAATTTAGGATCAGTGAGGTTCTTTTGTTTAGAAACCTGCAGGTAGCAGGGTAGGAAAAAGAAAACAGAGAAGAAAGGTAATGCAGGTGAATGACATCTGTCATTCATCTGTCAGTCTGAGACAGACTGTCTCAAAACATGCTTGTCAAGGAGTGCCATCAAAAACCCAACAAGAGGTGACTCTCACAGTAATCAGTATGGGAAGAGGGTAAGGACAAAATCACAGCTTTCCCATCAGAGATGAGGAACGGCTGCTTGGTTAGCATGTGCTTTCCTAAACGGTGAACATCTTCTCCTGTTGGTGTGATGAGTCTGGTATCCAGATCCAACTGCTGCAGACAAGCTGCTGTTTGACCACGTGCAGCTGAGATGGACCAGCCCAGCTACCATCCCCTCTGATGCAATGGTTAGATACTGCTGCTCATGCTGTGTCAGGACAGCCTAAACAGAGGATACAACCTCCCAAAGCTGGGAAACAGCCATGAAAGCAGATGAATTTGAACTCCGTGACTAATCAGATAAAGGGCTGGTCCATTCAGCAAGGGTGGAATGTCTTAAAAGCAATGTGATTACATATTTAATAGGGCCTGAATGCAACAGAAAACAAAAATAATATGAACTATTATATATTTTCATGGTGAAATCCTAAGCATCGCTGCTATTTTCTCAGGCAGTTCCACTACAGTTTTCTCCACAAAATGAACATTTTCTGTTATGAATCTGTTTACCCATTGTCTTTAATGCTTATGACTTTACTGGAATATGTCTGTCAATACACATACAGGTATTGGTTACCTGGGAATTTCTTTGCTGAAGTATCAACAGTCACACCTTCCTTACAGTGTCTCCTTTAGCTGGATGGACCAGGACAAGGCCTCTCAAATCCCCTCTACTACTATCAGACACATATTTTTTGAGAAAAATGCACTGACATATGCATTTCTGCAGCACATTACAAATTCAGTGTAATAACAGAACTTTCTCTCCAAGTGAAACAATTTCCACTTCTTCTGCAGGATCTACTTCAGTAGGTTTGGTCTGCAGACATTAGTCCTCCCTTCCCTACAGGGCTGAGAGATTCGTGTTTATGGTTAAGTCCACAGAACAACTACAAAGGGATTTCCACAGAAGTGGAACTTCTCAGTGAAAATGAAGACTGACACTGATTGTCAGCCCACAGCTGGCAGAATTTCTTCTTTTTAGGACTAGGGAGAAGGCATGGAGGAGACATCTACTGCAGAAGTACTGCCTAAGAATCCAGCCTAATCCAACCTAGCAGACCTCAGCAATGGTGACAGAAGCAATGCTGCCTTGAGATAGTCACTTCTCCTATGAGTCAGACTGTGACTCTTAATTGGAGAAAAAGTACAGTTGTTGAATCTTTCAGAATACAAATACAACCGTGAGGACCATCCTCCTGAATTATAAGTACTATATTGAGTCTCAGTAACAAAATCTCCTGACTTCCTAGGTAATTATTAACTCAGCTGGAGGGAGCAGCTAGCAGGGATGTTACTTCAACAAGTACTAGACAATTAGCAGGTTTAATGTGAGTCATCATGCCTTGAGAAGAACAAGTATCTTCTTCCATATCATTCTTTGGCAGGAGGAAGTACTCAGCCTACCCAATTTTTAAGTTAAGAGGAACTGTCACATCACTATCATTAGCATTGCAAAAAGCTGAAGATGCCATATTTGCTTGTTTATTTTTTTAGTGTGATAACTGCTTAATGCAAAATAAAGTGAGCTGAGATACTTGTGCCTCATCAAAGAAGTCTGCTCAAGGAGGTTTTCAGGTGAAAGTCTCTCCCTTCCCCCAACAAGAAATGCTAATTTTGCTTCAGAAAGCCTTAGAAAAGAGAATCTGGTTGAGTTACTGAAGGCAGAAAAATGATCAAAGGGAAAGGGAGAGTTGAGGCATACCCCTGCTGTTAAGTCACTAATGGGTTTGTTTCTTCTGCCAACGTGTAAACGAGCTGCAATACCTATTGTAAGTCTCTGGAATTCAGCCCAAGTAGGAGAAGTGAAAGAGTATAAAGGAGAGCTCATCGAGGGATGAATAGAACTTTAAAGTCAAATGCACTGAATTACTATCTCTGCCTCTGTCAGAAAGAGACTGAACTGGTGGCTAAATTCTTACAAGAAAATATTTTTCTGAAATGCATACTGTTAGCAAACTGCATGTTGGATTATTGCTACAAAGTGAAGGCAGTGTAGCTCAAAAATATACAGAATATGAGAAAAAATAAATGTACTTTTTCTTTTTATTATTACTTTAAAACGAATACTGAGCTAGCTGTAGCAAACTAGATACCTTCTCTTTCTAATCCTTTATCTAGCAACTGTGGGAAAGAAATGGGTAGTGCTTATTTCACTTATGCTAATAGGATATGGTGCTGTCCCAAAAGACAAATTACACTTCTTGTCCAAAAGAGTTCCAATCATGTCAATATGATCCATCTTTCCTTATTTCCTTTGCAATGTGTTAATCTGGGAAATCTTTATTTTCAAACTTAAAATTAATACATTCACTCTGGCCAGGTATGAGAAATAAATAATTTAGAGTACATTTTAAATAGAGATTATTACTGACATAAACACTCTAGGTGTTTGATTAGGAATGTCAATGGCTTCCAGCCACACTCAAGCTAGAAAATGATGCATAATGGTCTGTTAAACCATTTGAGAATTAACGATGACATCAGGTAATTTCAGTGCTGTATTGCCAAAAGACAGGAAGAAAGGAAGGAAGGCAGGCTTTTTCATTTGGAGTTAAATGCTCCCTGTAGTATTTGCAAACCTAAATATTAGAAAAGTGTACTGAAGAAAGCCTTAGAGGCTTCAAATCTTAACTTTTGTTGGACTCAGAGTGCTGAGACCAGTAAACGATTACCAAAGGACCTGGCAGAATGAAATATTAGAATGAGTGACTTAAAAGTCCACAAATACTACTACTATTTCTATTACATTTATCCTTTGTCACACTTTATTCTACAAGCTTTTTTGGAAACAGAAACAGCAAACAAGTCTCTGTGAAGAAACTGAAGACTTATATTTCAGCTTTAGTAGCACTAAAAGGAAGAATCTGCATAGCTCTTGACAGTGGCCTTCTGAAAGAAAAATAGCAATTTTCCACAGACATTGCTTTTAAAGTTCATTGCAGTTTGGAGATCCTGGTGACCTTTGTGCATCAGGCTTTATTTACAGTGTTGTTCAATCAATACATGCTAGGTGAAGAACTGACCATTACTCCATTAGATTCCCAGGAAAACAGAGCAGCCTGTCATGTGTTAAAGGCAACTCCTTCAGGCAATCTCAGAAAGAACCTTCCCCTTCCTTTCCCTGAGTAAAAAGAAAACTATAATCCTTAGGAATGTCATTCTCGTAAAATTTGCTTTTGATGCAATGTAGATTAAATTTGTCCAGAAGTGACTCTAAGTCTGTCACTTTGCAGAAGTCCAGAAGCGCCTCTTACTTCCACTGGTGGAATTAAATAGAGAAAAGCTTTACCTCTACTGTCTAACTGTAGCATACAGTCACATAAGATTCAGCAGAAATCCTCTGGCAAGGAAAAGCATCGCTCAACTTTTTCTGACCTTCTAGGTGGATAACAACAGCTTGAAACTGCATGTGTCATATCCCATGTTGAGCAGTTTGCAAGGTTTGCAACAAGAAGATTGGAAGATCTGAGATGATCACAGTAAGAATATCAACCTCAGTCTCCAAACAAGAATTGTAAAGGTCTTTTGAGTACATTATGAGCTTCCTCTTTTTCCTCATAAGGCTACAGTAATGAGTCTTGCTAAATATATAATGAAGAAAGAATTGAAATGCAGAATACACTCCAAACTGTCCTCTGATAATTCCTGCTGAAAGACATTTACCCACCTTCACCCTGACACCTTACAAAAAAGATAAAGTATGATATGCAATTGCTTAAAAATAATTTTTTAGGCATATGAAACCTCTTGAGTAACAACCTATCACTAAACAGAAGTATAACTACCGTCATAGCTCCTAAACGAGACAGAAGATAAAAGTTGCCTATTGATCTTCACAGTAAACTTTGAACAAAGTGTTTAGCTCTTGCTGGAAGTGAAGATTACAATCTGAGTTTTGTGAGCAGAAAATGAATAGTCAAATGTGAGAATATTTCACTTCAAGCAGATTTAAATAACATAAAGCTTGCAAATCAAGATATGCATGCAGTTTAATGTTAGTAGCACTCTCTGTGTCAATTTTAATCTGATTCATACCTCAATATCTACTTCAGCCATTTCTGGATTTTGCTTTTCTTGTGATAAGAAACACCTGTGATTAAATATTGATAAGTTCCCCTCTATCAGATACACCTCTGCAGATATTGCCCTTCTCCAAAAATCTTATCTTAGCACTCAGGAAATACAGTAGCTCTCAGTTTTTGTGCTTCGAAAGATGTATGCGTCAGCTTGCAAGCTCACTACACTGCTGTTTCTCAAAGATTCAATTACTCCTCATTTTCTATCCACAAAAGTTACTTGATTCTCCTCTTCACTATAAGCACGAACCAAACAGCTTCTTCAGTTTCCCCAAAATGATGAAGATTGTTACACATTTCCAAACTTCCATTTTCCATTTTCCACTTTCCACTTCCTACTAGACCAATCAGTATGTGTAATCATGTAAGAAAAACATTCTGGCTATTAATAAAGACACAATATGTTATCCATGCTTCCAAGATATTTCCCTAGTATTAATAATTTATGTTGTGTTTTCATGCCCTGCTCAAAAAATACACGCTGATCTATTGCCAAAATTTAATCAAGCTATAGTACTAATCACCATGTTAACTAATCAACAGTATTTACTTTACATCCTTGTTTGGGTGTGCAGCTGTGTTAGTGTGTAGCAGGGGTCCCCAGATTCAAAACTGACGAGGAATTACCTCCCAACTCTTTTAGCAGAAACTCTCAGATTCAGAGGAGGTGTGTGGCAATACCTATCTGGCAGTAAGTCAGCAGCACTGCCCCATGCTAATGAGGTATAAGCTGCTGAAGGTCCTCTATGGAAAGGCATCGTGTGAAAGAGCTTGTTCTGTACACCCTTAAAAATATTGTGGCAGAAGCTTCTGTTACAACAAAGCAATAACTTCAACTAAAATTTTCAGTCTTCAAAGGGAATAATAATACTTTTGTGTCCTAAACTATAATATAAAAACCTACTTCTAAACAATTTTTGTCACGCTGACATCCACTGCCTTCTGATGTTGGATGAAACATCATCCCCTGTGATGGTCAGTTTTCAAACAATATTGCTGTTACTGAGGAGGTAAAATGTTTATTTGGCCAGCAATAAGATGAAAGATATACACTGTAGTTCCTTAGATTTATTTACTTTATAGGTACACTGCATCCAAATTCTGTGCGGCTATACAAAGCAGAACCAGGGATTTTCAAAAGAAGGCAACAGTTTCTTTTTTTTCTCATCCCCAAAGTAGTACTTGGTCCTGCTAACAGGGGATGACACCACCTTGTCTCTGGCCAAAAATCAGATTAAGACGGATCCAGCCCCATCTCCAGCTCCTCCTCCAGACATTCTTCTCCTGTCATCCATTTACAGCCACCTCCACCCACCAATAAACTGTTTGTGCATCTGTGCTACTGATATAATCAGGGTTTAAAACGAGCCGCCAAAAGAGAACACCCCTCCCTTCCCCAAAAGGCACACAGCAGTGAGCAATGACAATGAGAGAGCAGAACAAGGACAGGTATGCCAGCTCCCCAAGTCAGGCTGGGGCAAGTTTACTGAGATGTTTAGTCACTGAAGAAACATGCATTGTACAATTATAATTTTGGCGATTAACTCCACAATTTTACTACAGACATAAACTTAGAATCCACCCCCCAGACTCCCCTCCCAAAAAATTCTCCGTCTTTGAACTCATCACTTACCAACAAGCCTTTGATCAATACCAAAGCAGGCAAAGCCAGAACCATTAATTTTAATGTAAAAGCCATCGTGTCCCATCAGAAATGCTGAAAATATCCAGTTTTCATCTTACACTGTTTTTCCACAATATGTAAGAAACGAGTGCTCTCCATCCACACACAGGTAAAACGTTTCAAAGACGGTTTTACAACTGACAGACTGACAAGTAGCTTCTGACATTTAAAGGCAATTTAGTTTTTCCGCAGTAAAAAACGAAGTTTCCACAGTTTTATGTTCAAAATAAAGCTTACTGGTTAGAAAACTGAAGAATAAAAAATAGATTTTTAGCTGGGTAGAAAGTATATAAATCAGACTTCTAAGTGATACAAGCTTTTCCCAATTTTTGAATATCCTTTAGAGCTATTTTAAATGTGCAAAAAGCAAAAAATATATGGTTTAGGCCTCAGAAATTTATCTGCATTTACTGAATAGTCACCCAGGAAGATTGCAGTGACTGTTTTCATTAATCACAAACGAAAAAAAAATAAGATATGATTTTTTTTGTGATATTCAAGTTATTTGATAGTCATTTCTTTGGTTATCAAGGAGGTGCAAAGTAAAATTTTAATCAACTTAGAGGACAATATCATAGCAATTATTCATGCATATTTGAACAAAGTAATTTTTGGAGTCATATGAGGATTCCATCTTAAAATAACTTACAAAATAGTACAAAAATTCTCAGAAAATCAGTATCAAAAGTAATTAAAATAAGGTGAAGGAGATAAGCATGAATAAGGAGCCTGGTTGTTGGGGTTCTTCCCAAGGCAGATTTTTTAATGACAATATCATCCTGTTTTTGTCAGACCAGGTTAAAGGAAATCACATCAATAGCTGCTTTGATTTTAGTAATAAAAAGTTCTAGTTGACTTCTTGATGCCTACTTCACAAATTTCTGTTACAAATCAATTTTGGACAGCTAACAGGCATTAATTGGGCCATATTTAATCACACTTTCATCTAACAGGCAACACAGACAAGCCTTATTATCTCAACCTCTACTTGTCTTTGATTTTATATGTCCTGTAAATATCTAATAGCCAATTTATATTGGCATGGGGTCAATTTTACAAGCTGGTTGAGAATCAATCAGCTTGGGCTAAAATAAATGAAGATTCCAATCTTGAAGTAAAACTCAAGTTCTTGGGCCGACCATCTTTATTACTTTTCCCACACTGATTTTCCAGCTTGGAAAATTCAACCTGGAAAATGGGCTCAGGCATTACATCCAGTACAAAGATGTGAAACTGAAGTTCTGGTAACTGTTCTGGTGATAGAGAATGAGAGCGATCATCCCCTTCCTTGGTGGGTGCAGTAGGACTCTGTGTTTCACCAGACACCAGTACAAGCCTTGCTCTTCCTCACTAGACAAGACTGTCACAAGCTCAGCGTACCTTTAGGGACAGGTTCACTGTAACCCTCTTTTTCACGGCTATAGCTCTTTTCTCAGCTCTGCTGATTCTCTAAAAATCACCATAAACACCTGAGAATAGTCTCAGCCTCCGCAGCCATGCCATGGACAGCAGGGTACACAGATACTGCACAACTGGAGACACACACAGAGCAAGTGTAAAGACAAATATTACCCTAATGAACCACTCTCACATTGTCTGAGCAGCAAAATAATTACAGACACCTTCTTGGTAGGGAAGTACTGGCCAGCTGTGCAACCCTGAGACTTGGAAATCAATGAGAACTTTCCCATTGATTTTGGTGAGAGTGGGATGGCATCCAGAGCTCAACAATCTAATTTCAGTAGTTTTAATTCTCATTGAGCTTTTGCCCAGCCCTGGGTGTCAGTCACATGAGTACCCGAAAAGTGTGAGCCTTCAGCTAAATGGTAGGGAAGGTGCAGTGGTGATGCTGCACACACCACTGCAGCATCACCACTGTATGTCTGATAACTGACTGGGAACAATCTTATTTAGCACCCAGGCAAATGTGGGATTTTCTGTTTGCTTTAACAAAACAGCAATTTCACATGCAATTATTTCCTTCAGCACCATTTTTTTTTCCTGTTGGTTCAATCTGTTACACACATAGCCAGTGATTCTGTGAACAGCGATGTATATGGATAGTTTTCAGAATGTGTCAAGACCATACTGCCAACATAAATAAGTAGGTGTGTGTATGGGAACGAAGTCATTTTGGGGTAACGATACAACAGGAAAAGCTGTCCCCAAGTTTTAATATCCCAAAAGTGTTGAAAAGAAAAAAATCCTGTCCCAAAACCTTAATTTTCCAGATTAACACTTAGAAAACATTAAAATGTTCAGGTTATTAATATTAATTAATCAATTAATACTATTATAATTAATTAATTGCATAGTGCCTGGAGTCCTGGAAAGGGATCTTCATGTGTCAGAATAATAATAAGATGGTATTCTACTCCTGCAGTGCAGGAGGAATTTTAAAAGATCGCAACTTTGAAAACATTCTTAGCACTGATTCTTCTGCAGAATTAGTCTTTAACATGCACTTGGATTTTGTAGCCACAGGATGGCATTCACTGCTGTGCAAAGGGTCAATAAAATGTAAAACGTGAGTGGAGCTTAGGAAGCACACTTTTTATCTGCGGAAAGGAAATATTTAATCAAGAATGATTAATATAAATTTACTGCTTTCTATTGATGAGAATTATTGATTCAAGAATATAATACAGAAATCTTAACATGCATAGGCCTTAAGGTTCATGTTCTTACTGCACGGGCACCGTGGCCCTCAATAGATAGATATCTTGCCTGACTCCAGTAAGCTGTGACTCTAAAAATACAGAGCAGCAATTCCAGCCTTGGATACTAGCAACTGCATAAAACACCTCAGTTTCACTTCCATGGTTTACAGAGTCAAAGTCACTCTTTATTGGATTTATACAGGCTCATAATTTACTGTTTATTTTCCCATTAGGGCAGTGTATGGGGTAGGTGTTGACACATAGCATACCAACGGGAGGACAGCTGGACCGAACGAATGGCCGAGGTGACCGATAATTGGACTGCAAATGTCAAAGAGGGGGGTTGAAAAGACAGGTATATCAACCCACACATACTTTTCCCAGTTGTGAAATGAAAGTTAAGAGCAGGGACAATCAGCTACTAGTAGTTACAATTTATAGAACTGGATTTGAAGTCAGTGGGAGGCAGCACCCAATTAACGGCAGTAGAGCCGTCTAAAGTGACTGGTGAAATGACTGGATTTAGAGTGATGAGCAGGAATGTCAGATGGAGAGACAACCAAGTAATGCTATTAACCTTTGTGAGATTGCCTCCCTGATAATGTGGTCTGGGGGACAATAAAACACTGCATGAGACAATATGCCCAACTTGGTAGTGCAGGACTGATATATGGGAGAAGGTGGCGAATTTCCCTGGATTCATTTTATGGGCCTCCAATTAGCCCCGACTAGATGAAGGGAATGAAAGGAAGAAGCAGAAGGGGTCCCTCTAATGAGTTGCTTTCTTGGTTTGTAGCAGAAAAGATTGAAAAATTAAAGTTCTGCTTTGCTTTTGGGACTGCCTCAGGAGATGTTAAAGGGGCAGGGTACTCTGTTGGAAGCAGCTGTGAGAGAGCTCCTGATTTATGGGAGGTCTTGAACAGCACAAGCACATCCTGTCAGGACCAGTGCAGGAGGTGTGATCCTTTGGCACAGGTATGCCAAAGGATTATGACATGCCAGCCCCATGCACTAATCCCCATGGTCAATGCTAGGTCACTACTGCAGGTGTTTGCTCATGATATGGAGTTCTGGTTGACACTACCTAGAGATGTTGCCACTGCTCCCTTTGAGAAATTCCATACAGAATATAAACGAACTTGTTCTCCAAAAGTGCATCCAGTTTTAGAAGTGGGGTATTAGGAGTGGACCTAATCCACAGATTACTAATATGACAAAATATATAAAACCGATTTACAGGCTTAGTGAGACAGTTTGTCAATAAAGTGAAGTTCAAGTGCAGTTCCTGTTTTGGCATGTAAACCTGGTGAATGTGTTCTCATTAACCTCTAGCACAAATGTGTAATTTATTCTTAAAATCTACTACCTTTTGGGCTTTCAATGCCTAGTGGAACATCCTGCACTCCAGAGAAACCAGGGGTGTGTCTCAAGTTAGGGAGAAGTCATGAGGTAGCTCTCAGCTATAGCTTGGAGGAGAGGGAAGGGACACCAATTAACTCTGCAAGAACGGAATGAGCTGAAAACCAGCCCACAGCTCTGAGCTGGGTAATGTGCTTTGTCAGGAAAGCAGAATAAATGACTGTCTCATGCTGAGCACCGTGCTGCAGCAGCAGGGATTTCTTTTGGGACCTGAGCAGCTTGCTGGAAGTTGGGCATCCCATCACCACTGTGATCCATCATCAGGCACCCTCCCAGGGCTGCAGAAATAACACATCCTCTGTACACTTCAGACTTCTTTTTATTAAAAAAGCCACAGCTTTCAATTGATACCTTCACACTGAGAGTCAGATATTATGAGGATTGAATGCCTTGAAGAGAAGGCATTGAAATAAAATATTATTTTACTTTTTAAATGTCATTCCCTGGCTGAGGTGCTGCAGAGAAGACTGCACTCAGGCAGTATTTACTGTGTTGCAACAAAAACAGTGAAAGATCCTTAACTGTACATATCCTTGGTAAATGCCAGTGGAAAAGACAGAACAGGCTTTAGTATTCAATTCAATCCCACAAACATATGTCCAAAGCTACACAAAGAGAGTTTGTGCAGGTCCATTTGAACAACCGGGTTTTGGTGAGAAGGATAAGGACTAAATGCAAATTAACCTCACGTGTCAGTTAATGTTTTGATTCCTTCTGCTACAAATTATGGTCTATTGAGACCAAGCTAACACACAACCCTCATTGCCTTCTGTCCCTCTCAGTCAACAGATATCATGCCATTTTGGCATACTTTGATGTATAGGATAATAAAGCATTATCTCTGCTTATCTAAAATGTGGTCCAAAATTTAGGATTTCATGGAAATTTTCTAAGCGTTTTTTAAGCTGTGGTCAAGTGTTGCGGTTTTAAAAAAGTGTGGCAGCAATGTAAAAAGCCATGTGTTTATATTCTCCCTCTTTTTTTCCCAATATAGTCTTTAAAATAACAATCTGAGGATTAAGAACACTTGTTTTAGTTTATACAACACCTTAATAACTGACTGAAAGGATAGTGGAAGAATACAAGATACTATAGGAAACCCAGATATATTTGAGGTTATGGAAGAATATATTAAGTTATTTACTGGTATCGGTATTAAAGCTAACATGCTGGGTCTCAGGAAAGTCAAAGCCATGAATCGACAGACTACTACTATCAATATTTGTATTTTTTACTTTCCCAGGGAATGTGAGAGAAAATAACTCATTATTTTGATTCTGACATTTTTGCTCTCAAAATTCCTTGCTTTTGAATATTTAGAATAATCCTTGCCAAAGAAAGTACTACTTTTTGCCAAACCATAAAATGTACTTTAGGACTGCTATGACAACATTTTCAATGTCTCTGTATCATTAGAGATTAGCAAACAACAATATTACACTTGAGACTGATGAGATTAATCTGTTTCTTGACAACTGAAATTTGTTAGGCCGTGAAAAGAAAATTACTGGTTTTGAGGGACAATTTTTTTGCACTTGATGCTTCAGGGCCTTTGTACTTTTCTGTTTAAATCATATCTTCATAAAAAGAAAAATAACTGTTTGGTCTCTGATTATTATCAAGCTGAAGTCAGATAAGAAAAACATCAGGATCTTATGTTCTGTGATAATATGTTTAGGGAGAAAAAAAGTGTAAATTATGCTTACTAAACTGATTCTTAAACTGATTAGAGGTTTTATTATCTCTAGGTATTTAGTAAATACCTTAATTTGTGTCATGTTACAAATTATGCTGAGAACTCCAATCTTATTTCAGCACATTTCACACACTGATGCACTTTTGCCATAACAAATTATTTCTAAAATGAAAAAAAAAAAAAAAAAAAAGGTAAAATTTTTTTCAAACTACATGATTTTGCTTGACATTTTCCTATCCTTCCCAGACTGTTTTTCTAGATTAATATGTATGTTTAAGGATTATATGGTGGAGGGACAGTGTGGTGATGTGGGAAAGATCTGAATGATCAGAAAAAGAGGGAAAATACATTATATTAAAGGACATTACAAGCTACAGTGAGAAGACTGTGAGATGTGATGAGGCTCAAAGAAAATGTTGTGTATTCATTGTGTACTGGTAAAAGGTTGTCATCAAATGCACGGACTGGAGTGGGCTATTTTGTGGAATACCGAGTTTTTAATGCATCACCAGTACTGGAAATGATAAACCCCTGAATAAGAAAAGCACTAAGAAGGGAAAGAGAGTAAAAAAACCCCAAAAAGCAGAGGACAGAGCACTTACAAAACACGTATGTGTAAAACTAACCCAAAGACCACTCAAGACAACAGAGTTGGAAAGTTCATGCTGGGATCCCTACATAGGGTATTGCAGGGTGGTTGGATTTGGTGCATATAAATGGTGGTGGCTAGTGAAGTTGCTGTGAAAAAATCCCAGAATCAACTTTTTTTTAGCAATAACAAGCCTGAATTTGGAACAGCTGAGAACAGATCACCCTGGGAGAAAGAACAAATGGATGCAAATCTCATTTAAGGGCATTTTTCTAGATGATGGATTAATTAAAAGGCATGCTAGGATTTCCCATGCCCAGAAAGGATTTTAGTACAGATGCAATGCTTTCCTAACTGAGGAAGAAGATGGTCCCCTGCCCTAAATTCAACTCTCAGCTTGATCTTAGCTGTGAAGGCAGGAAAGCAAGACCTCTGCAAAATGTATGTGCATGCATGCATGTTTGTGTGCTCAAACATTACAGACATAACTTAACAGTCTGGCAGATGATGCGTATTACACATGCTACAAAAAATATGATACAGCACTGAAGCAGACATGCTTCAGAAAACACAAAGGCCCTGTATATCTAAAAAAGCTTCAAATCATGTGAAAGATTTCATGTGGCTTCTGCAGAAGATTAAAACATTGGTACATTCATATAAAAATGTGAAGATTTAGCAAAGCAGTGCACCCTGCACAATGACTCTTTGTTTCAACAAGCACAGAGTCTGGCAAAAGAGACACCCTGAAGAGTATATCCGACCAATTTGGGCCTGGTAGGTGGGCTTCAGCCCATAAAAAAGGGAGCTACAGATCTTAAGAAACATACAATGAAGAAAAAACCTGTTAGCCCTGAGCTAATCTATGAGCTAATCCCTCAGTGAGAACACAACATTAGACCAAACTTCTAAACCCCAACTGAAAAGCTTGATACAGATTAACCACAGAATTTGCCTGCACAAGCTTAGCATGAGGAATGATTTATAAGACAAGAAGGAAGACCACTAATACATCCCTCTCTGTTTCAACAGCATTTAACACATGGGTGCAGACCTAATTTTTGAAGCATGCAATAAAACTTGGTGTTTTTATAATACTTTTCCACTCATTTGCATTGATCTAATGCTATGCTATCTCGCAGTTCTGCAAAGAGAAGAGAGAGGTATTGAGTATGTTTTAAATTGCTTTTCTCTCATGCATTCACTCATTTCCAACTCACCTGGGGAAATGCAGCCATGGGCACCAATGTCTAATTCTTTTATCCTTGGATTATTAGGGATAAATTTAGGAAAATCATTGCTACTGAAGCCAGACTAAGCACATCACTCAGGACAAGCAAAGGAATTGAACTAGCCCCCAGCATAATACTTTCCCCTCTCTACAATGACATCACACATCTTAATATAATGCTAGTTAATCATAAGGTAATTTTCTTGCAATACTCCATGATGCTGAGTCCAGTGAGATTTTAATTAGGTCCAGAGGGTTAAGAAAGCACCTCTACACCCCTAGGCTCCCAGGAGACGCTCAGAACCTTGTAGGGTAGCTGACTGCAGGCTACATTTCCTTCCTGGCACAACTGCTTCTTTTCTGTTATGCCTTTAAAAGATTTGGAAAATGCCTGATAAGATAAGCACAAGGTCTCTATGCTGAGTATCTCCTTCCATGCATCCATGCTGAGGTGTTTAGAGCCAAGACCTGCTTAGAATGCTGTGGGTCTACAAGGAAAATCCTAAAAGAGGCATTTGATGCCCAGCATGAAAAAGCCAACAGAGCTGTGCTTTGTGGATATTAATTTCTTCATTTCATGACCCAGCAGTTCCGGTCAGTGATTCATGAAATCTGTAGAACAACCTCCCTCCCTCTGCAAATGTCAGATATATGCAAATCATTCCTTGACTAAAGCAAAACTCCAGGCAATCAGAAAAGTGATTTTTCTAATGAGAGACAACCACCATGGCAGACAGCAGTATGTGAACCAATGCCTCAGCCCTGGATCTTGCCATTCAAAACATGAACCTGAATGAGTACCTGCAAAATCATCTGTATCTTGAAACTGGGCCAGGTTTTCATCTAAATAGGTAATCAGTTTTTTATTCTGGATCATACCAATTGCTCCTTGCCCATTTCTTGCAGACTCACTGTCCAAATGAAACATGATTTAGTGAAAAAATATATTTGGGGCAGTATTCCACCGTAGATAGTCTATCTCAACATATGCCAATGAACTGGGAAAATCAAATCTTCTCCATAAGCTGATGAGGGAATAAATAATATATGAGCTGTGCTTTCTTACTTTAATCTCAAATAAATTAACGCAAGCTTACATTTCACCTATAAAAGGTCAGTAAGCTATCTGGCTCATTCCTGTAATCATCAAGTATTTGTAAGAAAGCCCCACAGTTTTGCATATTGAGTTATGAAGATTTTTTACTTAGGAAGCGCATTAAAGATAGAAAACAGGACTGCTTTTCTTCATTACTATTGGTATCCTGAATCAATAAAACAGACCAACCAAACAAGCATGAGATTTTTAATGCTGGACTAAAATCCTGCCATGTAAGAACTTCCATATAGTATCAGATTAGCTGGATGGCTTTAAACACTCTCCAAGAGAGGCCAGAATGAGGTACTCTGATATTAATGATGCACTGATGGAACTCTCAGTAGCATATATGTCCTTGACATAACCCTGGGGTTAGCATGTGCAAAACAATTTTGAGAGAATCAAACTAATCATAAGAAAGTTAAAAGAATGAGATTATTATCTAAAAAAATTAAGATTTATATCAGCCATTAGCATAATGCAAAAAAATAAACAAAGCATCCTCAGGGTTGACTTAGAAGTCTACAAATTTTATGGAAATGTCACAGTTACTCTTTGCATACCCAGTCTCTCAAGGCTATTGGTATTTCATTGAATACCTGAAATGAGCTGAGGGTCCCTGCTACTATTTGATATACACAGAGCCATTCTTGCTCTTGCTCTTTGGTATATATATTGTGCCATCAGAATTGTGGGCATATTTTCCAATGGCTACCTGAATTTAACATGGAAAACTAAGGACTTTAAACACACAATTGTTATTTTTTTTTTTTTTTTTTTTCCCAATCCAAGCTTAATTTGCCCTATTGTTAAGAATTTATAAGGTGATATTTTTTCTTATTTAATAAGAAAACAGAAATAAGATTGCACTGCATGAAGAAAAGTGTTATTAAATTCAGTTTTCCCAATGCTTAGGTTCTGTTACTTGTGTTACTTCTGAAGACGTTATCTAAAGTAATGGGACATTTGGGAGCTATTGAAATTTGTAATAATAAAGGAAAATAATCTGTAAACCCACGATGCCTTAATTATTTTGCTGTTTAAAATTTCTGTTCATATCTCTTGCACAGAGATCACTCACTTAACAATGGAATTAGTAATATATTCAGTGATGCACTTGATAATTCTTCATCTTCCCAGATCACGTAAGTTAGAGGAAACAGTCTAGCTGAGGAGACAACCTGTCACTGCAGACAGATGAATCACACCAGGACTCTTCCCATATTTTGCTGTGTAAGACTTTCTGCCCAAATATACATGAGAAGCAGTGTGCAATGTCATATGTAAATCTGCCTCTGAAGGATAGCTTTAACCTCCAGTCATCTCCTATCCTTGGAGAGCTGTTGTCTGTTTTTGAAAATAGCAGCAGAACACTGGGTGCAGGAAGGAAACCTGCATCATGGGATGAGTGAGCTCAGTTTGTGCCTCCTAAGCCCAGACCTCGTGTCTCTGCTAGATCTACCACCACACTGGCCAGGTGAATTTCCCCTCTGCTGACAACACCATGGAGAGGTAATATGAAATGAATGTGTTTTTGATTTCCTTTAGAACTTTGTTTTCTTATCTTTCTTTCCTCCTCACCCTCTTTCCCTTTTCTTTTTTCCTCTTAACTTTGAAGTTGACATTAAAGTTCAGTGTGTCACCATTTGAAGATGACACTGATACATCTTTCATTGTTCTTTCAGAAAGCTGCCTCTATAAACAAACTATTCAACTAGAAATACTTTCAGCTGTGTTAGAAATAGTTAAAATAGTTCTCTTATTTCCAGCAAGCACAACCAGTAATACTTTTTGAATTCAAGCTAGAAAGAAGAGGCTGTTTACCTGTTTTTTAAACTTCCTTTGCATTTTCTGATAGGCTTCAGTGTCAAAAAGGGAAAGGCATGTGCCTTTGGAGCCATTTAAACCTCAGACAAAATGTTCAATCAGACACACTGCCTCATTTTTACACCATCACCAGCATGTCACTGAGAAAAAATGCAGCTTTCTCTGCCAAATGTGGGCAATGCTAAAGAACCATGAAACAAATGCTTACACAGACTTGTAATCCAGGATTTAAGCAATCAATGTGCTGTAGAGCACTATTCAGCTACATAAACCCAATGAACTTCAGCTTTTGTACTTCTCCTGTAAAAATATACATGAGCATATTGCCACACAGCTGCCTATATCCATCAGAAAACGTTGCAGTTTCTCACAAAGGACCACTGACTTCAGGCATCACCACTAGCAAAGGCTACAACCCAAGTGAGCAGGATCGACAGCAAAACAAACTTAAATTTGTTAAGTTCTTGTGTGGGAGAGCTGGAGGAAAAGAAGAGAATGGTGGAGAACACAGGCTGGTCCAAAGCTGAGCCACCAGTGTGGTGTTTGTGGGAAGAACTGAGAGGTAGAGCTATTTTTAAATGCCACTTAGCAAGTTTTTAAACTCCTCCTCCCCTTCAAACTGTGGCCATAAACTTTTCAGCAGCAACTTCCCCAGTGAAATTCTGGACCAAATTCCCAGTGGAATAAAATTATAATCCCTCTATCAACATTCCCCTCACATTTACGACTCCCCATTAAATGAGTGGAAATTCGAATTCTTTTTAGAAGGCTCCAATTACAGCAGATTATAATGTTTCCCTCTAATTACTGCATACAAATACATGCCACGTAACCCAGTTTATTGTACCCTTAGTGTACCTACAGTAAATAGAAACCAACGTGTTTCATTCAGCCCATGTATTTTGACACATCGGATTTAGCAATTTGTCTTCATTACAACCCCTTGCACTGTTACTGCCATCCTTCTCAGTGCTGTGCTCGAGCCTTGCAGCAGGAAGATTGATGAAGCTTGTGTATACTGATTTGTGACAAAAGCAGGGCCCTTGAGAGGCACTGTTACCATTCTGATAGCACTAAGTGGGCTAAAAATTAGCTGCACTAAGCCAATACTGTGCTCCCACTTCTCCTCCTCCTCCTCAATTAGGGTACATGACTTGGACCTTGAAAGGCTAAGGCTGCTGTAACACTATTTTTAAACCCATTGCCTTCAGTTGCTTTGTCACTTCTGAAGAGATTTAAAGTTCTGACCATGCTTATTAACAGCTACTTTTATTCCTCAGAGACACTTTGAATAGACAGGTTTTTCACCGTGACAAATGTTAAAAGATATTTTCTGAATGAATCTGCAGTGGTAAATTTAAATAGCTATTTCAGTGTTTTGGAGGAACAGATACTATGGATACAATTTTAAAAAGTGGCTAAATGTCTGAAGAGCCCACACCACACTTGCTCATCAGGGAGAGACTAAACAGCCTCGGCACTTTAAAAGCACCAACCTACTATATACCATTATCAAGAGGATGGAGAGGTCATCTCTCACTACAGACAATTCATCCCTTCAATCATGAAGTTTCAAAGACTGTTGCTAGAATTGCACATTGAAGCCTGTAACTCTTCTGGCTCATTCTTTTGCTAAACACAGGTCTTGACACAGCAATTCCCAACAAGCTGAACAGCCCGGTGGTGGCTGCATTTTGCAGAGGCTTTCTGGGTTGGAAACATGAGTAACAAGACCTCTACAACAGTGTGTTTAGAAACTGCTCAGGGTGAGAAAACGTGCTCAGATCCACTTTCTGGGCTGAATGTGCACATAAAAGAACTGTAGACTGATTCAGCAATCCTCCCCCATCCAGTTGCTCATGTACACTGGAAAGCAGACCAGGAACTAGTCATGTTCTGGACATCTCAGAATCAGCTGACACCACACAAGCGTGCAGATCCTGCATGAAATGGTTTAACTTTTATGCTTATTATGGGACCTCCACCACTCCTGCAGCTGTTTGAATAAAATCACATAGGAAAATCACTAGAGTTTGTAAAACTGTCAACCAGCATTAGATGTCTATAAAAACCGTGGGTAGAAAAAAACTAACAGACTGGTTTTTTTGAGATTTTTTTTTGTTTCCATAGCTCAAAATCCACTAACATTCTCCACTTCTAGTTTCCTTTTTAGTAAATTAGCATAATATGAGAAGAGAATGCAAAGTGTTAACATAGAAATTATTAGAAGACAACACATGTTTTGAAGAAGGAGTAAGCAAAAGAAGGAAAGAAGAGGATGATGTATTCAATTATTGAAGGAGAATAGAGCCAAATCACCTGAAACTTGCATCTCACTTGGAAATACATCACTATTCTCATTCACTTGCAAAGCAAGCAGGTAGCTCTCAAGACTACCTTTCGTCTTTCAGATTGTTATTTAAATACTTCATCCTAACTACAAAATATTTGAGAAAGTCTGTGAAATAGAACAAATGCTTTTGTCTTGCTTCATGTGAGAAAGCAATGTAATCAAGTGGTCATTTTTCTCCCATTTCAGGCAGAACCATTCCATTAATAAGAATGCACAAAAGCAAGAGACCATCCTTATAAAATCCAGTGAAATCCAATTTAAACCTTAGCAGCAAAATTCTACCTGATAACAAGCACTGAATACAAGCTGCAGCTTTGCAAGGCATTATAAACGTGTCAGAGAAAAATTAAGCCCTCAGCTGGGGAGCTTGAAAAGAAAGCATTGATAATGCCACAATCAATGAAAAACCTGGGAGAAGCAGTTCTTTTTTTTACCCCCTCCTTCCAAAATGCCAAACAAACAAACAAACAAACAATACCCCCAAAAATATCACCAAAGCAAACAGAAAATCTCCATTACTATAAAGGGGAGTCAATTTCTGACTTCTTCATGCATCTTTTGGCTCAGGGTCTAGACATGTTTCTGCACTCACTTTGGAACATACTCCTGAGTAAGTGTAAGTCCTGTGACAGCAGCCTGAAGTACCATTAAAAAAATAATCCATGTGGACACAGGTCCATACATCTAAAGAGGACAATTAAAGGCGGAAGGAAGAAGAAATGCACATTTGACCCTGGCCTCAGTACTTTGCAACAAAATTCTTGTGGACATACAAGGAGAGTAATTTTTCACCTTTCCTAAGCATGTCAGCCTTAAAAATATACATCCAGTCCTTGCTGGAAATTCATGTTTCCTCTGATATAGACAGGGACAGACAACTCCAGAAAAACAACTCTAAGCCATCACAAGCAGTGGTCTGGAGACTAGCACTGTCACTACACACGAGTGAAAGAAATACTGTTAATAATGAAATTTGCTAAGTAAATTCTGGCAGGTACTTAGAGGGTATAGCGTCTCTGTCAAAATCACGCTTATTAAAAGTAATTAAAAAGTTGTATCTGGGAAAGGTCCATCAGCGGCTCACACAGACACTGGGCAAAGGGGAGCAAGGGTTGCTAGGTCAAGTACTAATCAGAGCTTTTCAAAGGGAGCCAAGTCTGCGCTCCTTTACACCAGACAGACTCCTGGAAGAACGGTATGAAATGAAGCCGGAAGGGAAACACTGTGCTGCTGGGAAACCACGGCTGTCCTGGCAATTAAGGCCTCCCCAGGGGGTTAATTACACAGAGACGGACAGGCGTTTTAGAAAACGTTTCTCAGTTTGCCACAAGAACAAGCACAGCTTGACCAGCCTGGCTCTGGATGCCAGCCTGTGTGCGATGTGCAGCAGGAACGCGCCTCCCAGGAGGCAGCGCTGGGCAATGCCTCAGCAGCAGCAAAAAGGAGTAATTTCACCACTGGGGCTGTGCCTCTACCAGAATCCAACTCCCTTCCTCACTCACTGTTCCCAGGTGGGCTTTACAATGTGGTCATATCCATGCACTTCTGCAGGACACCCTGCTTCTGTGTTTCCCTCCTCCATAGCTGCCCTCCACTCCCCATTCACAAGCCTTGGAGCAGTGTTAAGACACAAATTTCCCACTACTGCATCTTCTGCCCCCAAAATCTTGCAGATGGCTATTTTTTTAAACGATATACAATGCAGGGGAAAGAAGAGATTAACTTGTATTGATGACTAAAGCTAAATTCCTATAAGTAACTGATTTGTTTTCTTTCTGCTATTAATAGTAGCACTTCCCCATCTGTATGGGAATCCTTTGGAAAATGTGCATTTGGCATGTTTCACTGAGATCTCTGAGGCAAATGCATACATCACAGAATCACAGAATTACAGAATCACAGAATGGTTGATGTTGGAAGGGACCTGTGGAACTCGTCTAGTCCAACCCATAATAAACCCAGCTGGCTGTGCAGGATCACATCCAGACAGGTTTTGAGTGTCTCTATATAAAGAGGCTCTACAACCTCTGTGTGCATTCTGTTCTAGTGCTCTGTCACTCTCACAGAAAATAAGTTTTTTTCTCACAATCAGATGGAACTTCTGGTGCTTCATTTTGTGTTAACTTGTTATCCACAAGGATTACCTGGTCCTTCTCTGCAGAGCAAAGGAGACTTACAGACCCAAGGTTCTCATGAATGGACAAATTTCAAAATCAATGCCCCTTTCATTCCATTTGTGATCTTCTCTGACAGTATAAACTGGAAAGCTTGAAGTTATTGGAATACATGATTACTTTACTAACTTTACAACTTAAATCCTAAAAAGGGAAAAATCCTATTTCCCTCCAATTTATTTATGACATGGAATGTGTAAGAATCTAATCTTTCTGAATTATCAAGAAAAAACCTCAACCCAAACTTGTATAGTAATAATCAACCCTTCTCTACTGTGTTCTGTGCTAACCAAAATAATTTGGGATTTCTAGCAAATAAAAAAACATAATGAATATGCTAATATATATATTTTACTACATTTTGCTGTCAGGTAGTGCTTGCATTGGGAATTGTTGTGTCCAGATGTTTTTTAGCTTGTATGGAAGAGCATTTCCTAAAAAATATAGTAGGGATGATTGCTTATGTAGGACAATATGGTTCTTTTAACGTGTACCAACAGGAATCAAAAATTCCTTACCCCATAAATAGACAAAAGAACAGAGTCAAGGAACTTTTACCCAAAGGAAGAAACCCCACAGCATGGTGTACAGAAATGTGAAAGAAAACACATGTGGCAAACACAGCAGTTTACAAGTCTATCACTCCATATCCAACACATGTGAGCTCCTTATGAAGAGTAGCATTCATGACAAGGGCCAGTGGTTTACATCATCTTTTTTAGAAGGCTATTTTTAACTTGAAAATTGTTGTTAGCAGTCCCAATAAGCAAAAGCTAAAAAAAATTTATCACTGCCCCTGATAATGCAGTGCATATGAAAAAGTTAAAAGTTTGCTTTCATCCAAATTACTAGTTTGCACATTAGATCCAAGATGCAAAATTTAAACTGGTTTAACCTGAGGGACTAAAAATCTTGGCAGGGTTGGGGTCATTCTACATATTTTAAAAAAATATATTTTTCTCTGGATATTCTAAATTTCTGTCACAAACAAAATTTAAGAGCTACAATAAAAGACTTAAGTAGAAGTAAAAGTAGATTAGAGGTGCGAAATAAGTGTTCAACTTTTGTTCAATTTTTTTCCTGTGCTTGCGAATTGCAATATGTTTTTTTTCTTCTGTATAATCAGGCAATTCCCAGCTTTGTGTGAGTCTGTTATAAATGCAGAGAAAGGAGAATACCACTCTCCTGGAACAGGAAGAAGTGATTTTAAACTACAAAAATCAGCTAACCTCTTAACATATATTTTCCGCTTAAACTTACCTCCAAAAAATGTTCTGCTTGCTGTTCCCGATCCAATTTTCTGGATGTTGTGGTAATCAGACCTGTGGAAAAAGTATGATATTTGATTGTCAATAGCCATTGAAAAAGATATATCTTTATCAACCTAAAAACAAATTTTTCTCTAAAACACTCAAAGGAAAAAAAGATCTATTTGAAGCTACATCAGACACAGATCTCTTGACATCTGTCAAGTATTTTATTTCTCAGTCCAACCATTATCACCTTCCGACCAGCAATGAATCTTAAAAACGCTGTGAGAAAAGTAACTGAGGAAGTTAACTGTGTGTCTGCAGTTAACATGCTACATTTATTACAGTGAATAAGAAAACTCACTGAAGAACAGTATCTGTCTTATGATTAAGAGTTTCAATGAATCATTTGCATTTGACTGAAATTCTTCTGTTATAAACCTCATTAAATATTTCAGAGTTCTCAAACAATTAATGGGATAGGATGCTGATTACTTCCACGCCAAGAATACTAGACAAAGAAGGTTATTTCTGTAACAACTACTTGCATGCATAATGATTTCCAAATGTAAAAATTCTAATGCATTAAAGGTTTTGTACTACAATTTCATCAATTTGTTCCATGCTCAAATTGAGTCTTTATTTTAAAGTGCCTTTTTTACATGAGGACGATCAAGGTATCTTTTTTAAAGCAATGTACTTCTACAAATGATTAAACTCTTGTGAGATTTATACCATGGAAAGAAAAGGAAATAATTCCATAGTTCCCTTAAGGAAAGTGATGCATACCTTCTAGGAACATTTTACAGCTTCTAGCTTGTTTTGTTTTTCATTTTGTTCTTACCAGAGATTTAAAGGGCAGATTTGGGCTTTCCCTCATACAAAATATTTCTTTGGATAGGAAAAAGCATTATGTGCTTGTTTTTTGATAGACCAACTTCTCCTAGAGATAAAGCTGATTTTGCAGACAATGCCAACGGGCCAAGTTGTTCTTAAGAATTTGTCATCTTTAAGATTACCAAGGGAGAAAAGAAAATAAATTTTTCCTGGATTAACTATTCTACTTATTTAATTAATCAGACCAGCCAAACAAATCCATGATGACCCTGAATTCCTAAAAAAACCCCATCAGCAATGTCTAAATAAGACTTCTAGTCCCAGAAGGCTTCTACAGCTACAGCTCCTCATATGTTATCATGTTCTTGGAGGATTTCATTTACTGAGTTTGGTGAGAAGAGAAGAAATATTACTTGAAATAATGGGATGAAATGAACAAAGGGGAGCGCACTCTACTTCCAGGATTTCAGACTCATTTCAAGATACATCAGACCACAGAAGTGACACCCAAAGGAGAGGTCACAGAAGTTAAGAGTGGATCATTACAATTACATGGAAGAAGCTGGTGCTGGCAAAAAGCTGAAAAAACAAAACCGGTATTGCCTGTATCAAGCCGTTGTAAGTATTCAAAACTGTTACACCATATGGGAGACATCTATCTACTCACTGCATGAGTTTAAACAGAAATGACAGCACAGATGATAAATTGGTGTCATTCACACAAGATCCCCCCATGTCTAAAAAGAACTCTGAAGATACAGGCAAGCAATTCCTAGTTATGAAAGATGTTCAGCCCCAATAAATTGATAAATTAAAGATTTCAAATTTGAAATATCCCTATTCATCAAATGCATGGCCACTATGGGTATTTATCAAGCACAACCCAATGACAGTGCAGAATATGATTATTTTTGTATTATCTTCCACTTCCTTCATTCCTAATGTGCCATTGTGAACTCTACTTACTTTCTTCTTAAACAAGAGATCTCTAGGTGTAAATTATAGAAGGTCTTTCTCCTCATCATCTTCTTCAGGCAGAGAAATTCACATTCCTCTTGAAGTTCCAAGAGCTAACATTTGAAACTGAATATCATGAACCCTTAGAATGAATAGTACTTGTCTTTCAGTAATAAAAATAAAACTATTACTACTACTGCTCTTCCTCACAAAACTACTGTTCTCACAGAGGAGGTTTTTTGTTTCCCTTTGTTTAATGTTAAGTCTTTTTGAGTGCAATAATTGTCAGAGTGCCTTCAGACCTGAATTTTCTTCTAAAAGAGAAACATGAACACACAGCAAGTCTCTACAACAGAACTGCCTGTATTTTAAATGTAGCAGATCATAGAAGATTTATCACTCAGATGTAAGAGCTGATCCTAAAGGGCGGCAGGCAGCAGACCATCACCATCAGTTCTGCAGACCTGATTGTGAATATGCTGATTGTGAACCATCACAACTGCTTGTTTTTCCAAGACAGCTCTACATACAACACCCATTCTGGGCAGTTTCATCAGGTTGTTAAATTAATGTGTAGAAATAACTGTTACTCTGTGTGTGCAGTTCTGAGGCTTTTAGCTGCCTCTCCTGTTCTTTGTCCCGCCTGACACCCATGATGGTCTCACTGCAGTATCCTGGCTGCTCCCTGTAATGTACATTCCTGACGTCAGGGACAGATCACACTGTCCAACACTACTGCTCAAAATATAACTACACATAAAATCAGGTCTCAGTTACATTATATTAATATTTATTGAATTATTGTAATGTATTGGTATGGATATGAATCTGGTTCTTTTGGGTTAGAAAACTGTATTTCAAGAAATTATGAAGAGTAATCATCAAAACTGAAAAAATAAATACACTAGTTATGTCTAAGACTACCCACAGCTTTGCCAGTCCAGTCTCAAAGAAATTAATTTCCTGGGTTTTATGAAAACCTTACTGTATTCCTCCCTCCTGTGTTCACTACTCCATGCCATATAATAATAGACAATAATAATTGCAATATCTAGCAGGATGTAGAACTTTATTTTCCAGACACTGGGGCAACTGAGAAAAACTTGACTTTGTACAGGAGACCATATCCCAGTTTTAGTTCTTATCTAACTGTATTAAATTGTCATACTCTGTTATGGTGTAAAAGCATTATCTAAAGAAAATAACTTCCACAGAAAAATAAACCCAAGGAAATGACGTTAGGCTGCACTTCTGGCTATGAGAAAGTCACATGGAGACAATGATAAAAAATGACCCTTCCTTTTTCCTATCTTCAGTATGTGCTGTAGCCCTTATGGACACAGCCATATGGACAACTCTCTAAAGCCAGCTGGGAAGTACAGCACACATTTTTAAAGAAATAGTCAAAACCACTAACAAGCTTCAGAAGTTGTTGCACACCTCTCAAATAGTTTATCTCAAATTTGCAGGGAAAACATCATGGTCCACCTGCCAAAGGCAAGAGATATTTATAACTGTGATCTTTAAGAACATCCACAAAAGTGAAGAAGAAAATTGTATTCAATAGGGAAATTATTTATGGTAAAAACATCTGCTTACAAACAAGGTTATGTCAATCTGCTCACAGAATATCTTACTTTTCTTAGATTTTGTGAGTTAAAACCTCTCTCTTCATCCTGGCACATCTGTTCCTCAGATGACGTAAATGAGTTGTTTTGTGAAAATCCAAAACATTGTTGAACCAAGTATTTCAGCTTTGAGGTAACTTGCTATGTAAGGCCTTGGAGGTCTTATACAACTTGCTTTTCTATGATACCTGTCACTTTTGCTGTTGGAGTATTTTTCCCATCTTAACAAATGAATAATTATTGTTCTATTCCTGTTACAAAGTTTGGAAATGCTGGAAGGTGAACACTCTCACTCTACACATCTCCCATAATACTGCAGGACAAAGTCACAGGTCCCAGCTGATGCTGACAAGGGAACATCCTATCAAAACCTCACTGTACACTGTCTCCCAAATCCTTCCCCTGTAAAAGGAAGTTCAGCATGTAGATAGAGAAGAAACAGCAATGTTCTTCATCCCATCACTTTATAATGTGGGTGGGACAACCAGAGATGTAGGGCGGGTAACAAGGCAGACCTGCCTTAGTACTTAGATTCAGCCTTAGTGACACAGAAGAACAGGACCAACACAAAGAAATCCTGACAATTTAGCCAATACATCAGCCTATATAATCTTCAGCCTATGCATCATCTTACAAACAAACCACCAGTTGTAAAGGCTCAGATATGTGATGGAGACATTTCGTCAACACTTAGCACAGATGCTTGGGATGATGCTCGGGATAATGCTTTTAGTATACTGATGTGCTAAAGAAGGGAAAAGTTCAGTGAAAGATCAAAACCCACCTGAGATCCTTTGCACTTGCAATTAGTGAAGACTGCAGTTACTACAGTGCAAATGAAGAATTGTAACTAATCAGCAAATAGTAGCTTGGTGATAGGCCTGATGTCATAGCAGTAATGCCAGGCATGTGTGTGGATGAATGCACATGTGTTTCTGTACCATTGAACATGACGTAAAATCAGGAATAGTTACAAATTCAACAGCATGACTAATGCTTTATAATAATTCTTTTTTTTTTAGAATTTAATCCATGCTCTGCCTTCAGTTAGCTCTCGTTTCACAGAAGAGGGCTCACAGAAATAAAACCCCTGTGTGCCTGTGTGTGCAGAAGTAGACAGACAGTGCTATACAAACACATACATTTATACTGTATGTATAGTCAAATATTAGACTGTGTATGCATTGGTGTGACATTTTGCATCTACCCTGTAAGTTGAATATTAAAAGCTATCTCAAAATGCACATCTTTACAGAGATATATTCAGCTCTAAGGTTTACTGATGTTCATTCTTTCCATAAAAAGGCATTATTTGAAGTATTTTTGTTGTAAACAAATGAATGAATTAATTGAAATTTCTTCTGTGGACTTAGCCATAGGAGAAAAATTCATAAAGGGCTGTTAAGTGCAAAAACTATGGCAGAGGAAATCTTGAAGCGCTGGAGAGTTTGAACAGTATTACACAGAGGGAATGTGCATTGGCTCTGGGTTTGCTTCTTCTGATGCTTATTCTTTACACATCCAGAACAGCCCACAGCTGTAGGTGTGATAGTAACTAAACTGACCCTTAACTCAGAAGAAATTCACATATTTTTCAGTACTATGGCACTTAGGGACCAAAAATTAGTTTGCCACAGGCTATTTTCTGACACAGATTGAATTTCCCTAATATGGTTGTGAAGCCAAGGAGAGTTCAATAGCCTTCTCCTTATGAAATTAAATTATTTTCATTCAACCTGTGGATGTGTAACCTTACCTGAGCTGTTTCCTGAAGTACTGCTTAAAAGATAACACAATCTGGTATGGAGAGACAGCATATTTTACTGCTACCTCTGGAAGTGCTACAAATTTTATAGTATAAGGAACATTTTTTTAAAAAATTAAATTCGGAAGAACTCCTTTATTGATTTTTCATTCTCAATCTTTGTTTAGGTGAAATATGAAAACAGCGTAAGACAGGTAACAAGCAGGCTAAAGTAAAAGAAGCCAAATAAATTTCTGTTTTAAGATGAAGGCTGAGTGTCTTCATAGAGATAAGAAGCTGAGAAAGAAAGCAACATCATCCCTTTCCCTTGCAAAAGATTAATAGGATACAATTTACTACATGTTTTACTGTCCATTAATTCTTTTTCTTGATCTGCATATTCATAAAAAACATTTACTAAGAAAATACAAGTGGGGGAAGGATGGATGGATTGGATGGATTGGAAGTGTACCAGGGGACTTCAGATTATTATGCAGGGTTTAAACAAAACCTCAGAACATACTGCCTGGCTCCAACTCACAGCAATACATGCTTTACAGCCTTCCTACACACACTGGAGTCAAGATCTTTGCCTGGGACTTCCAGGCAGCACAGGGCCGTATCTGTGACACAGACACACACACAGACACACACAGAGACAGATGTGTGTGGCTGGATTAGCTGAGGTCTAATCTGAAAGACTTCTAAATCTGTAGGGGACAAGGAGTCCCTAGGTGAGAACAAGGGAAACTTCCTCCTCATTCAGATACTGATTCTCATTTTCGAAGAGAACAATTTTGAAATGGAAACAAGAATATAAAATTAGACACCTTTCTCCATGCAGTTCTTTGGCCCTGTGAGATGCTCTGAGCATCCTGCAACACTGTTCCTATCCTGTCACAATCTAAAGTGGATGCTCATGCCAGTCTGCCTTTCTCAAATACTGTAAGCAACAACTATACATAAAGAAAACCACAAGAAGATATCAAAGGAAACATTCTGTAGAGCTACCCTTGAAAGCTCTGTTTGGAAAAATAATGCCTTGGGATTATTTGCTGGAAATAAAGGCCTTTTAACCCAACCAGTTAAACAGACAAAAGGAATAAGTAAAACAAACATTGTTTTTAAAAAATGTTCCATAAATTCAATGACTGGTTATATACACTGCTCATTCACCAAAGCCCCAGGGCTGAATCGACAGAAATTCATATGGGAGTTTATGGGTTTACTAGAATTCTACAGTATTTATTAACATTACACACAAAGGTATGAAACAGCCTCTCCATGCATTTATGAACACAGAAGAGGGTAGGCAGCTGCTGAGAAATACAGCCATCAGCTGTCAACTGTCCCACTACTCTTTGAAAGTAAATTTAAGTCTTTAGATGGATTAAAAAAATAAGGGCAGCCACAATAAATAGCATCAGGGTTTACACCATATATTCAGGAAAGCAAACTATCGCGCATTCCTAACTGTAGAAATGTCGAAATGAATAGCAATAACCAGGGTAATTCCATTATCCACAGGCAGTGAGAGGCATTGTAAACACTCTAACAGCACATTCATCTCCTGCAATAAATTAGGGATCGACAAAACAAAATTGAATTTCAAAGATAAATGATAGAAAACGACATACATTTTATTTGGAGATGTAAACAAACATATCATTTTATATAATTACACATGTAAACCTCTAATTTAGAAAGACTGTATTCTGATCTAAATGAATGATACTCCATTGAACGAGAAAGAGAACCCACCAGGCGAGCCTGTGCAATTATGTGGAGGACTGCTGCTTTATTGTTTTTCCTGAGGTGACAATGAGAATGGAACGACCTTTTTGAAACAAGCTAGGTATAAAAAAATGATTGCTTTTTAAAAACAGTTACATTTTCTAATGTGTGGTTATGTCTGGGAAAAAAAACCAAAAAGGAGAAGCTGAAGCAAAACCTTTTTGTTCTTCTTTCGTTGTCCCTTCTGTCTCTTGTTCAGAGTTCCGTCAGCTTATTGCTGAAAATATCAAAACTCTGAACAAAATGCACAGCAAACATTCACTTCAATGAAGATTTTGGATTATGCTTTCCTTTAAAGGCAGATTCTGGCTCTTTTTTGTTCCTAGAATATGTTTAAAGTGACAATATGGTGTGCCAGTCTGTTCCTCCTGTAAAACAGGGGACTTAGAGGGACTCCCTTTCGTTCTTAAAAACTCAGCCAGTGCAGACCCAAGGAACTACCAGCAAAGCCACTATTCTAAATATTCTTTTCCACTTGTGGAGTGGCCAGGTTCTCTGTTCTGTGTATTCCTCCTGGAAGGTTATTTGCACATGCGACTGTTGAATACCCTGGTTTCCAGACTGCATTTTATAAACAATTTGCACCTTCATTTTGGTCAACTAAACAAGACAAGCTGTATTGGCTCCCTCTCACCTAATAAATTTGCTATTACCTTTCCTGCATTAAGTTCCAACCTTCATCCCTCCTAAGCCTGATGGATGGAGAACACTGTGCTCCAGATAATGTCTACACACCCAGACCAGAGCAGCCTAACTACTGATTCCTGTGGATGCATCTTGCATGGACGAGCAATCATGTATTAGTCCTCAAATACACTTTTTAGTTTACTCAATTAATGAATTTCTACTCTTTGAACTCCCAGAGATCCTTTCATTCTTTCTTTCTTTCTTTGTTTTTTTTTTCCTTTTCCCCAAACCTTCTGGTTTGGATGATGCCTTCCAACCCTGGATGAGAGCAAATTCCCTCTTTTTAAGCCAGCATCACCAAAGAAACCACCAAATAAGATCATTTGTCTAGCCAATACTTGAGATAATCTGTTAATGTATGCCCTTCAGCATGCAAATTCCTTATTCAAGACTCATCATTTTTATTTCCTCTTTAGCCAGGCCCATACGCAATATCCATTCAACAATTAATCTCCTCATCCTCCTGCCTCATAAATTCTGCAGAGCAACTGTATCAAATGCTTTACTGAAGCCCACGTAGGTGACGTACAAAGTATTTCTTAGAACATCATTTATCTCATCCATGACAGAAAGGTAGGCCTATATGATTTACTTCTGGTAAACCCATGGGCACTTTCATCCTGTTTCCTATTTATTTTCATGTTTTTAATTATTCTGTCCTTCAAAATACTTTTGAAAGCCTTGTGGTTGACAGAGGTCAGAAAAATAGTTCTGTGACTGCAAGGCTTATTTCTTCACCCTGTCTTCCTGCTCTTTGCTACTGACATTTTATTTGTTATCTCTCAGCCGCATGGCTTAAATCTTAGATTTTTCCTCCTCACTAGTTACTTGCTACTGGAGTTGTATTTAAGGTGCCAATTCTCTCACATTTCTGAAGCAGAAATTACTAGAGTTATTCTTACTTGATGTGAGAGTGATGGCAGTAAGTTGTGTTTGGCCAGGAAGAAGCCAAATCCAAACTTGCTGTGGACAGCAGTATAATGTCTGCAAAGGTTGTTATATCAAACCAGTCCCCACCTGACTACAGTCACTTTGGACTGCAAATGGCTTCAGGCATCTCACAGTGATGTGCTTTTGAACTCAGGTGGGATGAAACTCAAACTGCAACCCAAAATGCCCGCTCTCTGAAATGATCCCTCAGGACCCCTACCCTTAAGATTGCAAACACAGTCTGAAATCATAGCTGCAATATATCTCTATCTCTATCTCTCTATCTATGATAATATTCAACGTGCCCAAGCTGCACTGGCCCCTGCAGCACAAGTGATGAGTAAGTTCTCCATGCTGTCATTGTTGCCTGAATTATCTCTTGGGGCTTTGATGCTCTGGAACAACAAAATGCCCTTGAGGGACTGTTCCACAGGGGCTTAGCTCTTCTAAAACACTTCAGAGATAAGTTCATGCATTGTAGAATTAGGTTTTCAAGTTCAACACCTTTTATTTAGGCTCAAACAAATATGTAATAATAGAAATAGCACTCATCTTCTTTTGCTTTCTTCCCTTCAAAAGCTCAGTGCCACCTAAATACCTAATTGCTAATACGATGCCTCAGCAGAGATTTTAACATCTCCCTTCATCACTTCCATTTTCAGGGAGAAATTACAAAATTCTATATGGGTTATAAATAGCATATCATTATTAGAGGCAAAAATAGCTATAAATATATCTAAATAGTGGCTAGCTTAGTAACCAGCACACATCACCATAAAACAATTTTCTTTAATTTTTTTTTGTGCACAAAGGCCTCGTAATTCTGCAAAAGCAACAACTAAGCCTAACTGGACTCTGGATATAATTTATGCTAATCAATTTCACTCTTTGCAGGAATGAAGACATATAATATCAGTGGCAAGGGTGGTAGTGGTGTCACTTTCAGTAGAAAGGGGCTATGCAAATATTCCACACCTTGGACCTGGACACACCATGAATTCTTGTTGATCTCTTTTTCTGGCATGTTATGACAAAAGAAGGAAAAAAGGATAATAAAAAAGTCTCCAATGTAGGCTGTTGTAGAAGATATGCATAGGTCAGAGCTTGATGAAGACCTGGTATTTTCCCTTCTCAATTGTGGAGGAGGTGCGCAGGGTGCAGCTGTCAGTTCCCCCCCCCCCCCAATCTACACACACTCATTACCTTTTAAAGAGAAGTGATTTTGCATTTTTCCCTCAACCAAGTGCTGCTCTCCAGAACAGAAAAACATCATCTTTTTCCTGAAATGTGTTAAAAAAAAAAAAAAAAAAAAAAAGGGGTTCTGATCTTTTATGACCATCAATTGTCTCCAGCTCAGTACAGCACAATAGTGAGAGTGGTGCCCTATGCTACCTGCAGATTTCTCAGGTCAAGTCAATCTCATCTTCATCTGTAATATGAAAATGATTCATTGGTGAGGTGATCGTGTTGATTTGGAGGCAGAACCCAGAGTTGTGGAAAGAAGCCTCACAGGAAAGATATATGGCCCTCTTTCATGACATGCAACTCATACCCAGCACTGTCAAGATCTGCCATATTTCTCAAGGTGGTCTCTTGCCTGAGAAAGAAAACTGAGACACCTCTGTTAGATTTCCAGCTCGTCCTCTGTCTTGGTCTGTAACCTTACACGGGACATTTTTTGTCTCCATGCTTCAGCTTCCTCTCCCATAAAACTGGGATAATGGGTATGCTTCTTTGAAAAGTGCCTTGTGACCTAAAAGGAAGAAAACTACTTCTGTGAGATATTATTAACTAACAATATCATAAAGCTCAGTGATAACAGCACTAAGCATTTTCTAAAATTTGTCCTTTTTCTCCTTCTCTGAGCACTGATTTATAAACTGTTATGAAAAGGTAAAATACAGTATTAGGTGTGACCCTCACATCAGTGGCTCAGCTCATAACAAACAGCAAAAATGCACATCAAAAGTAGCACAGGAACAGTAGCTGCTCTTCTCTGTGAAGCCAGACCACTGCCCCAGCCTTGTGAAACAGCTCAGTCCTTTGTGTAAATCCAGGTCTCCTTAGATGCCTCCCTCTTCCACAGGTGTCCCTTTTAGAAATATGATGAAATGTGTATGTATGCATGAAAACAATCAAAGAAACAACACTCAGGTTTAAAGGAATGGTCTATACTGCTAATTAAGGAGATGCCTGGGGAACATGCTGTTCACATGGGGGCACACAGCTCTGATAAGGTCCCAGCACTGACCTGTCAGCAGGAGATCTGTGGTTTGGTAAAAGGAGGAGAGCAACAAAATTCCAGTACATCACCGATACTATCATGCTAAGAAAAGGACAGATGATGGCCTTAAAGAGATCCAGGATGAGATGAAGAGAGTCAGCAATGAGATACAGAAGCATAAATAAGCCAAATTGCAATGCAAAGTCCTGTGAAGTCCTAAATGTTTTAGAAGACCTGTTCAGCTCCTTGTAAGTCAAGGAGAACCCAAGAGACACAGTGAGGACTTCAGTTTCCCATAAGAGTCATCTTTGCCACAGCACTTGGACACCTATGCCTTGGCGTGCCAAGCTTGTGAGTGTAAGAAAAAACAAGTTCCAAATCAAGTTAAATAAAATAAAATGCCCTTTTCCCTTCACAAGGTCTCATACTGAGTCTGTTAAAATTAATTGCGATACTCTAATTTCAGCTAGTTTTAATCTAGGGAACTTCTCACTAAAATGGATGCCATGTTTAACTATCCTGCTGACCACAACCTGAGGAGAACCATGAGGATAATACATATACCCATTGTGAAACCTATTCTGTGCTAACCTATCATGACTCAAAAGCTGGTTGTTATTGCGCTACTGGATACAAAGGCTCCAAGGCAGAATGGATGCTTGATGTGCTCATTTGCATCTCATTACCCAGCATGCTCTTCCTCCTCAGCACTATTTTCATAGTGGCATTGTTGTCCGAGCCCTGGGAACAAGTGAAAAGATTTGGTGACTTTGGATGCATGCAGTTCTTTTCTACTTGCTTTGCTCTCCCTTTGTAATGAAAGGCTTTGCAAAGTGGTGAAAATGAATCGATTTTCCATTTTTAAGGCTGTATGGGTGTGGGTTTGTTATTATTGTTTTTCCTTTTTTTTTTTTTTTTTCCCAGTAGTTTAAGCTATTAGGAGTAAATCTTGAATAACAAATAAGATTACAGAAATGTGAGCCTATGTTCCTCCCTCTACAAGGCGCTCAAGCATGAATGTTTTGATCGAAGAGTAAGAAATGAGATTTAACTTCCTTCTGATTTAAGTTTCATTTGTACAAAGAACCTGTTTCAGCAAAATGTGATTGCAAGCTCATTATTCAGTGAAGGGCAAATATCTTTAATCGCAATCTAGTAAGATCAGCAGCTTTTTCTGTGTTACAAGCCTCAGTAAGAGAACTGAACATACTGGCTTCTGTCATTGTCTACATCTGAGACTGTGATGATTTCACCCTGTCCAATTCATTTCAAAAGCTGTAGCTTCCAATTAAATGTATAAGTTGTCAGCCAGAGTAAGTGTCTATCATTTGAGCCAGATCAGTTTTGGTTTCTGGCAGTTTTACTGCATCAAAGGGTTGATTTACAGATCAGTTACATTTTTTTTTATTCAGTACTGAAGGGAATAAAACTGCCTCAAACATGCAACTCAGAACAACACTGAGTTACCTGTTTTCCATAGTTTTCAGTATGTTTTAACAAGTTGGAAATAAAACTTCATTCCTCAGCGACTTGATAGTTTTCAACATGCACTTAAAAATAATTAAAAAAAAATAAACTCCAGGAAAATCTAAGCACCTTAAAATCACATTCTTGAACAAAGAATCTAGCACACAAAGATTACATTGTACCCTATAAATGTCAATGAATTCATCACCAAAAGCTCGTGAGAAGTGTGAGGTTAGCCCCTTCTTGGGTTAAATAGATTTCTCCCATTTTACAGATGAGGAATCTTAGCTATAAAAGTAAACATATACATGTTGAAGACTGGTGTTGTGCATAGCAGAAGTGCATTTAAAACACTTCTCAGGGTCATGTTTTAAGAACCTGAGCAACTCTGAGATTCCTTCTTGAGATAAAAAATGGGTAAATGTAGGTAAAAATAATGCAAAAATACTTGACATGGAGTCTCTATGAAAGGAAAAACAATGAGTTTTGGGGATTTTAAGGCTAAGACTCGGTACCTCCTTAAAATATGCAGAGCATTTGCTCCTTGGGCTCCCTGTGGCAGGAGGCTGAGTGGCATTTCACAGCAGGATTCTGTGACGATGCTTTGAAGTGTTTATGCTGTATAACCCTTGATGAATCAATTAGGCCTCCTCACTCACCCAAATTATTCTTTTTACTTGCAGTATTGTTTTTACAGCAATAGCACAGCCCTCAATCTAGAAACTGTAGGGTCCTGTACCCAACTGTTTGGTCCTGTAGGGATCCAAAAGGATCAGGTTGTAACCGCTGTAGGTAGTGTTTGGTGAAACTGAAACACCCAGAAGTAAAAGGTAAATGGATTAGGTTTTTAAAACATTTAAGTTGTTTTAAAATCTTAAATCACTACCAGGTAGCTTCTTAACAACCTATATCTACTGAGGCACACTGAGCTAAGAGCCACTGTGTGGGGAATCATGGACACTTGCAGGAGTTGGGAATAGAGCCTGAGACTGCTTGGCAGCTGGGATGGGGCTACATCAGTGCCAGGACAGCCACAGATCTAATCCCAGAACTAAACCCCACTGTTTTCAAAAGGGCCATGATATCTGCTAACAGTGACAGAGAGAGCTGAGTGGATTGCTGAGGACCTGGGAAATCCCGGTGGCTACTTCAAAGAGTGGTGATGGTGGTCCAAAACTGGGAGTGCACAGAGAGTTACAACACCCTTTTCTCTTTTCAGAAGAAGTGCTTGTATGAACAGGCAGAAATGAAACAAGGTAGCCACAGTGTAAAGTAGCAAAACAATTAATAAGAGTTCATTAAAAAGTGAAATGAGCAAACAGTTAATTAAAGTTCACTAAGACACCCAATGCCTCAAAACAGTTCTGCTTTGTCAGTTAAAGGAAGGAGAAAGAAGAGAGAGTCAATGCATTTTTAGCACATGGATTTTTCCAAGAGTCAATAATATTTCTGCAGCCACACCACCAAAACCTCTCCCAAAGCCATGGGACAGCACGGGTGCCATGGAGCAGAACAGGACCCTGCTTAACCAGGACAGGTAAGACTCACTGTACTTGCATTCTACCTGGCTGATAAATATCCTTGTACAGTTAAAGCAGAGAAGCAGGCACCTCTTAAGCAATTTGTATGCCTTTTTTTAAATATCCATGCAAAGAGGAGGAGATGAAACATAGTTTAGAGGCATCTCTCTCTCTCCAGTCACTGTAAAGGCAGTTTACAGACGGTGCAGATCACTACAATTTGGTAGGGGGAGTCGCAGCCTCTACGTCCTTAGAAAAAATCCCCATGAGGCAGATGAGGGAGGCAAAATAGGATTATCTCTTACCCCTGCAGGTCCTATTGGATTTGGGGCTATCAGCATGGCTTTATGGCATGTATTAGAGCTGCCTCAGTGAGGCAGCTCTCAACCTCGTATTTTTAGGTTACTTTACTCTCTTTCCCATCACTGTTATTTCTCTGGAAGAGTCTGCTGGCTGTCCCTTCGCCTGTCTGTGCAGGAAGGGACCTCTCTCGCCCCGTAGCTCAGATGGTTCCTCCATCCCCCAGCCACTGGAGTTCAAGGAGGGAAGATAGCAACTGCGACCCCTATTTCTGCTGCTGCCATAAATTCAACTTTCCATTAAATTTTTTATTTCTAGGTCAAGACAAGAATGATAGATTAAAACCAAAAATAGCTGAGCATTCAGTATGGAAGCTGCTGCAGTACAGCACTTCCAGCCTGCCAGACCCCAGCCAGCCTCCAAGTATGCCAGTTATTGATTTTTCTACCAAAACATTTACACTGGCACAACCCCCAGTGACTGCAATTATATGGGTATAAAGGTGCTTTATACTAGCATAGATTATGAGATAAACAAGCTCATTTATACCACTGTAACTGCATTCACTTTGGGGTATTTGTACCGCTTTAATGATACCAGTGTAGCTAAAGCAATACAGCTTGTGTCTACAGACAAGACCTCAGCCTGATGGTAATTAACACGGGCATTTCCAACCACCCTGAGCAGCTGGGGTTAGCCTTAGAAATAGCAACTGACCCATAACAATTTGCAACAGCATCAGAAACCTCTATGAAACAACTCCACCTTCAATTGCTTTTTCCACATTTGCAGGAAGGATGTTTATTGTGCCCCTTTTATCAAGCGGCCCCAAGAGCTAAAAGTTGCTTGTGGCCACTTTTCTCTTGCGTCTGGACAGCAAAACAAAAAAAATAATAATAATAAAAAAAAATCAATTCACCCAGTGACGTTTTTCTGTGAAAGAGTGAAGGCAGCACAAAAACGCTGATAGAAGTGGTGGTTAACCCTGTGCTACCCTTATTGTTCCTTATTCACCAGCTCCGAGCGCTGGAGCAGCCTGCGGAGCACGGGAACAGGGGCTCTGCCATCTGTTGCTAGGGCTGACATCACCCCTGTTTGCTCAGGCATTGCTCCTCGGGGCTGTGTTTGCATCATTAATCAGCACCAGCCCTGTGCTGGCCCATTCAGCAGCACCTCGGCTGTCAGCTCTGGAGAACCTCAATGCAAAAAGGAGCTGCCAAAGTGCTCTGCCTCACTTGGAGAGAAGTCTGGATATACATCAAGATTGCTTTAGACAGAGTATTTGTCAACTCATCCTGGGAGAAAGTGCGTCCTGCACAGTACACAACTTGACAAAGGGAGGAAAAACAATCCCAGAAAACTAGCCCTGTCTCCCATAAGCGCTCTCCACAGCTTAAACTTCAAGCCATGGAAAACCAAATTGCTCTTTCCCTGAAACCAGGTTTGCCAAGAGGCTGCTGACACCATCGAAGTGATAATGGATACACATCACTTAATATTTTTTCCCTGAATAATACTAGCACAATCTCACAGGAAACAAGAAATTCCTTAACCAGAAAAAATTAAAAAGAGATAAGAGATTTAATAAAAAAATGGGCTGCCAATGCAGACAAGGAGCAACGTTTCCACAGGACAATTGGGGAACAGAGACACAGAGGGGCTTACTGATCTCAAGGTCAAACAATAGAAACAGAAATGCACAAGCAAGGAAAGACTGAAGCACTGGCTACAAATACTGCAGCAGCACAGACACCAATTCCACCAGGGACTCCCCATATCCAACCATTTTCTATTTTCCCAAATGTCCAAGTGGGTCATGCAATACTAGCATAAACAAAGGGGCATGTCATGTTGGAAATACGTAGGGCATAAATATGGAAAATGCTGAACAGAACTGACATATATTGAACAGGTTTCTGGAAATAACTCAAATGTCTGTAAGGAGTTGTTTCAGGTTTTTTCCTTAGGGAAGAAGAGGGGAACACAAATACAAGTTTCTTTTACTGGCAGCAGATCTGTTTGAAAAATTAGTAATTCTTTAAATGTGGAACATAGATGAGAGCCACCTTGAGACTAAGACACTTGAATTTAGGTGTCTGCATGTGATCTAGGGAGCTTGTCAGTATGTATTCAACTTGGTTTCCTACACATAAGCATCTATGGCTTTGGGTACATCTGGCTCCTAGCCATAGCACCCGCAGGACTTCTCATTTAGCACTCCATATCCACATCTGGAGTGCTTTTCTTCCAGTTTGAAGGATAAAAAGGAAATTTTGCTTTTCATACACGCTCCTGCAACACAGTGATGGGGACAAATCATTGAAAGAACAATTTAGGTTTCTACTTTCAATGATTTTAATTTAATTTTCATCTTACATGGCCGTTTTCCAGATCCTACCTGGCATCAAGCTAATTCATACCTTCCTACACTGCTCAGCACTAGTGACAGACTCACTCCCAAATGGTTTTGACAAAATTGGGCATCAAAGGAAGTACTTTTCTCACTTTCCAGCAGTTCTGAAGGGATTTGGGTTTTTTTTTTTGTTTAAAGAAACTCCAACCAAAACCCACTTACACCTTTTCATTACAGTGTTTTTAATTTCAATATTTTTTTTCTCTAAAACTAGGAGTTTGGATTTGAGGATCCCACTGTGCTGTCTAACAGTCTCTCTTCATGCCTTGATGTAATCCAAGTTCTCACAGATTCTCAAAGAGACAAAACCTACAGCTCAGAGGAAGCTGTCTCAGTGGGTTGTCCATCCCAGGGGAGTGGAAGCCACAGTAAAGGCATTTAGACTGCTTCTTAAAAAGAACAAAGAAGTATTTTAAATGTTGATTTTTGACCTTCCCAAAAATCAAACTTGTATTTTTTAATGGAAAAAAAAACCCCAGCACAACAAAACCACTCAGTCTCTCCTCGCTTTATACAGTGATATATTGGACAGTGCTCTCAGTCGCATGCTGTGATTCTTGGGGGTGTCCTGTGCAAGACCAGGAGCTGGATTTTGGTGACCCTTGTGGGTCCATTCCAACTCAGGGTATTCTACAATTCGGTGATCCTATACAACTCTGAGGTATGTCACCAGCTGAAAATCCTCGCAGAAGTAGTTTCTTGGCTGATAATGTTTGGTTTCTGTAGCACAATCATCCCCTGACAAATAGGTCTGACCAGGAAGGACTAAGAAGTCAAATTAGACCTCAACTAGCCCCTGAATGAGTGTGTGTGCTCGGCGCTGCAAATGGATGCATCTATTTTCTTGCTTTTCTCAATATTCAGCCACCATGACAGCAGCTTCTGAACACCAACAGCTCACTTCTTCTCTGTCCTCTCATCCTTAAGGAGAAAGCAAAGGGTAGGCATTGGACAAGGGGCTGCAAGAGGGTACTGTGTCTCCATTCTTGCTCCACACCGCCCTTTCCACAGGAATGATACCACCAGAATATATGAACTTAAGCGGAGTTGTTTGATAGCTCTGCATTAAAATATCTAAGGGCAAAAAAGAATCAGTAATTTCATGAGACCTACATCACGGCAGCACCATTCTGTCACAGGAACAGTATTAATATTTCTGTTGATATGATTCCAAACATCCCAGAGAATGAAAATCATCTTGTCTGGTTTTGGCTAAATCTGGGTGCCCTGCCTAAACCTGTAATCCATATTTCTGCAGTAAAACACACAGAATGGCCTGCTGGGCAGTCTGGACTGCCTCTCTCCCCAGTAGCTACAGATCAGTCTGCATGCCTGGCTTACCACAGAAGCTTAATTCTGCAATAGTGACACTAATTAAATAAGAGGAGACTGAGGGAAGACCTTGTGGCAGTCTACAACTTCCCAACCAGGGGAAGCAAAAAACAGGCACTGATCTCTTCTCTCTGGTGACCAGCTACAGGACCCAAGGGAATGGACTGAAGTTGTGTCAGGGGAGGTTGAGGTTGGATATCAGGAAAAGGTTCTTCACCCAGAGGGTGTTTGGGCACTGGAACAGGCTCCTCAGGGCAGTGGTCACAGCACCAAACCTGACAGAGTTCAAGAAACATTTGAACAATGCTCTCAGGCACATGGTGTGACTCTTGGGGTGTCCTCTGCAGGGCCAGGAGCTGGATTTGACTATCCTTTGTGAGTCCTTTGTAATTCAGGCTGTTCCGTGATTAATCCCATCCTTCAGTGCCAGCAACACCACCACAAAAGCCGTCCTAATCACTCTTTGCTTTCCTCTCTCCCCCTCTGCCCATTCCATATATTTAGTAGACACCCTGGGCAGCACCATGCTGGTATTCAGAAGTCTTGGTTTCTTTTTGGCAATTAAGTCCTGAGTTTTAGCTGTTTATACAGGAAGACTTAATGAGTAGAGTTACTTGTGTGAAAACACAAGCATCTGTGGTTTTGATTACGGCTAAATTCAGCCTGCAACCTCAGCTGTCAATAGTTTATTATCTTTTTAAAAATATAATAAAACTAAATCACATCCTCTAATTATAAAAGGACCATTTTGAGAAGCCTGAAAGAGGTGACCTGCACCTTCTGGGCGGGAGTGCGCTTGCTGTGCGACCTTCCCATCACCCGAAGCCTAACGAAGCAGAAGTAATTGGGAAATTCCCTCCGATGTCACCTCTCAGACTGCGCTTGCCGCTTCTCGCGGCTGTCATCACGCTGCCGCCTGCTCGCAGTAATCGCTGCTGGCACAGGATGCGCTCGTACCACGCTGCATTATTAGCAAGCTGTCAGACACCGGCACCGCAGAGCCCCCGTGCCAACGCGCCCAGAGTTACAGGGGTAATAATGTTGTTTGCTAGGTAAAAATAACTGAACTCTCGGAGTAAAAATAAAACCACAACACAAAACTCTAGTCTTTGGTTGAATGCTGTTTTTCTTTCTTTCCCTGCTGCCCAAGCTCAGGAATGGGTTTATGAGATGGGTACAAGCTGATGTTGAAGAGTAGTGATTTATTTGCTGAGTTCTCTCTGCAAGCCCACAAGGGTTGCTAGGGGCAAGTACTTGCTAAGTTATAATTGCTTTTTATAGGCCAGCTAGTGCCTGTAAACCAAGCCCTGAGTAAGGACTTGAACACAACCTCCCCTCCAGGGAGAGCAGCTCCAGGAGGCATCAGGCTCAGACACTTCCACCTGGGTCCCACCTACCTGCACGCTTCCCTGCCATGTCCCCAGGGCAGTCACCCTCCACGACCCGTGGCAGTAACACATCGTGGCACAGCTCCCTAGGCCCTGGCTCCCAGGGAAGCCCAGAGGCAGGAGGAGAAGAACCCCACACAGTCCTCATCTCCCTTCTTCCAGCACAGGAAAGGAACAGCGACCCTCCTGAGCACTGAGCAATGCAATGAGCAGCGGCCCTCTGTGCACCACACTCTGTGTTTGGAGCAGCTGAAAAAGGAGCAGGGGGATTCACACTCTCCCGTAAAAAATATCCATCAAAAGTCAAAGTCCAGCTGTCAAACAGTTAATTCCTTTATACCATCTTCCCCTACATAAGGAACAACCTCTCAGTTCAGTTTTCAACCTAACACCTCATTCAAATCTCTCCTGGAGCCCATAAAAAATCTGTGAAAGGCAGTAAATATTTCAGGAAGAACAAGTCCAAGTTCCTTCCCTCTAATCAGCTCATCAACATACACTCTCTTCTGCTTCTTCTGTTTCAGTTGTAAACCCAGAATACAGGAATACTATCAATTTGCAGCACTGACAACTGTTGAAGTATCACAAAGACAACAGGATAATAAAACAATTTACAGATAAGTTGAAACACTTAGCAGCTGACCTCCTCTCTGTGCCCATGATATCAATAACCAAAATTTCCCCTTCTAGAATAACCTAGCTTAAAACTTGGATCCTGTACCTCACTGCACAGTGACTGTATCTGTATCTGTGCATGTAGCATGTGATGGCATTTTTCCAAAGGATATGCATTATATTAAATGGAAATAAAATATGACCATATACTTCCTATCCTCTCCAAATGACTGAATTTAAGATTCATTTACAGACACAACTCAGGAAAATAGACAAAATCTGTGTTGTTTCCCAGAAAAACTGAGAAACAGGCACTTGGCATGTTTCTTGGGGTGTCCTGCACAGGGCCAGGAGCTGGACTCGATGATCCTGATTGATTGGTTGCTTTCTACTCAGCACATTCTATGACTGTGATGTTTTTCTGAAACATTTATTTGTTGCTTATACAAATGGTCAATACTTGATCTGAAAGCAGCATTAAAAACACCATCATTTTTTAAACTGGCACTGAGCAGAACAGTTTCACATATGGCCATCTTGATACAAAATACCTATTTTACTAATATGAGAAAAAGTTGTGTAGATGCTGGATCTGTGATAATCGTATTTCCTGTCCCCAAACCACCTCTGAGAAAGAATATGGCAAACAGAATACTGGACTTAGGAGTTTTGGCTCTGTCATATCAACTCACTAGCTACTTGGCAAAGGGATAAATGATCAGTCACCTGCATCCATTCTGTCAAATCTCATCATGTTTCTTTACACAGGAGTATGAACTGATGTACTACTGATGTTTCTACCTTCGCAAATCAGAGCCAAAGGGTAAAAGGAGTGATCACCAATAGCCAGGGCTTGTACCTGCTGAGCTGCTCCATTCTTTTCCATATCCATGCAAGATCCACAGAAATATCTAGGCCAAACTGTTTCTAGAAACCAGAAAAGGCTGCAGTCCTAAGTAGCAGCAATGCATTGGAATGCTGGCAATGTCTCCCTCTGAGCCAAGTCTGCACCTGAAAGAATTGTAACTAACTGACATTAAGGCTCAGCAGGACAATTAGCGCTATTATGCTCTTAAGCATAAGGGTAAAAGCAGTATTTCAAAAACTATTCTTAATTTTTGGATGTAATAATCTGGGGTGCCACAACTGAAGGTACCTTAAAAATGTTTTTAGAAGACTGAAAAACTGTGTCTTTGAAATCAGATCATTGTTTCATTTTGTGTGCCCCTAAACTGAAGTAACTGAAGTTCCAAATGAACTGTTTTCATAATTGAAATTAAACTAATAATTGAATTAAACTAATGAATTTAAAATAAGGAAAGAAAATACTTCTATGTTAATATGTGGCACATGGACACAATTCCTAGGAGTCAGTCCAATCTGCTAAACTCCTCTTTTCACGGAGTGGTCAGGCACAAATTCATATCCAGAGTCTCTCCTTTTAATCACTGAATGTAAACTTGCGCTTTCTGTGTGATGACTTGATGATCTTACAGGTCTTCTCCAGCCTGAATGATTCTGTGATTTTGTGCTTAGCCCCTAATGGCTACATCTCTGTCTACAGATCTCTGGCTTACAGGGAAGGACAATGGATAGCTGAAAGCCTCCTACTGCAGAGGAGCAGGCTTAGTGCTTGAGAAACTTCTTCACACCCAGTGCTTGGGAATGCTGCTGGGAGAGATCTGGGTAAGAGTGTCCACCTCTGGCAGCAATGGAAAAAAGAAATCCAGAAGAAGATAAAAAGCTGAAGGCTCCTGAGTGATCTTTATGCACGTTGAGGCAATATGAGAATCTTGGCTGCTGCTGCTCTTCAGACAGTCTGGGAAGCACATAAAATGGGGCAGAGTGGAGCAGAACAGCTGAAACTATTGCTCCTCTTTGTGTAGAAAAGCAGTGGAATCCAGACAAGGAAGATATGAATGTATCTGTATACACATACAAATAAGAAATGCAGGAACAGAGCTCTGAGGCTACAATCATAGAGCTTGTGGAGAATATATCAGGCTTCTCTCTTGAACAAGCATGGGAGGAAAACAAGAGGCAATGTTGACTGTGGCCTCTCTACATGTGAGGCAGCTGATGGGTAAGACAGACCTGTTTGACTCTCCTTATTAAGAAAATTTTACAAACATCTGTACCTGATACACTTGTCAGAACATGATGAGTCCAGATAGTCAGTGATCAGGCTGACAACTGCATCAGTTTTTCTTTCGCTTGGGTAGTTCCAAGGAGTAATCAAAGCTGCTGTCAACTAGAAGTCATTATTTAAATCTGGGGATCAAGAATATCTCTTCTCAGTAGTTCCACAACCACCCGGTTCATTCCCTTTTTGCAAATGAGATGGTATTTTCTCAGCATAAATTTATCTGAGATTTACACTTGTGCTTATCCATCTGGTCTTATGGGATAATTCTTGGACATATTTTTTCTCTTTATTCCTAATGCATACTTTGCTTATTTAGTTAACTTGAGGAGTACATCAATTTATTTTGCCCTTACAATTAAGCACTGCAGAAATCTACTTCTTCCTTTGAAGATGCTAAGCTGCCTCTTTTATAGACAAGGATTACAAAGATCATGAAAAATCCCTATGTCATTAATATATCTTCACATGTACACTGTAAACAGCAAAATTAGGAGGTTAATGTGTCATTTTGACAGTACTGGTTTTTAATGGACAGTATCATTGCATCCCATCATCTCCTTTCCTACTAAACACAGGGCTATCAAGAAAAGTTTCCAAAATTCTATCCTTGACCCAGGGAAAACAACTTTTTCTATCTCTGGATAAGATGAAGTTTACATTAAGGATAGGAATGGCACATATAAAGTACAATTAACTACCAACACTCTTAAGACAACACAGCAACAATTCATTGAAATATGACATCCATGATGGACAGAAAGAAGGATGTACACAGATCTGACTTTAAACGTCCATATCTACACATCTTATTTTTCAGTTTTTGCACAGAATATTTTTCTTCTATCTCACACACACATAAGGACATAAGAAAGTGAATAACCTGTAGCTACATGGACCTTTTTTTTCCTTCTTTTTGTTTTTTAGGAGGATCGAAAGTAATTTATGCTTGCACCTTTGAAAGTAAAAGATCTGTCATGGCCAGACAACAGAACTAGCAATCAGTAGCTCACTAGATCTCTATTCGGAGTTCTAATTTTGAACAGATCTGCATCTGCTTGTAGGGGATGTAGGGGAAAGGCGGAGAGAAGCAAAAAGACTGGTAACAGTGGAGTTATATATGCTGTGAAGATTTAACTTCTGCAACCCTGTAAGCATGGCTCTGTGCCATGGTCACTGGCATCTGAAACGAACCACAGAATCACAGAATTGTTTGGGTTCAAAGGGACCTTAAAGAACATCTAATTCCAAGCCCCCTGCCATGGATACGGACACCTGCCACTAAACCAGGTTGCACAAAACCCCATCCAACCTGGCTTGAGCACTTTCAGGGATGGGAACTGTAAGCCTATCTTCACAAAAGGGACAAAATCAGGAGTTAGGAGGCACTACTCTCTTTCTCACTCCCAAGATCTCTTCTTAATTCTTGCAAAATGCATAATACACTGCAAGCAGTCTTTAGTGATTCAAGTCCACAGCATGAGATCCAAGTCTGAGAAAACTGTAGGGTGGTCAGCACATCTCAAGACTGGACTCTGAGGTTTTAAATATAAACACAGTAAGTTTATTAATAAAAACACTGGAAAAGTGAATGAATAAAAGCGCTAGTTTCAATTAGTTATGTTTTGTTGGGAAAAATCTTGAGTAAGATTTATTATTTGGCAATGTAACTGAAGACAACAGCCCTCATTCTCCAATTTTACACTACCCTAACTCTTCTGAGTCCTCTGTGGCCACTTCCCATTCATGCTATTGTAATTTGGATGAGAATTAGACCAAGTACCCTCATGAAATTTTAATTAAACACTCAGCACAGCACTCAAGAACATTTTTAAAACTGCAGCAAGCAGAGACAAGTACAAAGTACTTCCAGTGGGGAATGCTGCTGTAACGCCATGACAGAGATGCTGCGTCAAGACTGTTTTTGAAAGACTGAAGCAGCCCCAAAGAATATATCACTGACACAGAAAATTACCAAACATTTATAAATAATACAGTATGTTCAAACCTATCACACTGCAAACAAATAGAGCAGTAAGCTATCGAGCAGCTGATGAGAGAGGAAGACACAAAGTCAGCCAGCCTGAAGTCAGCCAACTGATGACAACTTTGTCAGCGACAGGGCAGGTGAACTGAGGTTTTAACAAGGGCTGTAGCAAGGGGGGCTGCAATGGTGCGAGGTGCCTACATGGACCTGACTCTTCTTATAACTGCTTGAGGCTCCCAAAGCAACAGCCATGGCTGATGCCCCTCAGCCGCCGGCAAATTCTGTGAGAAAAATTGAAGTAGAGGGAGTGGGCTACGAGGAGTGAAAGGAAAAGTGTGATGCCAGAGATTTTCTCCAGCAGCAGAGTGGAAGTGACATTGAAAGCAAGCTTCACAGACAAAAGACAAATGCAGTCAAGAATTCTTAAGTACTATTAAAAGTCTCTGCAAACGGATATGCCTATTGTGAGAAGCAGTGTAATTGGCTCTCTTTAAGTCTGAATGTCACTCAAAGAGTTTAGCAGTATGTAATAAATTATATCTGCAAGGAGATTCTTTTCCTGAACCTTCGCTGAACAGTAATGCTAGATAATAGGTCATAATGCAACAACTGAGTGCTCCTGTCAGGCAGAAATTTAGGTTAACTCATGTTACTTTATTTACAGGATTTGACCGCCAGGGTCAAATCATCACATCAAATCAAAATTGGTAATGAAACTTAATGGATTCTAGCTATAGTAACTAAACCATGATGTAAAATCCACCTCCCTTCTCCTGTTGACATCCAAGTGCCATAGGCAGACTGATGTTCACTCATACGTGCCCTTAGTTCAGCCTCTTTTTTTCTGAGGTAACAAGAGGACAAGATTGCGCTGCCTGATAAAAGCCCGTTATCATTTTTGTGCTGCCTCATAAAAGCCTTCAACTATATTAATATAGGTGATTTCAACAAAAATTATCGGAGAAGTACAGGTCTCAATTATATTAATTTCATATAACTTGTTATAGATTTAAAAAAAAAAAAACAACCAACACTTGTAGACAGGTGAGGAACAGCAAGCTGAGGCCAGTGGTGGTGGATCTACCCATAACAGCAGGTCAAAGCCTCAGTACTGGAGGACACTGACAGGGATGGACAGTCCTGAGCTCCTGACTCTGTCTAAGAGTGTGAAGCCAAAACCTTGAATCTCCCCTCCTCACAGAACACCCAATTCAAACCTCAAGGTAAGTATGTGGTACCACAATGAAACAAACTATCTGGTTCCTCCTATAGGTACTGCACCAACTCAAAACAAAATACCTAAAATTTACTGGCTCTCAGAGAAAGCTTAAACTGGATCACCAGTCTTTGGTGAAGCTCTTTGGTAGAGAACCTCACCTTGGAAATTTTCCATTTTTATGCTGGCTATTTAACTGAATTGTGATTCATCAAGAAACACCAGGGCTGCCTCAGCAATAGAGAAGGGCATTTTAACATTCCCTCCCAGGTAAATCCTCACAGTCCTGCAACAGAAAGTCATATTTTCTCTTGCTCCCTCTGCAAAGCTTGCTGTGCTTTACTTCTCTCCTTCCATTACAGAAAATCATTAATTCTTTTTTTGTACTGAGAGTCAGCATAAAAGAAAGGTATCATTATAAGTGCATCTAACCTAGTAAACTTGCATCCTGGAACAGGAGAAATGCCATCTTGAATCTTTGGGATGAGAGAACATTAAGCTATCTGGATAAGTGCTATAGCTCCTGCATTATTTCATCAAATCTGAAATAGTTGAGAGAGCCCCTCCACGATTCTTACATCCTTCAAAAGTAGCCTGGCAATGACAAGGTGCAGGCTGCCCAACCCATCCAGTAGGCTTTCCCTTCCTAAACCCTCATGGATCAAGCTCATCAAGTGTACACGTGAATTAAAATCCAGGCTGGTAAGTCCTGTGTGGACCACAGTGGACTCGTGGACCCTGGGGCAGGGTGAGTGTTCACTATAAACACAAATAAGCTGAAAAACTGAAGAGACATCAGGGTTGTGTGCAAGTAATTATGGCTTTGGGACTGTAGTATTAGATTTATGCCTTTAAATTCTAAGTCTCATTTTAGACAACTGATGTTTTCTGCATCTAGCCCCTGGTGATCAGTTAGCTGAAGTAGATTTCCTGTTGCCTAAGCATATAATAATGATGTTTCACCAGAGTAACCAGCCAAAGTGTCCCTTCACAGCCTTTGGAACCTGGCTTCAGAAATGCTGACTTTTTAGAGGTCCATATTCACTTAAGCAAATCCCATTCCAGGCATTAATTTCACATGCAAAAACCCAAAACTAAACCACATTTTCTGTGGTCTGGAGGAAGCGCACGCAGATCTGGGGGATTATATCAAGGGGGAAGCAGATGCTGGATGCTTGGATGCTTGCTGGGAGAGCTGGAATGACCACAGGAGGAGGAAGGGGACCGCAAAAGGGAAGTTCTGCCACACAGTCCGAATGCTCCTTCCCTGCCCCAGCCAGCCTCAGGCACATTGTGCTTGCCCATGCATGCCACATCCAGGTCCACTGGTGCTGCGCACATGCACAGCTCTACTCCCAAGGCTAATCTCAAGCAATTTCCTACAGACAGTTATAGCATTCAAACAAGATGATTCCTCAAAAATCTCCAAAGCAATTTTAGTAGCAAAACAGTGTTTTATGATTTTCCTGAGAGTCGATAGTAGAAAGCAATCTCACCCTTTGTGGCTCCTACTGTACATCTTAACCTTTTGGATGCCATTGGAGGTGACAGGGCTACATGAAGTCTAGGTTTGAGAATTCACATGCTTCTGTGCCATAAAATTGTTGTTCTCTCCAGCTGCATCCTCTACCTACAACCTCTGGGTGAGCTCCAGGAGCTATCTGTTTTGTACTTGTATTCTACAAAAACATGGTGACACAAATGTGATATGAGCAGAATTCAATGGCTAGAAGATCTGGGTCCTGGTTTTGCAGTAGATGGAAAATAGATACTTCTCACATGAAAACATGAGATTATACGTGAAATTTTAGGACATTCAGTGGCATTTACTTAAGGAACACTCTCTACCTTAAACCTGGTCCCTGTGAAAAAAAGAAAAAACAGAGATAGTTTCTAGGTACTACATAAAGCCTGCCACCAGTGTGTTTCAAAGCAGTTAAAGAAAAGGAACAAACAATACACTAAGACTTCCTCCAAAACATCCTAATTTTCCAGTCATGTTTTGCTACTTAAATACAAATAGATATATACAGATTTGTATCTTCTTTACTCAAACCCAAGTTTCATGCTATGGTTACATAAAGGTTCCTTCAAACCAGGCTAAAACAGGGTTCTCCTGCCTGAGATGGTGATGGGATGAGGGTTGTGAGGCAGAACCTGATGCCATGGCCAGGGAAGGCTCATTCTCCTTGGTATGGAGCTAAGATGCTGATGGTACTCAAAGTGTATGAGTCTGGACACCAGGATTGCACTGCAGTATGATGGAGCTGATGGGTGAAGCCTTGCACAAGCAGAATGACATTCACAGTACCCACACAGTCCAGGCTTTCCAAGACAAAAGACCATGTACGCATGGAAAAGCCATGGAAAGTAACAGGGCATACATGTATAACAGTCCTGCTTACACTGCAAACAATTTTTTACACAAAATTCAATTTCAGGACAATTTGTTACTTTAAACATGTAATTCTTCTCAGATTTTAGGATTTGGATTGATACAGGGTCCCAGACAACATTTTGGTGGTGAACTGATTGGGAGGTATCTGGAATGAAGAGAATTAGGACTGAATTAAAACATTTCTAATTCCAGTGAAATAGATCCCAAAGTTCATGATAAGTGTATGATTTGCACTTGGATTTGCACAGGCAGATCCCTGAAGCCTGCGTGAGTCCCTGAGCAGGGATACCTGTAGGATTGGTTACTTAGTCCTTGTTTGACTGAGGAGAGCTGTCAGAAGGCATCAAATCAGTGACAATTTTCATAAATAAGGAATTGATTAAAATTCTGCACAAGATTTTCCTCTTAGAGAAAAGCTCAGAGCACCCACAAGATGCCACAGAAAGCAGCTGGCAGAGTCTCTCTCTGTATCTCTGGTAAATCACTCAGACTGAAGCACATTCAACACCTCCCTAAGGCTTGGAGCCAGTCCTGCCTGCCTGTGTTGTGTAGGGCCGGACTAACATTTTCTGCAGGATCTGTGTCCACTTCTGCAGCACAGCACCTGTCTGCTGCTTGGAAGAGGTCCTGCTGGGACATCCTGCCTGCTTGGGCTCATGGTATGGAGGTAAGGAGAGCCATCCCTACAGCACAGAACAAACTAAACACGTAATTTCAGAGTGATAACAAGGGACTTTTACAAGGCCACACATGGACTTCATGTTGGAGCAAAAGCATAGGCAGCTCTGGATAGCAAGCTCTAAACACAGAACAAGGGCATTGGAGTTAGTACCTATATCGCTGTGGAACTACTTCTTCACAGCCTGATAAAGCCTTGTCATCATATTCACAAATTATTTTTGAACCTCCAGAATGCTGGAAAAAGCAGATGGAACAATTTAGATTAGAATCCCACAACCAAACTCACTTTAAAACACTGACCCATTTGTAGTGTAAATGACTGAACTCCAGATTTGCTTCACTGCACTCCCAGAGTCAGACCATGTCTTCAAATGTAGGAGAAAACCCCAAACCCACCAACAACCAAAAAAGCATTTACAGGTTATTCCCTAACCATGGCTAGATGTATTGCATCATAAAATGTCAACATCAAAACAATATAGAAAAAATAATTACAGACAGTGTTGGTGTTGTAAGCTGATAAGGACCAGATGGTCTTTTGTATTTATGGTTTGCCTTGTGCATACAAATGCTTTTGGGATCTAATTAGCCTTCTACAAAACTCAAACTGGGTAATTACTATCATTATCCCCTTTTCAAATAAATCTGAAGTCTAAACTGCAATTAAGTTTTTTATCTTACAATTCATAACCACGTATTTTAAGGATTGTTCTTTGCTATCTTTTCACTAATCTTCTTCCAGTGATTGACGTAAATAAAATAGAAGAGCTTAAAATAATTTCTAAAAGGATGATTTTGTACAAAGCAGAGTTTTTGGTTAGTGGAGTTAAAGCCTTCCTGAGAAACACCACATTTGTGGTGTAAAGGTTGCTGATTTCCCAACCATTTAAACCTGGCACCTTCATGGTTGTTGCATGTCCCATATTCCTACTGACAGTAATCATTAAAAAAAAAAAAGAATGGGGCACACTGGCAGAGCTGCTGACAGACACATATAAGGAGGTGCATAACTCCTCCTGTACATACAGTAATCATCTTTCATAGGACATGAAGTGGCAGTCATTCTAATTAACTTTGAACTTAGGCAATACATAGGCTGATGATGGGCTATGAAAGGGTAGTGGTGCAAATAATAAGCAAGAATGTCATTTTTATTGGTTTCTTGCCCTCAGGACAGCTCATCACGTGACACAGGTAGCATGCTACAGAAAAGCATGACACTATAATAACGCACACCACTGAATTTGCTTAATAGGGAATTAATCAAAATCTGTCCAAAAATAGATAGCAGATGAGATTACAATGTTATGAGCTAACCTTCTTCCACCCCCATCCCCAACGAATGGTAATAGGTTACAGAACTGCGCTGCCATTTCCTTCTTGCAAGAAATAAAGTACTGAGTTAAAAGCTGATACTAAATAAATAAAAACCAACCACAATTCTGGCAGCTAAGGGAGGACATACTAGCTGTTCAAAGTTTTGATGCAAATTTCTATTTTCCTGAAGAAGTATTTTTATTTTATTTTACTGCTCCTGTGAAGATAATTAATAGAGTATCAAAATCAGTACTAAAATCAGAGTAAATGCTGTTTCAATCTGAATTGGCTTTCTAATTGTAATAGTGATTTCTCGAGATAAACTTCTGCAAACATTACCTTCTTTCTCATATGAACTGAGTGGAAAGAACCCACTTAAACTGCACCCTTCTGTGAGCAAGGGTTGAAGCATTTTTAACCCCCCTGACATTATGCCAGGTATTTCAGATGTAGGACCACAGTAGGTAATTCAGGCTGGAAGGGGGCTCAGAAAGTCCATTTTGTCCCATTCACCACAGGACTGCTTCTTGATGTTCAATACATGCTTTCGTGCAAACCAGAGTTAAATTTTATTAAACCATTTCTTTTTGCAGGACCAAACATTGAAGCAATGAACTCAGCAGATAAACACAGGCTCCTATGCTGATACAAAGAGATTCCCTATACTCCTGCTCCATTTCCACTCAGACAAATTCTAATCAATGCCTGCATTCCTAAGCCCACATCTGTCGTGTGAGGAGTGAACAGTTTCACGCCTGGCTGAGTTTTGATGCAACTAAAATTAGTCACTTGCTTGTGTATCAGCTCCTTTAGCTGTGGCACTGATGGCTAAGTGTGCTTACAGCCTGCCTAAGCATCCGAGCAAGGACAGGCAAGGATGGCCCTCTTGCCTCTCCCACCTCCTTATTCAGAGATTAATTCCTTCTGCTAACATATGCAAGATTGGAATTCAGCTATTCCCTCCTCTTGCTTGGTAAGGACAAGAGAACTGAATCCAGGCCAGAAGAAATGCTGCAGTTACCTGGCAGGAGTTTTCTGGGATATCCCCTGCTAGTGCATCTGCTTCATTAGCAAAGAAATAACTGTATGTTCATGGGAGCAGGGTGAAAAATAGATTTCTCTTTTCCCAGATGCGTGCCTGTATCACCTGGCTATTGAGTCACTGCCACTGTCACTCTTTGTGGCCTAATTCTGTAATGATTTCCATGACAACAGGGCTGTTTGCAATTTGAATATTGTGGAGTCTCAAAAAAAATATTTATAGATAAAAAATCCAAAGAAATATCACAGATAATATTAATAGCAAAAGAAAAAAATGAAAAGAAAATAGAAAAAGAAAAAATAAGTCACTACTGAGGAAGCAATACCCATCTCTGACTTCAGTAGAAAATTTCTCTGTGTGTTAAGGTAACAACAGAGACTGTTTATGGGCATCATAACATTTTTTTCTGCTATGGTGAGATAAGTACATGCTTGGTTGCTGATTTCCTAATCTTCAATTAAGACAAAAAACACCAAGCCATAAAAAAACATTTCTGGCAGACCTTCATCTTTCCCTAGATGATACATGTGTTAAATAAACAGGCCCTGTCTTGGAATGTTCTATTTCTTTGTAACGATTATAGGGTCATAGAAATTTAGTATAATTCAGGTTGTGAATTACAGGACAGGACATGTGAATGGCATATAGAGCATTTCACTCCACAAATCAGGAGGAAAAGATCAGGTGGTTCAAGAACTGTATGATTTTTGAGTATCTCCAAAGATGAAAACTCCAAAACCTCTCTGAGCACCTGTTCCAGCATCCTCAGAGTGAAGAAGTCTTTTCTGATTTGTATCTGGATTTCCTATATTGCAACCTGTAAGCCTGGAGTGGCAAGGATAGGTAGACTGCTGATGTTCTAAAAGCAGGAGAGGTGAATGCTACTCCAATTCTTCTGCAGGTAGAGCAAACAATATTACTTCAAGACTGTCATGACTTCCCAATTGCACATGTGCTGTCTCTGCAGGAGCTATTCTCTCAAAAAAACACAACCAACTTTCCTGGTATCTTGGCATTACAATTCAACACAAAATCAGCACAATCCTGTGTTGTGGTTGGTTTGTGTTTTGTTGGGTTTTTTTTAAATTCTCCTACCCTTTTCCTCCCATTCTTCTAATTTCATCCGTATCTTTAAAATGTTACACTACAGTTTCCTACTTTTTTTGGCCATGGGAACCACTGAAAGAAAAGTGGCAAGAAAGAGGTCCACAGCCTTATAGAAGGCTTGCCAGACTTCTCCTTGTGCAAGTCATGAGTGGCAGAATGCCTGTTCTTGCCCTTATTCTCCAACAAGAGGATGGGACTAATTGGATGAGGGCTGACTGTGCAAATGTATGTATCCCTCAGTTCACCTGTTAGCTTCTGTAACTCCTCCATGGCAATCTGTAAAGGTGTACTTCTTCATGCCTTCCTGCATACCTTCAGAGATAGTCACCTGTTACACTCATCCCAGGAGGAAGATGAGTCAGACAATGTGCTGAGCAAATCAGAAAACTCATCTTGTGCTACAGTGGTGGAACACAAAAGCCAAGTGAGGGAGGGCTTATGGTATAAAACCAGTGCATCCTTGGTGGTGTGATGTGCTTATGGACATGTGCTTATGTGCTTCAAATCTTAAGTGGAAAGAGGGCCCACAGCCAAAAGAGTCATTTTAAGGCAAAGGACGTCTCCAGAGCCAAAACACTAGGAAGGGTGAGCTGGTGGCAGACAGGCTCAAATGCTCAGAAACCTTTCAGGGAGTGCCAATGGCTTCTGTGGGAGATGCTCATATCTGCAGGAGTTATGAGCATCACAGGGAGCATGCCAATGGAGTAGGAAGTAGAAAGCATTTCCAACTAGATGGGCTTAATATAGTTAATGCCTCTGGACCATCATGAAACCTTAGCAGTGCAATTGCTGTTACATCATTTGTGAGAGCTCTGTGAAATGAACTGACATCTCCAAATCCATCAATACAGAAGCAGAAATGTGTGGAGGAGCCTACCAGTATAGAACACCAATATTCACAGCGCAAGACTGCAAAGCCAGGCTCATCTCAGACAGCTGTCACTCTGAAACCATGCTCTGGCTTTGGATGTCAGTACAAGTTTGTGCCCCCCCAAGGCACTGCATGCAGCTCAGTGCTCTGCTACAGAAGCAGAGGGTGACTCCACTAGGAAACTAAAACCAGCTCTCCACATGCTCTTCTCTGACCAAAAAGTGGACAAGAAACGGAGAGCACAATTCCCATAGACAGGGGAGTCCATGGACATGGACTCATATGCTTCCTATCATGCTGAGTTCAGGAGAACCATGACAGTGACCAAAGGAGTGTTCAAGTAAGTCAGAAGATAAAGGCATCCTTCTTTACAGAAGCCCCTTGATACCTGGTGGAAACAAATCACATAGGAATTGATGCTGACCTCAAGCGGCCCAGTTTCTTGGGTGAATTGGGCTAGATGACTTTTAGGTTCCCTTTCAACATAAGCTTTTCTGTGATTCTGTAGATGAAAACAAATAAATTAAAAAGAAGAGATGAAAAGAACAGAAAAGAACTCATCCACAGGACACAGGCAGGCTGTGAATGCTCTCTAAAAACCAGCAGTTGAGGAGAGCAGGAATTTTGCAGTACCTTTCATGCCCCTTTGCATGGGATCTTTGAAACATCTGGACAGACACATGACAGACTGATACACTAAGGAAAACAGTCTTGACACTTTTGTGCTGGGTGTGTGGAGGTCTGCAGTGCAGTGTGCACACAGACAGGCACTCTTAAGGATAACTATATTTTATTTCCCAGCATAAAACTCAATTGTCCCAATAATGGCATGGCTTGCAGCCAACAGCACTGTTGTGTTTTGCTTCAAACAATAATTGAGTTGACAGTCCATTTTTTCAGTGGAGGTTGAAATATCAAATTTGATCTGATATTAGCACTGATGCTGCTGCATTTTGCCAGCTTGACAGTTTTTCTGGATGATAGGGGGATTTGTGATCACAGCACCATGACTTGAGAGCCACAGCTGTGGCAGGAAATTGCCTTGGTCATGGGTTTGGAACATGAGCTGCAGAATATAACACAGTGCAAGAGTGGGAAAATGGGTCAAACAGACAGAACTCAGACACGTGAGTGACCAGTGACTCTGAATTCATTGAGTCACTGAAAATGTTGTGGTCTGAGATGCCTTTCCTGCAATTTTCCAATCAAAATCCTGCCTCTTCTGGACTTTGGATGAATTTCTAACAAGAGGGAAACACAACACAGATAATGAAAATTACAATATGTGTCTTTTCTGCAGCTCTGTTAAACTTGAAGTTGGTGATTATATTTAAACCTTTGCAGCCATTGGTTTTCTGATTCTTTTTTCAAGCTTTTATTCAGGGAAACACACTGTGCATATGGTTTTGTCTCCTTGTTTTCAAGAACATGCTTAGCTTTAGAAGTGTGCTTAAATGCCTTCTCAAACTGCTTTGTGATATGTGCCTTAATGCGGGCTGGCATAACTGCTTAGCCACGTAGCAGCTCACCCAAAAAGTTCTTACTACCCATATGGCTCATTACACCTCTCTCCTGCAATCTCTGCTGGATGCCAAATGGCTCCTGTGTGAACCTTAAGGAGTGGTACTCGACCTTCTAATGCCACTTGTAGTTGGCACTGCTTGGGAAGCCACCCTTCTCCTTGATAAAAGCCAGGCAATCAGACTCTCCTGATGCAGGGGTGGTGAACTACGTTACTCAGCATAAAAGCTTCATGAGCTGAAAAGAACATGGGCAGGTAGGGAGTTCCTAAATATGTGCATCTTTAAGATCCTTCCTGAATTGTGAAATTCAGCTTTGCCCATCAGAAGCTACACCTGTTGACCTGCTGCGAACCTCGGACAGACCCTGCTCCCACAGAACTGAGAGTCAAGTGAATACATTATGTGTGCCTGTCGTTCTTTAACAATAATGCTTTTTTCTTGGCTGATTTTAACCTTCATTGGACAGGAAGAGAGAACTCTGTATCCATGTTCCTGCGAGTCTGATAAAAAGCAGCCAACTGAAAGACAGAGGGCCATTTTAATGCCTCCGTCTGCTCAAGCTGTAGCATGACTTCAGATGACTTAGCTGAGGTCAGAAAATCCACATGTCCAAAAATTAATTATGAATGGAGAAGTCATAGGAAAAAAGTAACTCTTGAAGCCCCAGAAACACGAGGTATTTTTTTCCCTGATGACCACAGTATGCACAATCATGTTTAACGCACTTGCTGCATCCTTGATCCTCTTGTGTTTTTTAAAAAAAACTTCCCTTTTTGGAAGGTATTAACTAGCTATGGCAGAGGGGCAGCTAGAAAAAGGAGAAAAATACCCAAGCATTTCTTTCAGTTCACTTCCAAAATCCTATCAGTTAATCTCTACAATTCTATGTAGAAGCCTATGTGTCGCTCTCAGAATACTCTGAGAATGGAAAAGTAAGAGAACTTTAGAGATGTAAACTAAAGAAAATTCTGTTTTCCAAAATTCAATTTAAAAGAATCTTTAGATGTTTTTAAGTATGATTTAAACGATGAGAACCACCTGCCTTAGTTGTGGATTTCCCTGGTACCTAACCTTTTTTGAGGAAATCTCTAAGAAGCAAGTTCCCAGATGATGTTTATAGGCTGGTGGCTCTTTCTGGACTGGAAATGTATTTAAGCCTGCAATCTGGGAAGAGGCCCCCGGCCAAACCCCCAGCATGTGCTCTTGATGCTGGCACAGAGCCAAGACAGCAGCTTTTCCAGGTATTTAAAGACTCTCTGTATCTTGCTATAGTGCCCAAATCATTCAAAAATCGGAATGCAGCAAGGTGCATTTTGCAATACTACCCCAACCTCAAAATATTTGCCCCCCTAGCCTAACAAATTGATCAAATGTAAGCAGAATCCTAAACGGATCTTAGGGAAAATGAACACTAAATCCTTTTCCTTCGGTCAACAGTAAGGGATAAATTTAGTGTGTGCCTTACTGGCTCCTGTAGTTCTTAAGGAAAAAAGTTGGGTTTGCACTCCAAACAATGGTACATTCACAAACATTTGCTCCAAGAGATCTCTTCGGGGGAGGGATGATGACACAGTTATTACAAAGACTCTTGCTTTGTTTGCCAAGCTGATTTGCTTCAGAGGAATGACAGAGTGATAAACTCAGTAGAATTTCCACAGGACTTTGAGCTCAAGAGGAGACAGGGAGGCCAAGTTGTGCATCAAATAGAGCATGCTGCTAATCCAAAACTACCAGTGCTGGCTTTCCAGTGGTTCAGAGCATAGGTGCTTTTTAACAATGACAGATTGGTGCAATTGGAAATGACAGATTTAGTGAAAATTTAAAGGGAATAGAGAATTGATACAGGAGCCAGGGTGCCACACAGGCTTTAGTACTAATACAAGTCCTTTGGTTCAGTCCCTGCTCCCTACGCACAACCTATCCCACTTTTTTGTTTCTGCCTGACCAAGGGATTCCTGACACCTCAACACAGGATACTTGATGTTACGTGAGTCTGCCAACTCCCCAGGATTTTCCATTCATATGTCAATCTACCACTTGCCTATTTACTCCAGATTCCCCAAGAATTCAAAATTAGTGCTAAGGCCAGAGCTTTGGAAGGCAGAAATCAGCTCTGCTTCAGCGAAATCTCTCATCAAAACAAGCTGTAATACAGCAGATCGACTCCACAGCTCTGGTCAGAAGGGGAGCATATCTTTCTCTTCATTCAGCCCATACTCCCAACTGTTACAAGCCTGATGGCATCTGCTACCACCGGTCTGAGAGCAGTTTTACTTCTATCCTCCAGTTACATGCTAGTTTTAGGATATTTTATGACCATCCACACCCTGTCAACAACTACCTCCGCTTCAGTACTGGACCTGGACCATTAACTGGAAGGACAAGGCTGCCTGTGCTCATTCCTTACCCACAGACTGTCTCTCTTGAAGACCAGCTCTCCCGAAGAAAGCAGGAGGTGTCCCTTGAGTTGAAGCCAAAAGTCAAAAAGAGGACTACTGCTACACAAGCCTCTCCAAACATTTTCCACTAAAAATGCCTGGCAATATGTAGTGAAGCCCAGAACAGTGAAGTTACACTGTGCTTTAAGCATGAAAGTATAATGTGAAAAGACTTTCAACTGAGAATTTTCTAAGACAGAACCAGAGGCTGCCAAAGAATTTAGGTTCCTAGCGGTCCTACTCTTTCATGACAGTGCCATCTCAAATGAACATCAGTGTTTTATTAGATTATATAGTAATCTGTGTGCAACGACTTTAAGGCAATAGACCTTTGTATTTGAAAGTGCTCCAAACATGAATGCATACAGCCACGGGTAGCCTGCTACTCAGAGCATGTTGTCTGCACTCCAGCTTCAGGAGCTTTCAATCTGTTAAAATACCACAGAATGTATGTCAATATATCCATGGAAAGGGGCCATAATCCTTTCTATTACCCTTCCTGCTTCATTGCCAGTCACTTTTGGAGCCAGGGAAGGACATTTCTTTGAACATTTGTGTTTCACCGTGCCTTCATTTCCATCAAGACCCCCATAACACATATTGCAGTCTGTTGCAGTCTTCTTTATGCCCTGAGGGAAGAGAGGGGTGCGAGCTGTTCAAATCCAAATCCTCGAATAAACATGATGCAGCCTCAGCAACTGAGGCCCTGCTGCCAGTGGGAAAGCTGTTGCATGCCCAGCATCATTGACTGAGGGAGGTTTGGTCAGTAATGACACCCTGTGCACAATGCTGCTGGAGAAGCCTCTGCCTGGATTTAGCACAGCGAGAGCCATGGACTAACCTGGACACAGCTTGGTTGCCAGGATGCTTCCTGGGAGCAAGAAGACCTGGCAGGCACAGGAGAGAACTGAACCTGGTTCTCCCTTAGGGAGGATTTCTTTAGGCATCAAGAAATCATGCTGCACAGGGGTAATACTGCCATCTCCATGCAAATGTTCTTGTTGAGAATTGGTTCTTCCCAAACTCACCTTCCTGCAATCCTGGGAATGGTAGGGTTCAAACTACAGCACACAGAAAGGAGCCCCATGGCCCAGACAGAGCTCTGTTGGTAAATGCTGGTGCTTATACCACATCTCAAGTTTTACAATAATTAACTATATGAGCTATATGTGACTCGGAACCCTGTAAGACCTCGTCTGGTCTTGCATTGGTTTTAGCTTGGTGTTTGCTGTACCTACAAATGTCAAGAAACATTTGCTGTTTGCCCTGCCATCAGATGTCTACTGCCTCATTTGACCAGCTGTAAAGTAAAATTTCCCTGTGTTTATTTGCCTGTTGACTGCATTTTGGTTTTGAAGTTGTTTTAGTTGCATCATTGCCTATTCAGTTGTGCTTAGCTTTGTGCAATTGCAGATTCTTTTTCTGCTCCAAAAGAGAAATCAAGGTTTGTACAGAAGACTGGCAAAAGTAACTATGGTTCAAGTAACCTCGTGAGCCAACAGAAAAGCACAACCTGTGAGCTACTGTGATATTGAACTATAAGGAAAAAATAATTTTGAGTGAATCAAAAACTCAGGAGAAGGAAATCCCCATCATTGACATCATACTGCTCTTACAAAGAGCATGTGATGCTGACAGCTCCAGCCACTAATTAAAGAATGGAAATGTAAAATCACACAGATACTCGGGAACAGAATTTTACTGTACTACTAGTGATCCTTTACAAAAATTTGGTGATCTAAATTTTTGTTATAATTGGTCTAATGATAAACAGCTTTTGTTGCATTTGACTGCACTGAAATGACATTAATGAAAAAAAAAAAAAAAATCTGAGATTTGCACTCTTGTATTAGATGTGTTCTTTTGGTTGCCCATAGCTTGTATGAACACATTTGGAATTCTAAATGTAAAAATATGCATGTGCATATATACACAGCAAGTGATTTACAGAACACTTTTATTATACAGGAGTGCAACTGTGGAAACTATCACAAGGTTGATTCACAGAATTTAAAGTAAATCAGATCAAGTGAATTGCTGGGAGATCTGTATACTGCTATGAACAGCCACAGATAAAGTGCATAAAATATCTGTGAAAGTGATCCCACAAATCCCAGAGTTAATATATTTTATTTAAGTGGACTATAAGGAATTATATTTTTTCCATTTCTTAAAAATATTTCACTATATAATTTGTGTTGCCAGGATCACATCTCCTTCTTAGAAGAGATGATAAGGACAAAACAGAAGGCAAAATCTGCTTTTATAGAAAAAAGGGACCAAACTAATAGTTCAGCGCTGTTCTGAAAAACAGCTAAGCTGTGAATCTAGGCTCTACCCTACCAAAATACCTAAACTAAAAGTCTGTTATGTCATTTATGTTACTTACAAGAGTCACTACCAAAGGGATGCTAGTTAAATGAAAAATCTTAATGCAATTTTCAGTGCTGACCCTTCCAATGCTCTTAATTTTTAGTGCCGCATCAATCTCACTCTCGTAGTAACTATTATCATCAAGCAAAGAAGAATACTCTTTACCAGCAATCAAAAGAGTCTTCTGAGGGTTGCCAGCAAAGAATAGTTATGGGAAAACTTTCCCAATTAATAGACTATTTTCCTTTTCCTCCTGAAGTCAAAAGGTTGTAAGATTTCCTTTAAAAAAATAGATTAAGGTAAAAAGAGGTCTTAGTGATTATGAGACAAATTTCATTTGAGATGAGGTCAATGAGTGCCTTCACAATTCATTATCAGGCTGTGCAGCAGAGGACCGGATGGTCAGCCCCCAGCTCTAGCCACAATCATCTATCACAAGGTAAAATCAAGTCTTTCATCTCCCCTGCTGTTTCATGTTGTTCAGAGGGCAGTGTAACAGCAGTTCAACCCTCTGTAGGTTTCTTCTAGGCCACCTCTTGCCCTGGTACGTGACTACTAAAATTATTAAAGAGACACTCTGCTGAAGGATTTATTCACGATGGTAAAATGTGCGCATTTAACCAATGCTTTAATCACCAACTAGAACTCACGCTGCTGCTATTAACTCTCTACAGGTTCATCTAAAGTGAAGAAAGCCATCAGCTTGCTCCTGCTCTAGAAACAGTAATAGGAACGAACAACACAGGACTGGATGAGCTAAACACTAGCTCTGCCTTTATGAAGAGAACCATGTCAAAGCTGGACTGAAAGCACTTAGCTTTCAGGGACTGGAAAAATTGCTTCTAAATGCTTCAAGGTAAAAAATCTTTCAGAACATGTTCCAGGCAAGCTCATGACATGGCAGGTACTGTAGAGAACTGTGACGCAATACCAAAGTCGTGATCTATGTAGACATAATGATGACCTGAAATCCTAAACCACTAGGGTTATTTAACAGTGTATGGTACAGCTGATTCCATTCCATTCCATTCCTATTCTTTCTTTGCGCATCCTGCTTCCTATTTTACTTGTATCCTGATCACTGTTACATCTGTTGCTTCAAACATTTATCTGATTTTCTGCTTCCAGTCCTAAACCACCTATTTTTTCCACAAGGAAGGGGAGTCATTCCTCCACTGACTAATTAAGAAAACTCATATCCACATATAAAACTAATGCTCCATATAGCTGCCAAATAACACGCAATCGGCACCTTCATCTTTATAATACCTGACTGATGCCCTGAGAAATTTTTAACTTTACCATGTTCACTTTAACTGGGATGAGTACCAGAGATTCCTGAAGAAAGTTATAAAAAGACATCAAAATACTTACCCTGTGCACTGTGGAAGTTTCTTCATACCTCCCTCTCAATTAAGGGCTGGCTCTAAAGCATGAGGGTTTGTAATTCTTGCGTATTTTTCTCCTTATCCTACCTAGTGCAACAGCAGATACTCTCATTAGCTGGTTTCCTATCACGTTCCATACCTTAAGGCCACAAGCAGCACAGGCTCATTATCTCGCATTACTTCTAATTCTGATAGTTCAGTGCTTGAAAAAATGAACAGTAAAAACTTCTAAATGCCTAAATGACAGGAGATTCACTAAGGGTGCTTCTAATGGGAAATAAAGCCACCTTTTTCACAAGGAATAAAGCACCAAAAGGTGGAATAAAGCTCACCATGATCAGTAAAAGTGCCTTACAAGCCATACAAATGCTTTCACATTCTTAAGTTTCACACTAAACATTTATTATGTGGATACAACTTCTCATCCTACATCCGTGCTGAAGATTATTTCAAAATCACTTAAAGCCCTAAAAGCTTTATTTTCTTCTTTTTCTAGTTTTGCAAGCAAAGGAGCAATTTAAGTCCACATAACAGACACAACAGATTAGTATTAAAAATATGTGACTTGACTTGAAGACAAAAACAAGGAGCCTTTTGACAACCCCACTCTGCAGACTGATGAATATACTGTACCTAACTGTGATTAAATATTTAATACTATAGACTATTTGCAGCTCACTTATAAAAAGCCACTGACAACTCCAAGGAAACTGTGAAAAGCACACTGAAGAATTCTGCTGATGAACTACATTTTCAAAAGGAACAGTTATCCTCCTATTTTCCTAACCAAGAAGGTTACCATTAAGAAACTGCTTATTGTGACATCAACAATACCCTCCTGTGGTTTCATCCTCACTTGCCTTCATAAACTGTGTGCTTGTGATTGTGCAATCCCAAGCACTGCACTGGGAACAAAGAATCACAGACATCTGAGCAAAAAAGTAGCAGAACAGTTGCTGCAGACAAGGTCTACAAAGAGTATTTTTTCAGGGTAGCCTTATCTCACATATATCCAAACACAATATGAGTTCCTTTCTGTTATAGCTGCAAATTAAATGACAAACGTGACACTGGGAGAGGAAGCTGAAAATGACACAGAAAGAAAGAAAGGGTTTGGGATAAACAGAAAGAAGAAAGCTATCCCTTAGAGAATATCCTAAGTGAAGCTGAAGAGCCAAGATGTTTTAGAAGAAAAGAGCTAAAAAGGGAGTCAAATGAGATGCTGGACTGCAAGGACAAGGTTGGCATCCAATGGCTCACGAGAGACAGAGGGCAGAAGCCCTCAAACCAAAAGCAGGCACGTACAGTGCAAATTCCGACATCTTGCTTAGCAACCCCACGTAAGTTTGCAGTCAATGAGGAATATTCTCCCACAGATGACTCACTTGGGTCTTATTTGGTTTCAGTAAGCATTTAGGGAATCTGGGGAAACAGCTCAAATGTAAATACCACTATTAACTACTTTTCAAAGACTAGGTGACATTAATTCTGCAACAGGCTCAGCAACATAGCTGTTCTGAAAACAGATGCCTGGGAAGCTGTTGGATACAAAATTTGGAAATTTGAAAACTGTTTCCAACTAAGAGCAGTTTTTAGGAAATGTCAGTGAATTCTAAAATTTAAGAGGTCTCACAATTTGTGATCAGTGGCAGTTAGAATTGCAGATTCCTATTAAATAAAATTCCCAGGAGTAATCAGAACGTTAATGTAGATCAAGAAAATATAAACCAAGACTTTAATGTGATATTGCAAAATTAATCCAGCTGCTAATACCTAAAGTCTACAAACACCTGCTAAGAGCGCAACTTCACCACAAGGCACGACCAGATGAAATGCAGATTTGATCATTCTCACTGTTACTGACCTGGACATACAGCCTGCATATAATGACTTGAATACTGTAATCTGTCAGTGCCTTCAAACCACTGACCTGATTTACCTTGTCACATGCCTCATTCCATTGTAGTTGGAACTCAGAGTTGTGAATGCTGTCATAACAAACTCGTCACCCGTAACTGCTTGAAAGCTGTATCAAAATGGGGCATCAAACCTTCTCCTGAGCCCAAATTAATTTTATATCCAAACTAAGACCAAGGGTAGATGAAAACAGTCAGCATCTGGAGAGTGGCAGGGATCAAAGTTTGTGCTTCCAGCAGGACCTGGATGGAAACTGAGGCTGCAGATCAGCCAGCCAGGTGGAGGATTGCCCAAGTAGCTGAACTCTAACACCAGGCAGCCCATTACAACTTCCAACCACAGTGGCCACACAAGGCAACCAAACTGACCCAGGATCTCTACTGAGGGGGGCCCAGACCACAGCAAAAGATTACATGATGTGTAGGCCCCCAAGCTATCAACATCCTGGGGCAATAGGGATCCCAGTAGGCATTTCTTGAGACCAGGTCCACGGGTTTTACCCTCATTCAGACCTCTCATATGGCTTGTGCAACCTTCAGTAATGTAAAACAGCCACTGAGGACAAGAAACGTGTCATCTGGGACTGGCCACCTCACTTTAGTTTTATAATGTTGCTGAAACTACCCTACCTTTTGAGTAAAAAAACCCCTCATGTAAATATAAGTCAGCATTTCAGTAAGCTATCTGTGCTGCAGAACACACATCCTTACAGAAGGATGACAAGGAGATTTCATTGTAGGGATTGTGAAAAGTTATATTACTTAAATCAGCAACTTTCCAGATCTGATCATCAGTACTGGAAAGGAAAAGGCCATACTACAGAGATATACAGTTTTATTTATATGATTCAACTATATATTTATGCAAAAACAGCAAACAAAAATAAAGTAACAATAAATAATATTAAAAATTAACACATCTGAACAAAGCTGCCAGTATCACTTTCAAATATTGTTTGTAAATTGTAGCCATGGGCATTTCAACACAAGTGAAGTGAAGAAACATCACTGATTATAAAATCAGAGAGGGTTTCCCAGGAATAAAAGCAAATTTAATACTGTACTTGAGTATTTACTTCTATTAAGAAAACAACTAGCAAATTTAATACTTATACACAATCAGTTGCATGACTGCTGATACTCAGTTGCCCAGAAATGTTTCATGCTTGGGAATATTTGTTATTTACTGATATCTCTACTTTTACAATTTCACAATGAAAGGCTTGCTTGCTGTGTAGGAGTTATGAATTTACATGCTGCATTTCAGAATGTCTGTACTCACTTCTTACCACTGAAAAAATTAAAGATGCCCTATTTTCTGGGCCTGGTAGAAATACAAGAGATTCCAGTGTCTGGCAGCAAGCAAATTAGTAATAAGGCTGTTTTCTTTCAGCTGGTTTTAGAGATGCTGGCAAGACTGGATTCTCTCTCTTTTACATCTTCCCAGGAGCTCCTTTACTAATGAAAATGGCCATTTCTCTTTGAAATAATCTCTAGTGTCTTTCTCAAGGTCTATTAATACCACCTTTAAAAACTCCCCCTTCCGGTAACTCTTTGAAATATTCAGATATTCATTAAACCACTAGCTGTAAAAGCACATTGCTTATGACACAGCTTAGGTCAGGTATTGTTTCAGTTATCCTAAAAACCCTTACTGAAATCCTCTTCCCAAGCATTTGGGAGAGTAAAAAGCCTTGCATCTGTATCAGTCTGGGGTTCAATTTGCATGCTGTCTTAATTCTACTGAGCTTGGAAGAGAGAGATAAACAGATGGATAGATGGATGGATAGATGATGGATGGATGGATGGATAGATAGATAGACAGACAGACAGACAGACAGATAGATAGATAGACAGACAGATAAATAGATAGATAGCCCTCCCTGATCTCATATTTGCAAAGTTCATCACTGACTCTTAAGACATAGCTTACAATGACCTCCTTTATATTACACATTTCATTGCTCAGACACCCACATTCAGGACGAACAGTATGTTCAGAACAACCCATTAATTAATGAATTTAATAAGAGAATATGAAGGACCAGAACAGTTTTAAGCTGCTTTGTCTATCTCAGGGCCCAAAGTCAGATCAGCAATATCTACACCTTTCCCAACAGAAATTCTCTTTACTGCTCTTACTACTCCAAATATTCTCTAACTACTCTACTGCTCCTGAGGATGTTTCATGGCACTTCACATTTCATCACTGAAATGGACAGCTTAGCTGTCCTTATGGTTAAAACGTTTCCCCTAAAGTTTAGCCTAGATCTCTCTCATTACTGTGACACTTGCTGAGAAAATGAGCCTGACATTTTCTTTTGATCACAAGTCCAATGAAAAGGTGTCACATAAAAATTGATGCAAGAAAATCCCTTGGAAGCCCCCAGCCTGAATATCAAGTAAGAGAAAAGAGCAGGAGTGATAGGAGCTGTTGAGACAGAGCACACTTACAGATGGGGCAGCAGCATCACCATCTGCTGGAAGAAGTGAATTTAGCTAACGTACCAGTTGCCACCAAAGGAGTGAGAAATGCCTTTGGCAGATATGCAACACAACAAGAAGAATAGAGAGATGCCACACACTGCCCAGTTCACAAAAAGTGAAAAGTCATGCCACGGAGCAGAAGGTATCTAACCTGACAGTCTAAAGTAGTTTCAGATTTTCATCTATTAATCACAGTTTAGATTGAAAATCTAGCCTTCTTAAAATTCAACTCCCTTCTGGTAGAGGTCATCTGCTGGGATGAGGATTGCTGATCTCCATCGCCCAAGCAGAGCTGTGGCGAACCTCCCCTCACTGAGATGGAAGGTCAGCTCCAAGGGATCAGTCATCAGGCTTGTATGTGCTTTGGGATCTGCCAATCTGCTTGTGGGGAGCCAAGACCAAAGGGAGTAGGAAAAGCTGATAATTGTCTCAGGAACAGATTGGGCTCCTGACGAAGAGGAATTTCACACTTCTCCACAGGCACCGCCTGGTCAGATGGCGTTTCTTTGTGCTGTCTGTGTGTGGCCAGGCAGTGAACGCTCACAGGTTCTTGCTAATATCTGTTCTCTCCTTCACAACTGCTACAATAGCTCCAGGAGCTCACCAAGAGTGGGAACAGGAGGTGCTCACACACAGCTGGACAAGGGACACCCTACAGCAGAGCTTAGGGGAGATGCCTCTGGTGCTACTGCGGAAGTGCAAGGCAGCATGGTGCTCTCCACAGGGACTCACAGCATCCCTGGTGACTTCAAAGAACACCAGGGAGACAGTAGTGTACCAGGGCATTTGACTGCTAGATTTCACAGGAACAGACTGGCTCCCAGTGCTGTCAGTTAAGCTTTCCAAGGGCTCGCACTGACAGGGCAATGAAGGCAGATTTCTACGGTGCTGACTTCAGTAGCCTGTGGTGTCACTTTTGGTGGTGAGCCCAGACTTGGAGAAATGTTAAAGATGGTTAACACATGAATTAATGTCACCTTTCATCACTGATGAATGGTGTTGGGAGGTGTAGTGAGAGGAAACCTGCAGACATTACACAGCAACAGCTACTGGGGCTCCAGAAGACACTTTCTGTTGGGTGTATCAGTATAGACAGCTGGCAATTGAGAGTAGGATGCTAATCACCCTAAGTCGTCCATGCAACACTGCTCATCCCTCACCCCCAGATCTGACTCTTGAACCTTTCAAAGCTGTTTTCAGGGGACCCCTGCACTAAGCACAAATGACAATAAGCCAGGAAGGCATATATATTTATCTGCAGGACACCTGTGCAATTGAACCCTGCGCTGAAGTGGTGACAAGGTCTTTTGGCTGCTGTGGAGGTATGGAGGGTGACTGCTGGTTAGAGTGCTAATGAGGAGCACAGGGAGATGGTCACCACTGATGCTTTTACAGCAAAGAAACCACTACATGATAGCTGTCTCTGGGGAGAAACAAAACACTTCTGGCTTTGTGACAGTGGAGATGGCCCTGGTGTCCTCCTTCATAGTCCTGTCAATGTAGTGTAGGTTTGCAGCATTGTCTCTCGTATGCTCGGGTGAACTGCCTAAACCCACAGCCCACTGTGTTCCAAACCAAGCCCTAACACCCTAACACACTGTTCTTCTGACAACCCATTTCCTATCCCTGCTGTTTTTCTACTCTTACCAGGGCAGTGAGTGTCAAGGAGTTCACTCCTGCCCTTGAGATCTACCTACGACATTGCCTTTAAAGTATCTTTGTGGTATTGAAAAGCTGAAACGGTCAGCAGCCCGCATTCTGCAGTCTGCTGAAAGCTGCCTTTGCACTTAACCAATATTTGATATTGGAGCTATTTTTAAGACACGTTTGTTTATTGCTGTAAGAAAAGACCAAAACTGACAAAAGACTCGTAATGCCTCCTCAGAGCCCACAAGCAAAAGCTATTATCACAATGTGTCTGAAATTGCTACCTTTTATTAAGCTGGCATGTCACATCCAAAAGAATTGCAGTGAGCAGTCTGCCTCATGGATGTTATTACAGTGGAATCACAAGCATGAGCATGGCCCCGCTCCACGCACTGCTGGAAAGGAAGATTGACCAGATTTCACATCTAATAAAAGGTGGGAGACTGAACTTCTCTTAGCTCTTACTACTAATTGAAAAATGGTGCTGATTGAGGAACAAGAACTGAAGTTTCCAGTCCCAAGACTGTTACAAACATGAATTTAAACCTCCATTTATAGAAATCAATAATGTCATCATCACCTTGATCTGCTCTGTTATTGTCCAAGAAGTAATGTGATGTAAATCAAAGTGCAGTCCTGTATCATATACATTTGAGGTGATGCCTCTACATTCATATTGTCAATCACTGTTGGTGTTACACTTTTGGGACCCGTATTGTCACAGTCCAGTGAGATGGACTGGACTGAACAGCTGAGCATAGTAATGAACTGCAATGAACTCTCCTGGGGAGGTGTCACCAATTTTCAAATAAATACTCTGCCCTGTTCAGAATGCTGTCTACTGGTCACTGCAACATGACACCACCTTACAATACTGGCAATGCTATGGTAAACAGGCTGCTAAATGATCGTGTTCTTATTCCAGTGATTTTCAGTATGAATCTCAACTGATACTACTGCCTTCAGACAATAAAAGCACGTATTCTTATCATAGTCACACCAAGGAACCAGTGATTTCAATGTCCCCAGACATCTGGGAAAAAGATTTCAAGTGTGGAAAAAAACAGGACTAAATGATATATCAGCTGCAAAGGAGAAACTCAAAAACCATGCAGCTGTTAATACATTCAAGTAATATCAAATATCTGCTACAGAGGGAACTTCCTCACATGTGGTAAGACTGAAAAGCCTTTCCAGAGCACATCTCTAGAAGGTGGGATAATTTCAGCAGTACTGGAAAGCTGAGGTTTCAGCTCTTCCAATGGCAATTTACAGGCTACTCAGCACTGTTGAAAACTGAACCTTGTAATCTGGTGTCCACTGACTGATAGAAGAGTCTACCAGTGGGTAGTGACAGGTTTCCCGTCATTTTTCATAAAAATAAATAAACACCCAACCCCAAACTTCTGCGCAAGAGGAGTTTTGTCCTACGAAAAGGAGAAATGTCAAAGATTTTGCAACAACTATTTAGGTCTTTGGCTTCTGAAGGAGTTTCAACAGAAATTCTGGTGGTATCCACAATGGTGGTACATGTGACTGCATCAGATTTGGAAAGAGATGACCAAGACCTGCTATAGTTCAGGAGTGCCAGACAACAGTTACCTGCACAGCCCAGGACAACCAGTGGGTGCAGCACATGAGGGAAGCTTTCAGAGACATGGTTTGAATACAGCTTTCAGCATAAACCTGTGGATCAGCAGCCTCACCCAAAAGGCTCCTTGAATTTTTAATCACTCTCTTGAATTCAGACATCAGAGCAGGTGACTGAGTTTGACACAGTAAATCAGCTGAATATGAGCTACGTAATTGCTTCTGACTTTAAACAGAAAAAGCTTAGATAATGTTGAGAAGGGTACCAGAGACATTTGAATAATGTTGTGTTAAAGCAAGTGAAGCTCATAAGCAACAAAACACAACACTCAGAGAAAGGAAAATGTGCAACAGCGTCAGGGGGAACCTCTTCACCAGAGAGTTCACCAAGTCCCATTTGATTCAGAAGCCATTACCCTGCATCTGTATGTTAACAAAGCAGTTGTTTCACTGCTAATTGCTGCTCCAACAAATTGCTTTTTGCAATTACAATTTTATTATCAGATTTATCACTGCAAACTGAAATAGATGGATTTCAATTTTAGAAAGACAACAGAATAGTGCAATTAACCACTAGTCTTCCAGAAAGGCAAAAAATCAGCCTGTAATTTCCAAGGCTTTCCAACTTCTTTAGAGGCTGAGCAGATATCTAGGTACACGAGTCTTCTATGAATGTCTGCCTCCACAAGGATGCCTAGATTAGCCTCTTTTAATTTGGTTTCCTGGATAAAATCCAGACATTTTAAGGCTTATCTAGGTATTTAGGTAGATGGCTAAATGGTTTGATTTTCAGAAATGCTAGTACAAACCCCATATCCATTTCAGTTTGGTAGTCTTGCACATCTGAGGCCAAAAGGTGAACTAATCTTTAAGCAGCATTACAGCTTTCTTAACAAGTCCTCTACTACAAGGCTCTATTCTCAATGAGGTAACTAGACTTTCAACTTAAAATTAACAGACTTTTAAAACTGAATTCATCACTACTTTAGAAATACGAGACTTTTTAATAAGTGTAGATGCCAAAGTTCCTGTGATGGCCCACCATGGCTGGCAGAACACTCCGCTGGTTTCTATTTCTAAATGTAGTGACTAACAGAAAGACAATGAATGCTGTGTTAACCACAGCAGCAGTATCAGTTTGGGTTTCTTGGACAGGAGGCTGCACAAGCCTTTCTCCAGTTCAGGCAGGTGCTGTGGTTTGCAAGGAGCCCCGATGAAGACAGTGTAAGAGCTGTGCTGGACAAGAATACAGTCAACTTTGCTGCACTGATGTGCATGGATGCTTGGGACTGTGAGTGGTTTTTAAAAAAAAAAAAAAAAAAAAAAAAAGAGAGACTAAAGCATTAGGCAAAAAGTGTGAATTTTCCATGTTCATAGACCTGGACACATGGTTTTGTGAGGATAAAATTTCTAAGACATCTATTTTTCTACTGCACAAAAGAAACTGTGCTTTATAAACATGTCCCTAGCTTGCAGAGATGGCAAAGAAAATTCATGCAATCCAGGGGATTGATACCAAGCATTCTGTTCTTTTGTTGTGTACTATATGTATCTTTCTAAATATTGCTACCAGACCCTAAAATTGTGTCTTATCTGGGCTGAATGGGTAACGATATTTTCTCTTCAGAGGAAAGTCAAATGACTACCACAAAAATAAAGCATTTATTATCCTTGCAGAAAGATCTGAAAAACAATATCCAGTTCAGAAGTGGGATGCAAACAATATGAATTTCAAGGACACATCTGATTCCCACTACTCCTTACAGCAAATGTCTCTCTCAGAGGGCAAAAGCAACCACCAATAAGACTACTCTATTTTCTCTACTTTACTGCTGCTAGAACTACAGTAAGGACAGCCAGTGCCACAAAACTACCCCTCAACTGTCAGTGATTAGGGAAGATTTTGGCTGAATTTAGAAAAGTAGAATCACTTAGGACCTCTAGGATCATCAAGTTCAACCATTAACCCAGCACTGCCAAGTCTACCACCAAACCATGTCCCCAAGTATCACACCTACATGTCGTTTAAATAAGAGCAGAACAGTTAATCTTCATATTAATTGCTTTTTTCTTATTCTTTTCATGAACACAGAACACATTTTGCATTTAAACATTTCAAAACACTCAGTTTTCTAAAAAGGTTAGGCTAGCTTTTTAGACGCTGGAAATAACTCTGACAGCAAATTTATAACAGGAGAAATAACTGCTTTAAATACAAACAGGGCAATAACCATCCATCTATCAAGCATCAGCTTAGAGTAATGGATTACAGAGAAGAGCCACTTTAGTTAATCAGGTTGGACTTTGTAATACTTCTGTGTTCCATAAATAATATTCTAACAGGAGCTTTACTGTTGTAGAACACTTTGAGCAAATGGTGGAAATGAGTCTGCCCTTTTCCAGAAGAGTATCAAATGAGAAGACACACTGATGGCTATCTCTGCCCTTTGAAGCAAACTATTAGAAAATTAATCTTGTTGAAGATGACCTGAACCAGCCCTAGGAAAAACCTAGCAGCTTCAAAATCACATACTGACAGTCTGAAATAGCAAGGCTAAAAGGGGTAAGTCACAGACATGCAAATGTGGTTATTTTCTCTACTTAAAAAACAGGAAAAAAAATAACCCACATCAAAACTTTCAAGGTCTCAGTGACAATGCCTTGGAAACACAACATTCACCAAGAAACTTTGCTGGAGACTGCAACATATATGTTGTAAGTGGTCACGTAAGAACAGCATGCTGGGGTCCTTTTATATATTTGTTTTCACCAAAATTGCCTCTAATGCATCACATTGAAGTATGAGAAGGCTGACAACTAGAGACTCTCTAGAAAGTAACTTTTCCTAGACAGGTAAAACCTATGACTCCCTAGGGACATTTTCTTGAGCTTCCTTTAGGTAATCTATCAATAACTTAACAAATATAAAAGGACAAATCCATTTAGGGCAGAGGAACCCAGAAAGCTTGAAAACAACGTATAGTTGTGACACCTTCAAGCATGTCCTTCAGAAAGAAGGGAGCCTGTTGCAAAGATCAGAACATCAGTGTCACTCAGTGAAATGTGTACTGCCAAAGAGGCATTCCCCTGATGGATAGCTACTATGGCACTGAAGGCTGGAGGCAATTAGTAAGCAGCACATCGTGCAAGACAAAATTCTGTCTAAAGTGATTTGGCAAATTTCTACTGTTACAGAAAGTGGTAATGGAATGTAATGGCTACATATATCAGATTGGGTCTCAGTCATTAAGATCTCATTCCTAGGGAATAAAACACAATAAAATGGGTAGTCTTTCATCTACATAAAAGGCAAGGATAAACACTGAGGTGATTCTGCCAAGATTTACATCTGTGCTTCCAGGAAATCAAGGTATTTTTGGTTTGATGCTTAAGGTTAACAATCAATCTTCTGCGGCTATTCATGTATCATCTTTCATCTTTAAGTATTCTATAGCACTTAAAAAATAATATACAAATCAGAATCCCTGCTCACACGAGCATTCATTTCTACTCTTCACATTTTAAGAGCTCCTAGCACATGTAACAGATAAGTAATGGGCAGAAGCAACTTGATGTTTTAAGGCCAGTACAGTTTGATTTCTGCTACTGGTACTATTAAATAAACATACATACATTCAAGCTCCTGCACTAACAGGCAAATGAAACTCCCATCTGGCTCTTGGGTTTCAGCAGTGTTATTTCTCTTGATTGAACTGCAGGCTATAACCAAAATGGAAACACACTGAGATTAGGCATAAATAAAAAGACAATCGTTGATGAAAGAGTAGGGTGAACACATACATTCCTGTCCACTTTCTTGAATGTTGAACATTAGCCACTGGCAAAGAAAAATGACAGCTACTCTGATAGATCTATTATGAAAGCAACTGAGGTTGCATGGAAAAGCCTATGATGGAAGGTTAGAACTTCCAACAGTAAAGCAGGATCAAAAAACCCTCCAGTCCCTCTCTTCTATGCAATTGGTTCCTATTTCACAAACTAATGCTTTTGTGATCTCTATTGTGAGTGAGCCCCAAGGACTGCTAAATATCTACAGCCAAAAGCCATGAGGGAAGCCATGCTTCCTATGGAGATGCAAGGCACCTGCAAATGAAGGACTTGTCTACATGCAGGAAAATAGTGGTTTTAACTTTATATCAGAAGAATGAAATTATTTTCTGTTCTAAAGCATAAAACCTGGTATCACTTATAATTTTTATCTAACCAAATGGAACAGTGATACAGAGTGGAACAGAGCCTTTTTTTTTTTTTTTTTCCCCAAATGCTTCTATTTCACATGGCCAGAATATGTGAACAAGGCTCTGGGAAGCTCTAGTACGTTAGAGATGTATGAGAGGATACACAGTTCTTGAGCTGAAGGAGAATGACGCAATCCCTCCCGATCCTAACATAAAAATCTTTTAAAAGTGTAAGTCAGTCACTTGGTTAATTTAGGGACACTAACATAATATTTGTTCTTTGAGCTCCAAGTCTTTGGATTTGCTTCCTTTTTCCTTTAAAAAATCCCCTTTCCTTGAGGAGACTCCATTTATTACTCACTAGGGTGGGATCTCACTAAAAGACTTCTAGGATCAAACTCCAACCATTGTATGAAACTGTCCCACATAATTATAATATGTGATGAGAGGACAATGTTCTGAACAGCCCCACGCAATTATATGTGATGAGAGGACAATGTTCTGAACATTCTTAACCCCAGGAGTGCCATTTCTGCTCTGTGAAACAGAAGTACAAAGAGAAGAGGACACTGTATTTTACATTCCCTTTTGCATTACACATCACCGAATTTACTTATCAGAAGAATTATGAATGTTTCAAACAGGAAAAAAGTAACCTGGGATGTCTGAGTGAACAAAATCTACGCATTTTCTCCCACTTTAAAATCAGTTACAGAGCTTCTCATACTTATTCTTTCAGGCTTTAGGCAAGTGATATTCAAAAAACCTGAAGATTTCATTATGATCTCTTGTATTTTCAGTAATGGTGTGATGGAGATTAACCTCCAGGTTACAGTGAAAGCTTTCATGCCTTCTGTTTGCCATGACTAGAACTACTCTCCAGCTGCACTAGACTATTCCCTTAAATGAAACTGAAAAGTTCACACAGAAGTCTTATCATACTAAGTCAGACCATACCATACTGAACCATGCTTAACCTCCAGACACACACACACACACAGAGCCAGCCGTAGGCAAAGTCAGTGCAATCAAAATTACTGCAGATTTACAGATTTACAGCAGATATATCACTAAGGAACTGTGTGCATGCTCCTACCCTGCCACATATGCAAAGGAAATCAGGCAAGCTTTAGACTACCCTCATGGTGATTTTTGTGTTGTCATCAGTCAAGAGCATCTGATGTCCACCAGCAGGGTCTGCTGATGAGAGAACTCCTTAAGCACAGCAGCTCCAGTGGTTACATCTATCTACACCATCCTGCTCCAAGTGCTGGCAAGAGTTGGCAAGGAGGGTGTCACTGCAGTGGGCAAGGACAAGTAAAACAAGAGACTTTGCAGACAGAACCCCCCCCCCAAACCCAATGGTATGTAGGCTGCATAAAGAGGCAAAAGAAAACAACAATTAGGAAACTTGTGATAGCAATGTACTTTGTTTAAGCAGTGGGAGAAAAAAAATTAATTCTTGAACTTGTCTAGAAGACAAGAGGACTCCAAAATTTAATTGTGGTTCACTAGAGGCAGTTCTGTGATTCTGGAATAGGAAATAACATCTCCAGACTTGGATTGCTAGTCTCCACACTGCAAAATATGATATAAATAAAAGAGACTTAAAATCACCCCTTCTAATCATGATTTAAATCAGCAAGCAGGAAATGTTAATTTAATTAATCAATTCTAATCTTGCTTTGCAGCTGTACTTTTTAGTTATTTCCCTAAAGTAAGTTTCAGTCCAATGGTTGGTAATCATTAAAATCCACTGAATTGTAACTAAACTGTAAGTATACACTAAATTGGAAATCTTTTTTTAACCAGGACAGTATATCAAATCTGCGAACACTTTAAAGAAGTTCTCTGTTTTCCTATGGTACGTTTGTGGTTTTCTTTTTCTAGATTACTTTTATAACTTTATTTTATATTTTGTATTTTATTCCTGTATCAAATTCCCTTGGAATGCTAATGAAAATTCAATTACAAAGTTAATAAATAATATTTCTAAAATTAGGTATTACTTACTATGAAATGATAGATTAAGTATAGGAAAAATGTAATACTAGCTGATTTCTTAAATTAATGAAATGCTAGTCAGAGAACCGAACTGCTTGATTTCTAGTCACCATGTGAAAACTACAGATTTTGTGAACTTCCCAGTGCCTGATCAAGAGGCTCATCAGAAGTTTTGGTAGTTTTGGGATGGATGAACTAATTTGATTTTCTAATAAATTTATGCACAAATCATTATTTCAAAAGGTCTGCAGTCACACAAATATCACTGGATTGCTCTAGGAGACAGTAAGAAGAAACTGGCAGTGAGATCAGTGTATAAACAGATCCATTATTCCAGAAACAGTTGTCCTTTTGTGATTGTGCTTCTACATAAGGCATAGATAAGATACTGGCTCTTAGGCATTTGTAAAGAGGGATGCTAAAGAACATCACATAAATTTATTACTCATCTCACAAAAAGCTAGCCGAGTCCATACAGTATTGAATATCACTATATCAGTTTCATGGATTATAAATAGATTGGGATCATGCTGAATATTAGAGTGACACTGTGTATAAAGTATATTACTCGCACAAATTTATTCTTGCTTGCACTCAGTGTATCTTTGTTCACAGCCTCAGCCAGGAACAAGTACCTCACCAAAACAGGGCAAGATGCAGCCCAAGGGACCCTCCCAGCCTCCTCCACTGCGCAGCAAAGGGCTGTGCTGAGGCAGAAAACATCCTCCTACCGGCCAGACAGCACCAACACACAAATACAGTCATTTAAAATGCAAATGTCATTAATTTTAATTAATGATGCACCATACTTCAGTTTGAATATTTACCATTTGAGCTCAACATACTTAGTATTTTATGCCCCTGCTCTGAGCACTCAGCAAATACAAGCAGTGAAACATGTGAAGGGGCACAAGGTTACACAGGCTTACTTAATACGTGCTACTGAACAAATGTGACATAATTATTACTTCCAAAAGAATTAACTACTTTACTATGAAAAAAAAAAAAGCCCATTTTCTTTGACACATTAGTTTTATGTTGGAAATGTCAAGTGCTTTTTTATTTTCCCCCCACATGTATGCATAAGGTTTTTATTGCATTATGCAATGGGGGAGGATTCAAAACAGCTCTACAGTAATTTGTGAGAGAACATATAAACTACACCTCATCTTCAGCTTCTGCAGAGAAAATGACTGATATGAGGAAAACAAAAACAACATAACAAAGGGATTTAACAACTTCATGTTTCATGAAAGATGGATCCACCTCCAAGTTTGGAACTGTGCTGCAAAAAAACACAACCAAACAAAATAAAGCGCAGTCACAGAGCATCACCTTAAAATAAAGATTGCATATAGTTCTCTGCCTACTAACGTATTAATTAAGTGTGTGCAGAAGCAATGCAATCAGAAGCAGTCTCTGGGGCTTTTGAACATGATCCCATGGTGAAAAGGCTCTTTGGAGAATGCAACACATTGTGCTCAGGAACACATTTCATAATTATAACAGCAGAAGATCATAATTGTACACATTCTGAAAAGCAGTGATAACTGCCACCTCTCATTCTGGAGTGGGACTACTTGACTTTTTTAATTGTGCTGGATTTAAACCTCTGTGTGGGTTGCAAACCATAAACCACAAGGGACATGGCAGGATGCTGGAACACTGCCTTTGCTTTCAGGATTTTAATGTCATCACCTTGTTTATTTTCAGCTCAAAATAATGTGGTCAAAGAAAACAGAATGTTTTGCTTCTGATAATTCAAAAGCCACTCTCAGGATGGAAGTTCTGAGTTTTAATAAAGGAAAATATTCAAGTTTTAATTATCTTCAATTGTTAACTATACTTAGCAATGTTTTATCTGCACTTTCTATAGAACATTCTGCATTATTAATGGAATAGAAAATTGTATTTATAATATAAGGTACTGAAAATATGGAGAGCTTTTTGTGCACATTTAGAATTATGTATCTATAGATTCTAAACACAAAATAAAATACTACATGAGATGGAAATCTGCCAAAGCATATGTTACTCCCATTTTTTCTCAGGCACTTTCCAATTTTCCTTTTTCCCTCACAAAAAAAAATACGTATAGTAAGGTTCACACAGACACACAGAGAGAAAAATAAAAATACATCTAATACATATATCTGGTTAGGTCACATCTTGAATGTGTGCTCAATTCAGTTCTGGGCTCCACAATACAAGAAAGACATGGAGGCACTGGAGAAGAGAGAAGGGCAACAAAGTTGGGGTAGGTCCTGGAGCACAAGTCTGATGTGGAGCTGCTGAGGGAGCTGGGGATGTTTCTCCTCCTGGAGAAAAGGAAGCTGAGGAAAGCAAACCTTTCTGTTTGCTTCAAATCCCTAAAAGGAGGCTGTAGCCAGATATGGGTCAGCCTCCTCTCCAAAGTAACAAGCAATAGGAAATTGCCCTCAAGTTGCTCTCCCACGCCAGACAAGCAAGTGATGCCCACTACAGTCGCTCACCACTTGATGACCAACACCAAGCTTGTCCCCAGGTAGTAGTCAGCACCTACTGGCCAAATCCCCCATGGCCAGTTCGGGCCAGCTCTCCTGGCTGTACACTTTCCAGCTCTTGTGCACATCCTCACTGGCAGAGCACAGGATGCTGCAAGTCTTTGACTTAGGGTGAGCACTCAGGAACTTAAACATCAATGTGTAACCAACACTGTTCTTATACTAAATCCAAAACACAACACTGTACCAGCTAGTAAGATGAAAATGAACTCTATACCAGCTGAAACCAGGTCCAAAATCAAAGTAAAAAGTGAGACCTTGAGGTCCTGTCTACCAGCAGATGGGTAAGACTTAATTCAAAGAACTTCTTCTCTGTCCATCCCAGCTTTCGAAGTTGATAAATATATTTTGGGTTGAAGGAGTAGTTTTCTTAGCAAAAAAAGTTTATGACACCGAGGCTTGTAGGAAAGGTACCACGCACAACAGTGGGAAAAGCTGTAAATGCCACTTCTGGTTGACCGCCTTTGTGAGTAAATGCATTAGTAAATTTTGGTTCAAATTGTCCAATAATATTAGCACAGAAAAAGATGCTGTAGGTGAAAAGACTTCCCTTAAAACAGAACTCAAAGCAAATCTAAAATAATTCCACCATGTATCTACCTTGTTAAAATACATTCTCAGAGATGTCTCTGTCTTGCACTGATGCCCATTTTTATTTAAAGAAAAAATAAAGATGCATAACCTTTGTGTGGATTGTATAGGGAACAAGTAAAGTGACTAAACAGCAAAATACATTGTCTATCTTGTCTTGTACTGAAGAAGTGACTGGAATTCCTAATGAAGTTCAGCACACCTCTCTCTTCCATATGCTCAAAATGCCCTACTTTCCTCATGGTGCTGCCTGCACTAGAAATGTCACCCATACAAACCTGCTTCTTGCACCCAGCACTCTGAACTCCTTTCCAAAAAAACTTATCTACAGCAAAAGACACTGCTTTATTCACTTGACTGTTTTTACTGCATCCTTCTATCCTTTACCTTCATGCAAACTTGAAATGAGAATAACGCACATTTGTACTCTGATCCAATGTACATGTCTCACCAGGAGTTGCTGGTATTTTTCTATGTGCTGGCATCTGGGTAATATTTTGGAAGCCTCAGGCAAACTACCTCTTAGATTTAGACATTCCTTATATATTGAAGATGTGCTTCTCCCTCAGCAGCTCAATAACTGCACTATAAAGTGTTTCTTCAGCTGTTGCCTCATAACAATTAATAAAAGTAAAAACAGATAAATGTAAGAAGAGTGAATAAAGTAACAACAAATAAAAGGTGTGCTATGCCTTTTCAGTGTCTATGGCAGTGAATTCAGAGTATGGTGTCTCTTTATCCATATAGAAATAATCCAATGAAGTGAGGTCACACTGAACAATGAATTTTAAAAATCTGTTTCTCACAAAGTACAATGAGAAGGGCTATAACTTGTTCTCTAGTGACATTTTGGCACCAGATTACCAGGTAATCTTTTCAATGCAAAACAATTCTAACCTTTCATCTTACGCTTGCAAAAATCGTTTTTTTTCTTTTCTTTTGCTGGTAGCATTCAATTAAAAAGCTTTAATATATGACACATCTTTCATGCATGCTGTATTTCCTGCATTGAATCTCATCTGTATCTGTATCCAGAGTCCTAGCACTTCAGAACATATTTAGTCAGCTGCATAAAAGCGATGACCTAGAAAGTCTGCTCTCCAAACCCAGATGGTCACAGAGCTACAGCATACACTGAAAAAAGGCAGCAAATAGGAAAAGTACTGTGTATGTTGTCACACAATGATCTTTTTGAGTGCCAGCAGTTGGGCCTGATGATCTTAAAGGTCTTTTCCAAGTAAAACAATTCTATGAGTCTCTGACACAGCCGACTTTTCACAAAATCAATGTGTTTTAACAACGAAATGCCTCATTTTTTCTCATTTAGATTTTGTTACAGAATGCTAAACAAACTTGTTTGTTAAAGAACACTAAAGTTTATGCTAGGTGTTACAATGCTGTCCAGAAATAATTTTTTTTTAATTAAAATGTCCTAGAAATTGAGTTCTCCTTCTGTTATTTGAAATAAAAGAGGGGAAATGCTTTGACACCTCCAACCACACGCATGCTATCTCTCTTGCAACAAAGAACGGATCACCTACTTTTTGTGACTACTAGTACAACTTCAAGGATCTTCACGTCCAGACGTCTTAGCAGAAAAAAACTCTAAAACATACTTAAAGTGGAGAAAAACAAAGTGGGCATGCTGTTTGTGGTGTGTGCACGTGTGGCAAGGCACAATGCTGACAGAAGCAGCTGCAGCCTGTGCTGTGAACCTCCTTCACCTTGTTGCTGAGACATTAATCAGGCTCTGCTCCTCTGCAAGGACTTCAGGATGTTTTGGTCAATGTCAATCCTGGGAAAACGAGAAATTTGCCCTTTAGTCAAACTTGCCTTGAGAGACATCTTCACCAATTATATCCAGGGGTTGTTCAGAAGGAAGCTCAAACTGTATGTTATTTGTACGAAGCTACTTGACAGCATAAAAAATGACCAATAACTCACAAAATTCCCTTCCCCATGGTTTACTGTCTCTTTATATCTTGTTCCGAAGTACTATGCAAAGCTGTAGTATTAATCATTAATCCATCTCCTAAGAGGTTACTGTGGCACTGAAGAAAGCTACCCAGCATGCTCTGAAGCTGTGCACTTGGTTCTTCATAACCCCAGAAGTAATTCTGATCAAGAGGAGTATGATGCTGGGACTCCAGGCCTAGGAAATAATTTTAGATTTTAATAGCATGAAAGCTTTGTTCTCAGCATGCCAAGGCAGAGCAGGTGAAAACCACAAAGGACATTGCTCCACTACCAGCACTGCCAGCCTGGAGAATTGTGAAACTTTGAGGTTGCTCTGATCAGAATGAGATTTATAAACAAAGGTAAGCAACAAAAGAGTTGGGGTGGGCAGATAAGGTGTCTTTTCCCTTTGAATGATTTCTGATTACAGTCTCCCAGACCTCACAACATGAAGTTCAGCAGATGTTCCCCATCCGATTTTTCAGGCCCTTCTCCACCACTAACTTCCGTCTGCACCAAAGCGGGGGTGAACTTAGCCTGTGGTGGATCTCTTACACTGCATCCACTACAAGTTCAGAGTGCTGGTGAGTGCCACCATGCTGTTTGTGGATGGTTTGTGAGATAAAAAGGTTCCTCTGGTCTCCCATAAAGAGCCTTCCCCATCACCAAGTCTTCCCCTACATGCCCTATCCCCAAGCCTTCTCTCCACGCCTGCACATGCAGCCAAAGCTGAGGCACTTGCTATGTGGCATTCCTGAAAATGTTGAACTGTGGTTTCAGGAGCCTGAAGAACAGTAGTTTGTGCAGTGTTTGGCTTTCAGCCTATACCTGCCTCCAGAACTGAATTTATCCAGGCTCTGCAGTGTCCCTCATAGCAGTAGCTAAGTGTTGACTATGTGGGTGAGCTTTAGCAGGGTATGGTTTAAAATTCTGACACACACTTCACGTGAGAATGGCAGAAGGTACACTAATGAAATTGTGTGACTATTGACCAGAAGTGAAGATGGCAAATATAACGTGAAGCTATTTGTTTTGTTGCTAGTTTTGTGAGAGGTTGACAAAGCGGAGGCTGAGATGGAAGATACGTGCCAAGCAGGACTGAAGTTGTATGTAGTGTGACTCCTTGGGCTGGTACAGAGATTCTCCCTCGTAAGACAAGTCCCTGCTGTGGAGACTTCAGGGAATTCAGAGGAAGGCTGAGGCCAACATGATCTACAAGAGCGTCAGCAGCACAGACCCCTGGAGAAGCCACAGCCTATATATACACCAACAGCTGCAGCAGAGGCAGAGCAGCCTGATCAGTTGCAGAGTCAGGAAAACCACACAGCCTCATTTCAGTAGATCACTGTGATGATATACAAAATGTGCAGTGCTTTTTGTTCACCTTTAAAGAAAGAGATTAAAGTGATCAATCTGTTCTTGGAAATGGCTAAGTGTTCCCCTTTAAGGACTGCTGAATAGCAAGCACTTGATAGAGCCCACAGCATCTGGGGAGAAAAAAATACTCAGACCCTGATTTAAAAAATGCCTGGCAATTTTATCTGCTTCAGTACCCTAGTGGCGTATGTTTGCAGTCGATTAGTCATTACAGATCACTCTGCAGCCCACATGGCAACAGTTGTTTTTTTTTAATCCAAGAACAAGGAAAATCAGTCCCAAATGGTGAAACTGAACTCTAAGTTTTTGATATCCTTATAAATATGAATCTGTCTGCTTAGTTGTAAAAAATACAGCTATATATATATATATTTAGACTATTATGATAAAAGTTAGCAGTGGTGATTAAAATAGTATTTTAAAACTGTATTATTATTCTTTTAACACAGGAAAAGAAAAAAAAAGAAACAACAATAAAAGGCCAACTAAAACCCCCACCAATTCCTGTCACTGTATTCCTCTCAGCTTTCAAATCTTACCATTTCATAGTGTCAGAAGAATATTCTTTCTCTGGACACTGTCTTACTGTGTTCTGACAGACAGTTTAAGTAATAACCAGCTATGTAAATGAAACCTTGGTAAGTCTCTCAACCATTTTTCTTCTCTGTAACCTCTTCAAAAAGATGGATGCTCCATTTTACATTTTTCATTAATGTACCAAATCACAGGAGGTTGAAAAGGTTAAAGATGTTTAATTGTTACTAGATGATAATCAGTCAGAAATTATATTCTAGCATGTAGCTGGCTGGCAAAGATGTTGTATTTTCAGACACATCCCTCCTAATTCTTCCTTTCCCTTTGGAATTTATCATTAAACTGCATTTATCTGTCCCACATGACACATACAGTCAGGAATCAATCTGAAAAGCCAAATCTGAAAGCTCCTTGCCATTTCTCATCTTCTGTGACCAAATAAGGGAAGAAACCTGCATGACTGGTGGCAGAGATCAGCTTTTCTATTTACATCATTTATACTATGACAGCCCTTGAAGGCCCTAAATGTGGACCAAGACTAATTGCTCCAGACCCAGGACAAGCAAAAAATTAAAACAAGCCGGATGCCAAAAAATATACATAATTTCACACATCTCATTCATTCCTCTCTCTTTACTGAAAGTGTTGCTAAACTGGGTCTAGAAGGGGAAATGAAGGGAGCAAAAAGAGATTTCTCATGTTGTCCTGTGATGCCCAGAAGGACATGGGAGACAGAAGGAGGGCAACAGAGATGAAGTTTTGGCAATTCCTACCCCAAAATCTCTCCCTCATTTTTTCTTGTCCTAGTCTGGAGCCACAGACCCTACCTCCCATACTGGTAGTGAGTTTCCAATCAGTTAAGTTCTTTTTCTAGAACCTTCAAAGACCCACTCACACCCTTCAGCTGAAGTCAGAATGAGAACATCTGTCCTCTCTTTAATTATAGAGCCATTCTGAAGAGATTTTTTATGTTTCTGGTTTACACATGCTTTAATGCAACTTGAGAATTGAACAGTATATTAGTATTTCTTATACAGAACAACTCTGTATCTTATTGGAAATGTTAAATGGATTGGTTAATACATTTTTGAAAGGTATTTAAATGCTGTGGCATTAAAGATTAATGTAAAAATCTGAATACAGAACAAACTGTGAGATGCTACAGTACAGACACTACAGTAATTCAGGCATCAATTTAAGTGGTAAATGGTATTTTTCGTTAACCTCACATCTGCCTTTGTTAACAAAAAAAAAAAAGATATAATAGGCACAAGATCACAATAGCCTTGAAAGTGGCAAAATATATAAAAGGTTACATAACTGGGTGGAAAAAGGATGTTTTGAAATTTTCTTTTCTCCAGATACTGAGCAATAATGCAACATCTGCAAAACTCTCTGTGACTGGGCACGAGCTCAGGTCCTTGGGCAGACTGGCAGAGGCACAGACAGGCGAAAGCTTGGGAGCTGGCACAGCACCCAGATGGCACATCCCCATAGAGAGCAGGAGCTGCCTCAGAGGTGGCAGTTCAGCCGACAGTACCAGGAAACCTGTCCTGTGGGGTTTGGGCCCTGGGGAGGCAATGAAATTCCCATGTTCCCTCTAAAAATGGAAAACGACTGGTTGTCTCAAACCACAACAGCTCTTCTTTGGTGTTGAAGCCTATGGCAGCAGGTATTGCTTCCTCCTCAAAAGCCAGCAGGCCAAGCTACAAGAGGTGATCACCACCTAAGAGTAAAGTCACAGTGAAACCTGTGAAAGCAGTCACAAAAATCTCTATTCTGGAGTCAGGTGCAGGGATAACCCATAACAGTATCACAGCAGCCTCTCGGTATGGAGCAATATAAAACCAGGCAATGGTGGAAATCAGAGGAGGACAGGTGCCTGGAGGCAAATCCCCTTGTCCCAAACCAGAGAGCTCAAAATGCAAAGTTCTCAGTGAGAACAGAGGATGGGTGAGAAAACCTGCGTAGCTGTGTCCTGCCACAGAGCAGGGACTGTAAGATGACCATGTGGCACTTTGAGCTCCCCAAAAGCTGCTGAAGATGGAGTAGCAGCAATGCCAAATGTGACTTTGACTCTGGGAGTTGACTTTGGTGATGGAGAACATTTCCACTGAATGCAGATTGTGTTTCCAAGAAAGCCAGTGCAGCAGCGTACTACATCCTTCTAAACAGTATTATTAAACTACCATAATAATCACCCTGCTCTTCAATCCAAGGTCTCAAAGCACATTACAGGCAGTAATGAAATAACTCACACATGAGCACTGTGAGGATGAAGGGGATCATTACTGCTGCTGCTCACAGTCATAAAGTCGTGCATTCAGATACGGAATCTCATTGCGAGGAGCAAGCGCACAAGTGTCACCACATACTTCACTGCCAGTTATGGGTCCAATGACAAGGATGTGTCATTGCTTTCCTGATGCTCTGTATTTTAGCCAAAGCCTAGAGACTCTTCGTAATTACAAGAGACTCAGCTTTCATTTACAAGAAACAAAATGAAAACAATCCCCAGAAAAAAGCTGTATTTGTGGATCTGAAGTTTGAAATCTGTTCAGTCTGCCCTAAACCAGAAGGCAAATGAAAACAACAAAAATGTATTTTCTTTTTGTGCTCCTGATACTCCCATTCCCTTAGGGGCCGCAATTCCTTCTTGGGGGCTGAGTCAGGCTTTCTGCCCATGTGCGGACACCAGCCTTGCACTGCTGGCATGAATTCAGCTGGCTGGGGCAATGTCTTGACCTCTGTGCAGGGAAAGCTGCTCCAAGAGACACTTCCAGATCGTGCACAAGCCTTATGGCAGAGCTAAGGAGGAGATCCAGGTCTTAATTACCCCACATTTTAGGTTAACAAGGAATTGTTAATACACAAGTGAGTTAACTGTCAGCCTGCTAGAGCAAACACTGCAACATCTTGCTGTTCCGACTTGTAGCTGAAGTTCAGAGGAGCCAAGTTCTAACTTGTGACTCTCCCCCCACTTTCCTTCGTCAACTAAAGCCAACCCCTCACTCATGATAGCTTGTTTTCCAAAAAGACAACTCCCTATGATTTGTTACATTGGCTTCTGTGCCATTAGCAAAGTGTTCCCTGTGGGTAAGGAAGCCAGCACCATCCTGTTCCTATGACAGAGGCCATGAAGTGGATAGGAGAGCACCAAGGGACAGCACAGATGCCAGTGCCTGCCACTTGGGTGAGCAAATCAGATTGCAGTGCCTAGGTGATGGCTCACACTGGACCTCTTCTGTGCTATACAACACACTGCTCATCATCTGCAGCTGATAAACCCACATTGGTTGGGCTCAGAGTGTGCACGAAACTGTGATCAGTGGGAGCAGAACAGGAACAAGCTGGAGTTCCTAAAAGCATCTGCTGTACATTCTGGAAATATCAGAACTTGGGTCTTCATCTTTTTTTTTTTTTTTTTTTTTTTTGTTGTTGTTCTTTTAATATAAACTGTGATGTTTACAAATCTTACATCTGTCTAGGTTCCTTACCCTAAAGATGCTTCCTACATATTTGGAGACACCACCAAATTTTCCATCTTTTGACTGCAAAGGAAGCATTAAAGGGGATAACTGCCCCCAAGCCAAGAAACCTTCCATCTCTAGCCATAAAAACAGCGGGGTAATTTGTCCCTGATGAAGGAGGGGGGGATAGCCAGGGTGGGTGACAAATGGCTAAACCTAACTTCCTAACCACAACAAAAAGAAATTAAGCATCTATCAGCTTACTGTAGGAGCCAGTGCCATGAGCAGTAATTTTTGTTACTTATTGTTTTATTTTACATTTTGTTTTATTACAAAATGTTTTGTTTTTTCATAACAATAACCTGGCACACCTTCTTTGCTGCACTGGCAGCTGCTGCTGCTGCTGATGTTGAGAATGTCCTCAGAGCTACTTCATACTCGCCTCTACACCTGACCTGAGGTTTTTCCTGCAAGTTTCAGACTCAAGCAGGGAGGATTCTGGAAGTCACGTTTGGACTGTGACCACAAATGGCTTCATGGAGGCAGAACAGCCTGCATTTTTCTACACATAAGTCAATGACAATATGGCACCAATTAAATCAGTGCT
>CM031857.1:36740537-36780740 GCA_018697195.1 Certhia americana | reverse complement strand
ACAATGGTTCGGCGTGCTTTTTTGACGAGGTTCTGCGCCCGTCCATGTCCCGCCTGTCCTGGGCCGCCCTAGGCGGGTGTCCTTTTTTTTTTTTTTTTGTTGCTTTTTCTTCTCCCCCTGTCCAGAAGTCAGAAGTACACCAGTTAGACACCTCAGTTGTAGGAGTAATAGGTGATTTTCTACCAGTCGCCATGACGGTGCAGAGCAGGTGACCTATAATACCCCTCTCGCCTACTAAAGCCTACCTAAAACTCTATTATCGCCCCTTGCTATAACACTGCAAAACTCTCCGCAAAAAACTCTGCTTCAGCTCCTAAACCGAAAATATCCCAAGAAGGAAAAATAAGAGGTGCTCCCACACACTATATTGGAAGGTCTAGGAAAAAAAATCACATTCATCAACAAATAAATACATAGAATTAATAGCATTACAATAGTGAATAGAACAGGAGCACGAAAATTAGTAATACAATATAGCAAAAAAAGAAATAAAAAGGAAAATAACTATCTTAAACTACTTATTTTTTCCTAAAGTCAAAGTAATAACTAAAATGCAGTGAACTTTTGAGTGGCAGAGATTTCAGATTTTTTTTCTATGTTAAATTATAATCCCTTTAAATGAAGGAGAAACACAGGGGGAAGGGTATTTCATACTCATGACATGATTTATGGTCAATATGCTGAAGGGCCATGGAAATCAGCTCCAACTGTTACTTTAGATGAGAATTTGTTTCTAATAATTTCAAATGAACCTGGCTAAATATATTTTCTCATTTCACACTCAGACAATCACTAAGGGTTCAATCCCACACCCATCTGCAGCAATGGCAAGAATCCCACTGACTTCACTGAGAGCAGGATGAACCTCTTTCCTTGAAGGTGTTACATTTATAGCCCATTTTTTCCAAAGTACACATGAGATAAAAGATTGGGGTTTTTTTGTTGTTGGGGTTTTTTTTTGGTTTTTTTAAATTATTAAATTAACAGAGGAAATGAAGTTTGGGTTCTTCTATGCTATCTCTGATGGACAAAGCCTGGTGCATGTGCCATGTGATCAGAACCAAAGCATTCAACCCAATGAGCCATGTGAGGTGACCACCAAAATCAGGGAAGAATGTATTTGCAAAGGCATCTAAAATGGACTCTCAAAAGTCACTTCTGAAAATCATTTCCAGGCACTTTTGGTGATTTCACCGGGGGTCGCTGTGTCATCTATCCTACAAATCAGTTTTGACCAAATGAAAGATTGCAACACAAAACAAGGTGTGGAAAGGATAAACTCTAGAGTAATAAGACTGTTATTCATTTAGAGTACTTTCACATCCTGACAGTTCCACGATTCCTGGGAAAGATTTATCTTGTCCTAACAAAACCATTTCTCAAATGCCATGACTCAAGCGGACCTCTAGTAAAGGCAGGGCTGAGGGCTGGGTGCCAGGCAGGAGGCAGCACCCTGCCTTTCACACCACCAACACCACGGACACAGTGATACGGGGGAGGTCTCTGGAGGCTGGGAAAAGTGATCCTGCAGTGATTCTGAAACCACAACAGCATGGAAAAACTACCAAATCTGAACAATTCAGTCTTATCTTAGGAAAAAAAGAAGTACATGTAATTTGCAATTGGCATCCAATGAATATTTCTGGCAAAGACACACTTATGAAGGGCATTTCATGGACTCTATAAATAATTTCTAAGGCACTCATAGTTTTACTTATACCTTTTCTTTTTTTAAAGGTAACTGAATATTCAAATGCACGTTTGTATTTTAAGGGTAATTTTAATTACATGCACAATTGCTAATCCATCTGTTTACTACATACTGTAAATGCCTGTCGTTCTATATGCTTGAATAATTATTGAAAATTAAATGTTGTAAACAGTCAAATTAATTTCTCTCAGCATACCAAATCGCAAGCAGGCTGCAAGATGATAAAATATTACATGCCCCCAGAAATGGAACAAGTCACTCCTACTCCACACCTCGCTGAATGTGTGTATTGATGTTTTGTAACAGATAGGCAACTTTTTAATCCAAAAATTTTAACAACAGTCTGAAAAGCTCCATTACACCTTGCTACCAGTGAGAGAGTGTCTTAAAAGGAATACGGTCTGCAATGTTTCAAGCTGTGACAGAAAAAGAAAATCATGTTTCTTATGTGAGGCAAGTTGGTGCTAATGTTTTCTTATTTTTATCCTGTTAGAATCAATATAGGAATATATATAACAAATTTTTTCTTTTGTTGATTTATTTATAACATTTCACAGCAGTAATGGTATTCAAGGAGCCCAGAGGAGAAAAACATGGGACAACACTGTATTTGAATATATATTATCCATTCCCAGAAGAGACATGGCCTCTCCTAGCTTTTTGTGCAAAATAGAGCTGTGCCATAATGCCCCTCTACTGGTATGGTGATTTTTGGCTTAAACTGTGTTCATTATGCATTAATAGGTTTTTAGTCCAGATAATCTGTTTTGTGTTCCTGGATAAAAATAGTCAGGGAATTTCACCGTTTGGCCTCTGTGTCTGGACCATAACCTCAGAATAGCACCTTTACAGCTACAACTATCCTGAGCCAGAAAAATAGGACTCTCTTTAGTCTGAATTTCCTAACTTCACTGTCTGTTATGACTTTTATCTGCAGGATAAAGAAAACCTTCATCAGAAATCCTGTCTCCGTGCAGGCACACACAAACTATGAAGCCACAACCTCTTCAATTTTTCTTGACAAATCACACAGGCAGAAATTCTTCAGCTCCCCATGGTATGGTAGTGCAAATTTTAGGTTTGAAAAAGGTCACTTGAGAACCCCAGTGATGTGATCCTTTTAGGTAGATGGATTGACACAGGATCCAGTCAGGCTTGCAAAGATATGAGAGTCCTGCTCCGAAATGTCTCACTCTGTCATTTAAGTCCCTCTGCCCACACAGGTAGACAGGTAAAGAAAACATAGGATTTTAACTCTGGTACACCTTTACATCATTACCAATGAGAAATCAAGTATCCAGAGACCTTCCTGTATCCTACTCAGGCTGTAGACAGCAAATGCCTCTATAATCTAAAATCCCTGGATCTCCAGTGTAGGAGGAAGAGATGGGGATGCTCCATTAGGTATTTTATTTTTTAACTGTGGTGAGGACAGTAGCCAGCTTTTCCACAACATAAAGAAACTTCACCTTTCAGGAGCACAGCTGGACACCATGTTTGAAAAAACTTCAGCCTTTCCAGGAGACTCTGCCCTCATGTGCCACTCAAAGAGCAGTTAAGCCCTTCTCTTGTAAGACTGCCAGTGTCTTTCTTTTCTCATGAAAACCGAGAGAGAGAGAACAGGGAAAAAGACCTCCAAACTTATGCCAATAAAGAAAACAAAAAATCCAGTTCAAATGTTTTTTTTGGCTGAAAAATCCTTAGATTAAAAAAAAAAAAAGAAAAAACCCCCAAACAATAAAAAAAAAAAAAAGAAAAGAAAAAAAAGGAGAAAAAAAAAAGGAAAAACAAAGAAAAGAAAAAAAAAAGCCAAGACTGAAACCCACTAGAACCAAGCCTTTGCAATTTGTGTTAAATTTTGGAAAAAAAAAAAATGAAAAACTGTGTCTATATATACACTCCTCAGAGAGAGGGAAGCAGGGAAATCTTTCCACAGATACAGATGCAGAACATATATCTATATCTATATCTATATCTATATCTATATCTATATCTATATCTATATATATATCTCCTGTATCCAATTTGGAGCCAATCCCTTGGCAGCCCCTCCCTGCAAGCGGCTGGTATCCGCAGCCCCAGGACAAGGCCCATGGCAGGGGGGCCAGGGCACACCAGCACCTTGCCAGCCCGTGTGCCCACTGCCCTGTTCTCTCAAAGCCTGGTCTCCACTCCTCCACACACCCAGAGTGCCCAGCAACAAACTTAGCACTGATCGATACCGCCTTGGTTTTTCTGACGCATCTCCATCTGCTTTTCCCCATCTGTTGTCTCAGGCTCCCCCTAAACTGTGGGCTTTTTCGGTGCAGCAACCATCTTTTACTCCACTTGTCCTGCCAAGCACGGCAGGGTGCTGCCTCGCGGCTGCAGCTAAGAAGGTGCCACAATATTGCAAATAAATATTTAAAAAAGGAAGTCACCGTTTCAGCTCACCAAAAGGCAGCACGGGTTTTGCTTTTCCTGATTTGAGTTCTTAGCTATGAACTATTTTTAATTGCTAAATAATTGAAATAAAAGCACTAAAGAAAATCCACAAAACCCACACATTTGTGCAAAAAAATCCCCCCCAAAACAAAAACACAAAACCAAACCCAACCTGAACCCTCACAATCCTCCTTACTTTTCTTCAATGTGCAGAAATTAAGGTATCCTGAGTATATGATTCTGAGTTGTTTTTTTTTTACCCAAAGGAACTATGAGAGGTTGAGGTGAGCATTCATGATGACAAAAGCCAACTCCATATACATAGATGGGCAAAACAGTTATGAACATGTAATACTTTGTGTCATGCACCTGCCTTTATGCAGTCCCTTCAACAAAACTTGTATTATATTCTTCATGTTTTCATCTCATTTCCTCATGTTTGTTTATAAGTGAAAATAATTCCTCTCTACAGAGGAATCTTTTCTTTTCTGAAATTTCTGTCTTCCCATTAAATCTTAATTACATTCTCAGTGCTGCACTTCTGCTGTTAATAAGACAGCCTGGTAAAGAGGTTAGGCTAATGCCTTGCAGGGAGTTTGTAAAATCCCAGCTATTTTGCACAATGACTTCAAGCAGAAAGTAGAGACAGAATTTTTGGAGGAGAGGAAATCTCCTCCTGCAGGCTGACTACAATAGAAGTTCTTGAGATACTCCCTGCTCAACATCAGGTCGCAGAAGGAGAGATGCACTGACAGATTAGAGCTAAACTTGGGAGTGGGGCATGAAGCTCCCCCCATTGCAGCTGACAAAACAAGGACTGTATCCAAATCCTGCCTATTTGCTTCTCTGATGCTGTGCATCCTTCTTAAAAGACTCTGTCCTCTGCAAGTGAATCCAACCCAAGCCGAGGGGTTTTCACACATACAAATGCAGGGCATGGGTGTATTATTGAGTCAAAGCTGCAGCTCACCTAAGAGACTACTCCAGTTAATTCTTAAGCATGTGTTTGCCTTGTTTTTCTTACCTTTAATGCATAGTGTTCCCTTAATCAGTTTGGATTACATTAGGTGTTAGAAAAAAGAAACAAAAAACCTGAGAGAAATCCCCTAAGAAATTACAGACTCACATGCAAAATATCTCAGCATCATGCATATCTAAACTGTTAATATAGTCTAACATTTTTCCATCCATGCAGCTACTTTGGGTAATCTTGTATGTGTTTATTCTCTGTTTAATTAATCTAATTCACACCTACTCAATAAATTAAATTTAGCAGCAATTATTCCTTGCGTCATTTGCAGTGCATTCCCAGGTCGTGTCTCAAGAACTGCCTCAAAGACAAAATAATACGGACAAAGAGCAGATTCTTTATCCCTGTTTGCCTCTCTAAGGAGGATCTATCTTAGTGGGCTTATAGCATTTCTTCAAAGATTTAAAAAACCTATCTCATTCTTCTATTAAAAAAAAAACTTCAAAATGTCTTTGAGCAATGACAGCACCTTCCCATTATAATAACTTTTCATGGATAAGATGGTCAAATTCTCAGGTGGCACAAACCACATAACTCAGCTTAAGATGTAGCACCACAAGTACTTGTGCTTCTTTAAGCAAGTTTTGTTTTAATACTGCACATTTTATTACACAGAGTCTGTGAATAAAACAAAGGTCAGAAAATACAAGCATATGGTGAATGGAGCAAAATTAATTATAGCCAAAATATTCTCTTGCAGAGAAGACTTACATTTATCTTTTGGGTATTGGGGCTACGTTAAAAAAAAAAGTGCATGTGCACTGCTGTTCATACACTGTTAGTAAGTTAAAATTCAGGAAATAATACTTAGTTTTCAAACCAAATCCCTTTAAGAGCTGCAAAGCTACTTGCTAATTACCATATAAATAGATCACTGCAGCACAGATTCCTTGTATGCAACTCATCTACACAAACATTAAATTTCTTTTAGAAGGCAACAAACCCACAGCATGTCATGACATTGACTCATATACACAGGAAGCAACAAGGAAATATTCCTGCACAGAAAGTACAAGTAAATGCAGTATAAAGAAAGAAAGGGCATGATTATTGGGGGTAGTGGGAGATTTGAGTGCTCTGGGTTTACTTCCTTGCCCCATGACAGCAACAGCACAAACACTTAGGCTTGTGCCTATGTAGGCTGATGGAGAAAGGGGTTGCTTCATCCACTAAAAAGAGTCAGCTCGGCCTTTATATGCCCAGGTTCCAGCACAGTCATCTGAGACTCCTTGTCCCTGTGCAAACTGCATTTCTTTCTCTCCTGTGGGTAGCCCAGGCTTGCTTTTGGGCAAGAGAGAAAGAAAGGCGGGGAAAGACTGAAAGGCACGAAGTGGTGGGCTAGCTGGAAACAGGACAGGAAATAGATTCTGCCAGGGCTCCCACATGCCCAGCTAAGTTCTGTACACAAGATATAAAACCCTGGTGCCAGGACTGCCCTGTGTTTAGCAGGGTAGGATGGGCTGGACACATGCCATAAGGCTTTGCATTACATGTGGCCATTGGCTTTGAAGGCAAATTAAGACCAAATTTTTACTGCTGGCATTGGATGAGTTAGCTGATTCCTTTGCATCAATTCTCTGCTTGTAAAAAAATTTGAAATGGTCCTATTCTACCTTACCAAGCAGCATGAAGGACTTAGCTACCACAGGGGGAGAAACCAAGTACGAACAACAAGCAAGGAAGTAGAGGCATAGTAGAAACCACATGACGATCAATGTAAAAACAAGGTTACAAGAGCATGGTCCCATGTAAAGAGTGTTTTTTAAAGATTTAACTTCAGAGCTCTTCAAGCTCTGCAGAAAGCCATGTATAATATGAAAGCTGTGATTAGGGGGCTCTTCTGATATTTAACCCCCAGATACTGCTTTATTTTTACACATGTATGTCTCCGGTTAAATTAAGCTCTGTGCATGTAGACATATGGCAGCACGATCTGTACAATTAGACAGATAAGGTCACATACTTAACTGGCAACAACACTACTAATTTCAAAGAAGTTGTGTCAGTCTTCCCAGCAAACGAAAAACACTCTCATTAACATAAGGGGTAGGGGAAAGGAGGGGAGAGTAATTTCACAGGAAATAATTATCTTTGGTATTACAGCATAACTCTGATGGAAACAGAGTCAGAAAAAGAAAAGGGGAAAAATAATACTATCAAGGGGAAAAAAAATACTATCCACTGTTAAGCTTAATTTTTGAACAGATGAGTTTAGCTGAACTGAGAGGTTATGAGACTTTGGGGGTTTAAGAGGTGCTGTCACATCCTCCTAAGAGAAGGAAGACAAAGAAGAATTTATAGTTGGTGATTACTGACATTGTTACAGCTTATACAAACACACCTGCTTTCCCAGTTGCCTTCTCTTTTTATTTCCATTTCCGAGCTTTGTTATTTTTTTTTAATACCCACATGCAGCACAGGTCAATCTAATTCTCCAAACAGGAAATATCACCATTTGTACCAATGATTGGATGTTACCTAAGAGTAAACTAGAAGTACATTCCTTGCCTCTAACTTCCAGTCCATTAGACATTTTAGAAATTGCTCACATGAGGTGAAACTCTATTCAAGCCACAAAAAGGGCCTGTTCTAAGACGGCAGTATTCACTGCACCTGAGTGAAAAGGGGAAAAATCTGGTTTAATACTGTCTGCTTGGAATTTGCAGTGTCCAACACCACAGACACCATCAGTAACTTTGATTACTGACCAAAAGATAAGCACAAGTTACTTGATTGATTACAAAGCAGTAGGAAATAAAAAGGAAAAAAGGAACCCCTCAGCTACCCCTGTCCTAAGCTTTCACTTCCTCTGGGCTAACATCCCAGCTTTATTTTCCTCCCTTGCAGGTCCCTCTCCAGACCCTTGCCCTGCACAAATGCCACACTCACAGGCTCCACACCTAAGCATCCCTAACACACCAACCTAATTCCTCCTGCCAGAGTTCAGACTTGGACCACAAGCAATTTCTGTAACACAGGGACATTTGCTGATGTTATCTCAATCATGTATGGCAGGATATGACAAGTATCCATAGCATATGCATTGTGCATAAATTTAACAGGGTTGTCGCTCAGTACTTGTGGAACAATTTCACCCAGTAAGCTCAACTGTGTGTCTGCCATTGATAGTAATTCTAACAAGAGAATTTGGCTACCTGGAAGTGAATGGAACAGCCCTAATTAAAAATCAGTGAAGGGATAGCACAACCTATTAAAAAGACAGGTGATTTCTTAAACAGTTCTGCCTATCCATGACTTCTGGAAATTTACAAATAGAGAAATTGAACTGACAGACAAGGTAGAAAAATGAGTTTCACAGCTAAGCTGATAGGCAAAGTTACTTCTGAATAGGCAGAAAATATGCTCTGCTGATGTTTTTTAAAAATAATACATGATTGATGTAATGCACAACAACATAGATTTATGATATCAGTGGCAAAATTGTTGCTGTTCCAGAACTGGTGCTGGGACAGGAAAAATGGAGCTGTCTGGTTATTGGGAAGCAACTACTTCCATCAGAAAAAACTCTGTCCCACTGGCCCTAGCCATGCTTATGCCCTTCAGACATAAATCTCTACTGAAGCAAACAGGGAATTCAGATTAAAAAATGGTGCTGCATTAAGTGAGGACACAATTGTCCAGTCAAGGCAATGAGAATACTCCTTAAACTTCTTACTGTGAAAGAGGTCTAAAGAAGTCATCATGAAGATCTAAAGAAAGGTTAAAATTTCTATAAGCCAAGTATAAATCTGCTGATTACAAAGAAATGGCATTTTTAAGAAATACTGTATCTTTAAATGCCATTTCAAAAGAGGTACTTGATACCAGAGACATCCAGCAATCTCAACCATATTCAGTGCTTCATGAATAAAAACCCTCTGCTAGCAGAAATCAGGTCTGTTCAAGAGAAATGATAAAACTAGATTTATTATTTTATTAATAGCAGCATTACTGTAGCTGCAACTGAGGTGATAGAGCTTACACCTTTATCCTCTCTACAGATAACATATACAGATTGAGAAGCAAATCACTGCCAGGGAGGAAGGGAGGAAGGAAGAGACATGCTGGCTGAGCCCAAATTTTGTCATTTTCAGTGGAATTAGTGGTCTGGCCATTAGGAAATACTTACTTAGTCTAAAATTTTTTTATATTCCTCTTCATCCTACCATTTTGGAAGTTATGCTTCTCTTTTTTTTCTTTTTTGTTTTTGTTATTTTGCATGCCTATGAATACATGACTGTGAATGCACATGTATTAATGCCAAGATGCCTGAAAAATCAATAGCTTATGTTTACGGAGCATATTTGATCTGCAAACTGTCCACTGTGAATTAATTTACAGGACAGTCACACAAGGCAAGAAAATACTCCCACTTAGACAAAACTGAAAAAAGAAGTAAGAAAAACCATGGGGTGAGGTGACTCACTCAAAGTCAAGAGAAGAATTTGTGTCCCTGCTATGCTGCAGCTCAGGATCTAATTGAAAATTTACTCTAGGGAATAAACGTGCCCTGGCAAGCAGATAGACTTGATTTACACCCTCCTCCCTATTTTTTTTTTTCTTCTCTTCTTTTTTCCTAATCATTACTATTATAATTGTTATTATGACAAACTCCTTAATGCAGGAACTTTGTCTAATATGCTGTTCAGTGCTTAGCACACTTATAGGTCCCACTGTGAGTAAGCACACAACTCCAGCATCCATGGTCTTTGATTTTCTAGCTGTTAACCCTGGACTCAAACCACTGGAAATAGGGTGTCTAGTAAAGATAAGCCATTCCAAAGCAGAAATCAAAGCTTTTAAAATGCTTCGAAGCTCAATTTTTAGCAGTGAGTGTATTAAAAAGAAGCTATTAAGAGCCACATTTTTAAATAATAGAATAGTGAAAGCAAAGAAAGTAGATCATTTAGCATGTGTTGATACAACATAAATTACAGAGAATGGAAGCCAGCTAATGTGGTAGGGAAATTACATTGTAAAAACCTGTATTAGTTATGGTCGCACATCAGTGATGAATTTATCAAGCTGGACTCTGCAACTGTTGGTGAACTCAGCAATTGTATGAACAGTGTTAAAGAGCACGCAAGGAAAGAGAGACCAATTCCTAGAAATTCACCGCTGACTGGAGAGCCTCACAATCAGTGTCTTCCCTCTGCAAGGTCCTCTCTGCTCTTGGACAGGGAAAAGACACTTAGAGGCTGAATAGCGTTGAGCTATTCATGCTATGATTTGATCTGCAGAGCTGATTATCATCATACACACAAGCTGCCAAAAACGGCTCCACGGCCAATGCACATGAGGGAGACACCCTGCAGAAGGAGCAACCAAGTGGGAGAGAACACCATCAAAATTGACCTGCAACACCATCAAAATTCAAAATAGTTTGATCACTACAGCACCTAAAACACACCCTGAAAAAAAACTGCAGGTTAGACTAAAGAAAAAAAAAAGCTAACGGCCTTCATTTACAAGATACAGAAGATCTTATTTCAGAGGAAGTTTATTAAGAGTTTAGCAGCATTGATAGAGCAGCCAAGACAGGTGAGTGTTCCCTGACCACAAGAACAGGCTGAGAAACCTAGAAACCCTCCATGACTACTGGGAAACCCTCCAGAGCTGCCCAAGGTCTGCTCTAACAGCAGCTATAGTATTTAAGTGTGATAGAAGGATAATCCCTCCTTCTATCCATTCCTGGAAATGTTTATGGCCAGGCTGCACAGGCCTCTGAGCAACTGGTCCAGTGAGAGATGTGCCTGCCCATGGAAAGGGCATTGGAACTAGATGGTCTTTAATGTTCCTTCCAATCCAAACCATTCCATGATTCTGTGATTTCTGGGCTGAGAAGAGGCACTGGGTACCCAGCATCTGCACTGCTGGCAGCCATCAGGATGTGGAGCAGCAGCGAACCACTGGATTTGTCTCAGTCTGTTAGAGAAAAGACGTGTGGGGATTTCTTGGGACAAGCCAAAGAAAAGTGGCTATAAAAATCAGGATGTATGACAGGAGGGTGAGGCACTATTTCAGTATGGCAGAGCAAATGTGGCTTTCAGACCCAGCAGGATTTTACGCCAGCTGGCTTTGTGAGTGCAAAAGCAAGCAAAGCCCAGCCTACTGAGAAGAGTAGCATTTGTACCAATTAAATTCTGACACTCACTAACCCTGTATTACCGTATATAAATATTAATACTACCTCAGTGTGAAAATATCCAGAGTCTTTCCAAATCTAGGTGCAGATGTGACAGTTCAGAGACAACTTCCAGAGGCAGAGTATTGCTGTTCTGCAAAGATGTACTGACCTACATGCAGTATTTCTAAACCTGCAAGTGTGTCCTGACTTAACCACTGCAGCAAATACAATTTCAGGGGTGCCAGGGGTCTGTTTCTGTTTAAATGGTGCCAGCAAAAGGCTAAGCAAGGTGTAAGCAGATTTTCCAGACACACAAGCATAATTTTAGAGTAAATTAATTAATAAGAATGTGCACAAGAGTGAAATTTGGTCTGCTGGCATGTTAGTTAAAGAATCTCTTAAGTAATCTACATTAGACTGAAGAGAAGCTTACTGGGTTTGTTCAAAATATGCTAACACTAAACAAAATAATGCAATGGCTTGAATTAAAATTTGTTTTTTCCAGAGTGCAGAAACATAACCAAATCAACACAGTAAATTACCCCAGTGCTGTGAAATTAACACCCATATACATGAAATAAAAATAAGAATTTACAGCTCTGCTCAATCAATTTTTTTTATTAACTCCGTCTTCTGTTTTATTTACCTTCTTCCACATGCCTCTCACGCCCCAATAACTGACTCGGCTGGGGCCAAATGTGGCACTCCGGGGAGCTGGTCAGCCCAGCTGCTCTGGCAGCAGCTCAGTCGTCCTCCCCATCACACACCACCCACAAAGGAGCACAACCCTGTGACCCCGTGCTCTGCCAAAGCAACCCTAAGCCCTCCCAGGCACAAAAGTCAAGCTATGAGGAAAAAGCTTGGCTCTCCCAGCAGCCACACTAGGGTTTAGGCTGTCTCGCAGCTGCTGAAGATGCTGAGCTCCAGGAATGCCTCCCTTGCTGCTGTGTGTATACACAGCTGGGAAACAAATGCCCAGGGGAATGCCTTCCCCTGTAGTCATGCAATCCCTAGAGTCACCTCAACTTTTTGAAAAACATGTTTCCTACTCCCCTCACAAGACTGTGCTTTGCAATAGATTCCTCTTGCCCACTATAAAGGAAAATCACAGCCTGCTGTCTTGGACCTGCTACACTTAGGCTGCAGTGTCCACCAGCTAGCAGAACAAGGCTGCCTTGTTCTCCAGTGTGAATGATTTATGGTTTCACATGTGCTCATGTGCTACATTATTCACTTAGTACTTGTACCTATGAATATCAGCTCACGAGACAGATGTGCGTACCAAGGCGCAAACTGATGCTTGGCTGTATTTTAATAAAAATATCAAGGTGAGGAAAAAAAAAAGCCTTCATGGGAGGTTGCCCACACTGCCTTTCCAATCCTGAAAAACATGGGCGGGCTGCTTATATTTCTGTCCTCTTCCCTGGAGCACCCATATAAACACCAAGTCCAAAGTAGAGGGCCCTTGCCACCATGTACATGTGCCCTTGAAGCAGAGTCAGCCCCCAGTGAGAGCATGAGCTACCCAGGGTGAATTCAGTGCCCAAATCTTACTATCAGCGACTTTTTAGAAGCTCTTCATTCCTGCAGCAGCAACTCTTCATCTCTCTAAAACCCACAGAGCAAACTGCAGGTAATAATCCTGAAAGGTCTGAAGTTTGCCTTCAAACAGATCCAAATGCACGCGATACATCTGCAGTTTGACTGCCTGAAATAGCCACCACGAGCTGTGCCAGGCTATAAAAATGAAGGAAGTGACAACTTGTCTATTAAGAGGTTTCGTCTATCTACAGAAACGGCATACAAGGAGTAATGTTGCTTCTGCTATCCAGATAATCAATCAAGAGTGTAAGAATTGGCTGCAATTATGATCCTGAATTAGAACCAGTAACAAAACCTGTACTCCCTGTGGACTGGCTTGATCAGACACATAGTGGTCCATCTGCCTCCAGAAACCCGCCTGACCTGCATGAGCTACAAGGCAGCTGAAAGTGAGCTCCAGAGGAAGGCAAACTCCACTGCTGACCTCCAAAGACAACTGAGAACATACCTATGCTCCAGCAAACTCCCCATCTCTTTTGCCTCTTCCCACCAAAAGATGCAAAAAATGCAGGATGCTGCCTTCATGTTGACTCTCAGCAGTGGATTACTCATAGAGTGAGATGTCAGTTTGCTGGCAGTGTTTAAACTTCCAAAGTGACACAGAAAATAAAAGAACCCCTTTCTCAAATGACTGTTCTTCCCCAACAGCAGGAGCATGCTCATTCAGCCCACGTATGCAGCAATCGCAGCATATTTGGGTTCACATTAAACCTTTTCATCTTGATTATACAGCATGCTGTCGCATTTAGGGCTGCTGTGCAACGCTCTACGTGAGTTACTGCTGTGCTGAATCCCAGCAAGAGTACAGGGCTGGCAGGCTACAAACCTCTTCTGTGTGTGCAGAAGTCTCCTGTACAAAACAACTGGAGTGTGAATTACTGTCATAGAGAAAACTAGTGCACTGCAGGGAGACGGCTGAAAGGAGCCTTGTCAGAGACCCCCAGGGGCACTCTCTAGGAAAATCCATTATGCTTTTATTTCTCGGACATCAGCATCCCATCAGGAGAAAGCCTTCTGATGTCAAGGCCTGGCGCTCCCCTTCAAAAAAAGGGATCTCTGCACGCACACCCTCTGTCAGCCACATCGTTTTCAAAACAAACTCAAAGAGGCCATCTCGCCCAGGTCTCATTGCTCTGTGTTTGGCACGGAGTTGGATAGAAGGGTAAATTTATCCTCTCTATGACAAATCAAAGCCAGTCACTAGCAAGGATGCTCACTGAGCACTGAGTGCAACGGGGGGCGCTTTGGGAGTTGCCCAAGCAGCAAAGTTACTCATTCTGAAGCCTTTAAGTTCTCAGACAGCTATTTCCACAGTGCAAATGAAGATTAAACACTGTCAGTGTTAACTGTGAGAATAAGATCTCACTGTTAGGGAAAAGTATCCAGCCTGCTCTCCAGAAGGACAAGGAGCCAACCCACAGCGTGTGCCACCAAGCTAGGGTGCTGCAGGGCTGCCACGTGCCCAGCCCCAGTCCTTGTCACGGGCTCACCCTGGCAGATAAGCAGGGCTGTGCTGAGCAGATTGTTCTGCGGGAGGAGCTGATGGAAGGGAAGCACAAGCATTAAACACTTTGAGTCCTAACTCTGCTACTTTGCCCAGATGGGATTTACGGGGTGGGGAGGGGGAGAAGGGATGCAGATGGAAGAGCATCTTCGGCCATTCCAAGTGTTAAAAATAAGTGAGATATGTGCCTTAGGGCTCAGCAGATTGAACATAGTGATTATATATTCTCCATAATTCTTCACCTGGGCTTATGCCTGTGAAGATCCTGACCCCTTCTTATGCCACACATTGCAATAGGATTGCCCAACCAAATGTTGAAAACCTATTTAGTGAACATCATTTCCATACACAAAATTAAAAATGTTCCCTCTCATGTCTATTCCATCTAGTTTTTTAGCTATTTAGAAATTTGCAGAAGATATAAATAGACTTTAAAAAAAAAAAATCAAAACCCCAGAACAAAACCAGGAGCATGAAAACAAGCAGGCGCACTATGTGAATTCTCTGAACTACCTTAATAAAGATCAGCATATTGATCTGAAAGATCCCCTCGACCCTCCAGCTCCAGGTCATGCTGGAGGGGTCCCCACAAGCCCAATGAGTGAGCAAAGCTGGGTACATACTGGAGTGAGGAGCACAGGCTGCCAAGCACACGTAGGCATCCAGCAGAGCATCCATGACCTCAGGCTACATCTCCTGGGGCAATTTCTTTATCAGCCTCATACAGCAAAGGCACCTAGGGTACAGACATGTGTACAGACATGTGCAGAGCGGCTCTGCATGGGTGTCATGCTCCACTGCCAGCTAACAACAGTATTTTAACTTAAAACAATCACCATCTCTGCCACACTTCGCCCACAGGCTACATTCCCAGCTGTTATACATCAGTGCAAACACATGGATTTTTTTGTTTAAAGGCCAGAGGAACGTTTAGGTCATCTAAACTACCTTTTTGTATAAAGCAAGCTGTAGAATTTAATCCACCTATTTTAATGTGGAGCCTTACTACATGTGCTGGACAGCCACCATGTCACTCACTTCAGTGGTGCTACAGCAGCTTATAAAGAATGCAACCATGCCCTGTAACCTGCAACAGCTTGAATCTGCTTCCTAGCTCTGCTCTGCAGACTCAGCGCAGCAAAGTCTCATCCCTGTAGACACAGGGAAGAGGCAACAGCCAGCAGTGATTCAGTGACCCAGGGCAGAATGACTGATGCAGTAGCACATCTGCAGTGCATCATCTGCCAGGGCATTCACACACCAATCTAAAGCAGAATGCTTCAGACACATACAAGTTGCTTTAGTCACATAAGCAACCAAGAAACAGAAGTTTGGAAAGCAAACCAGTGCACCCTGAAGGGGTGAAAGTTGATAAATATGTAAATTGCATTCTCCTGCTGCCCTGAGGCAATAGGGTCTCATTACCTGTTTTGGGATTGATTACGAAGAAGTTCTGGGGATTTCCACTTGTAATCCGGTAAGTCAGTTTTTCATTAGTGCTGGAATCAGGGTCCTGGGCTTGGATCTGAATGACAGACACATCCTTTGGGGAGTTTTCCATGACAACTGGGTAATAAATAGGCTCAGAGGTGAGAGGAGCATTGTCATTCACGTCCTCCACTTCAATGTAGACTTCAATGGTCGTGTAGAGTGGGACAACACCATGATCAGTCGCATACACCGTCAACCAGTAGGATTTGGTTGTCTCCCGGTCAAGAATATCTGCTGTGTAGATAACTCCTGCAGGAAAACAGCAAGCAGAGAATGTCATGAATAGGATCAATTAAACATCACATCTATTTTCACTTGGCAGTACATCAGAAATGTTTTCAGCACATAACAAAGGCTCCACCCATAGAAAAATTCAAGTTGTGCAACAAACGAAAACAGAAGCATGAGCTCAGGAATTGTTTTGTGAACCCAGCTCAACATCTCAATCCTTTGTCCCAAAAAAACTGAGTGGGAGGGAAGGCAAAAGGATGTCTCTTCGCAAATACTCTAAGGACACATCCATTTCTTTGCTAGAACTGCCGCTGGTGGAGTAACAGAAGACACACTATCATTTTCTGCTTTGTGATGCAAACTTACATAAACAGACAGGGTTTGTTTGGTAGGGAGGGATACAATCATTGACAATGAACTGCACAAAAAAAGTGGCTTTTCTTTTCTAGTTCCTGCCTGTATCCTTGCTAAAGAAGAAAACCTAGGAGGCAATTTAAAATTTATCCATCCAAGTTCAGAAAATAGACAGTAAATTTAAAATTGAGCTCAATCATTGCACAATGCCAAAATCCTGAATAACAAGCAAGTGAAATCTCACATAGTACCCTTAGACAATGAATATATCCCTTTTTTAGCACAGAGGAAGAAAAGGCATGGCCACTTTACCTCCTGATGTAAGAAAACATCAGTTGGTTTTCCACCTGATCCTAAGAAACAAAAGACTAAGTGTGTCTGTGTATAACAGAACAACAGAGAGGGAGCAAAGTACCAGCTCTGTGCCTGTTGGCAGCAGCCTGTGCTATGTAATGAGCTTGTGTAGAAACATTGGTGAAATATATGGTGAACTGTGATGAAAAAAGCCTGCAAGTCCAGAAGAGAAATTTCACTGCCGGGATGAGAAGAGCCCATAACAACCCATAGAAATGAATAAATAAAATCAATCCACATAGGAAAGATCGAGGAAAAAAGGATGAATATTAGTGATACTATAGAAGATGATTTATTCAGAAGACACGAGTTATTTTACATCTTTAAACAAAATTTGAAATAGAGTTCTCCCCCAGTGAGAGCACAGAAGGTTTTAGCAGATGAACCTATGTTTATGAAGCTGAATTTCACGGATACTGAGGTGATAATAAATCTATCTTCTGAGTCATTCCTTCATTTTATAACACCTGGCAATAGTTACTTTTCGTTTCTGTATTTCAGAAGGGAAGGATCATTGAACAAGCATTAGCTACTGCCAACAGGTCTGCTACACTGGTTCTTTCTTTTTCTTTTGATTTATTAAAAGATCCCAGATACAATTAATTCCTTTTGCTCAGTAAGTCTTGTTGTTTCACCTGTCAACACCACACAGCAGCTTGATAAATAAAAAGCTTTTGTTCACTTTCAGGTTTTCCACATGGAAATCCTTCCACCATCCTGGGAATAACTTCTACCATGCTCCTGAATGCTCTGCATAAAATACCTCCTTGCTGTACACCCACATATGGATATAAAGGTAGTAACCCACAAGAATACACAAGTTGCCCAAATATTTAATGGATGATTCCACACAGGTGTGGATGACATCCATCCAGAGGGATATCAAATGCCAGCTTCATAAGAGGTGTTAACCCTTGAGACTAATGATGGTATTTGGTCATCAACACTGCTTCTTCATCACTATGGCATAAATGAAAAGAGGCTGACAGAGCTGACACCAGGAACTGCAAAATATTCCCTGGGCAGTCCACAGATAGGTTCTCATTCACTTTAGCTGAGAGAAAGGGGGGAAATATCCTTGGATAAAATCACAATACATTCAGAAAACACACCACTTACTTCAAATCTCATAGATATTAACAGGTACAGAAATACAAAATTTGGTTTTCAGGACCAGGAGAGAAGAAGGGAGGAGAGGCCTTTGGAAAAGCTAAGGGCTTTTCTTGGATGGATTTTGTGGTGCATTCTTTCCAGCTGCTTGCTAATTAAAAGAGAAATGTGAACAAAGTAATGACGCTTGAACTAAACAAATCAAGAAGCAATACCAGCAGAAATCATGAAAATTTCAAAGGGAGTAAAAACCAAAATGTTCCAAGATTTTGCAGACACATTTCTGAATTAGACAGATAAAACAGATGTTCTCATCCACTGGGATGCTACACCATGGAGACAATACTGCGTTTTCACATGAGATAGCTGAAATCCAACCACACATTTGTGAGCCAGCTCTTTCAGTCACCCTCATCTGGATTTCAGAGTATCCATGAAGGCCTGGAGCCAGCGCTACCTGAGGCACAGGGCAGCCTCAGAAATAAAGCCAGCCAACAATCCAAAAAGCAGTGCCACCAATATGCTCACCACTGCATTCCTCCAATTTCAGAAATTCCAGAAATTCCAAGTACATATACCCCATGCAATCCACCAAACACCACGTGCATTACAAACACTGTAAGTGAAAAATAACAACAGAGTGCACTAGTTGCTGATTAAAATCCTCAGCACATTTACATGTAAATTAAGTGCAGCCCTTGGGCTCGGCAATGTGCCAGCAATGTGAAGGTTGTGTGCTTGATTCTCTTTAAGGCTTCTTTTCCCTCTTTCCCTGGGAAAATAATAGGATAATGTTTTCAGCATAGCTCCTGTTATTGGACGCAATGAGACACAGCATTATGAAGGACGAAGGTTATTAAAAAAAAAACAACAAAAAACCAACTATTAAAGTGGAGAAAGAATTGGCAAACTGTATTTCCCTCTTTCCTCTCCCACCGATTTACTGTACATTTGTCACCAGACCACTTCAAATGATGTGGTCCACCCAAAAAATATCTGAAATTCATGTATTTACTGTCATGATGAGAAACTTGAGAGGCTCTCAAAACAAAAGGGAATTGGAGAAAACCATTATTTCTTTCATCACCTCTTTCTTGCCCCCTGTTTGTTTACTTTACATATTTGACAGTACTGTGTATATAGGTAGTGTGATGGATGGACCTGCCACTGCTCTTTAAGAGAATGTTTACTGGAGCTGTCAGCCTGGCTGTTTACATAGGTGCCCATCGCCATGGATATCTGCTACACACATACGTTCCTCCTAAAAGTCAGATCATCCTTCATGAATACCCTCAATAGCACAAACACTGAAAGGAGTTCAATTCTGTTTAGTTTTTTCAAGGCAAGATTAAAAGACAACTTGGTGGTCTGTAAGAAGCTGTGCATGGAAAAGTCAGAAGAGAGTAACAAAGCTCTTTAATCTAGCTGAGAAAAGCAAACTGAGGCCTGATGGCTGGAAGTCAATGGCAGAAAAAGCAGAGTGCAAATATTAAACAAGGAGGATATCTGGCAGGAGCAACTGCTTGTCAGGGACAGGCCAAAATCTCCCATCATTTGGCACCTTGGTACTGAGACCAGACAAGAGAACCCATTCTTCTACCCAAGTTACTGGCTTAGCTGCAGAAACTAATGTAGAATGTGATTTTGCTGACTGACTCACTAGCCCATGTTATAAAAGTTGCCAGCAGAAGCAGCCATACCCTCAGCACACAGTGAAAAGGTATGGGGAAAGAAGACTGACTAGGACATAACTGTGACTCTTTCAAAAACTACCACACAGAAATGCCAAATAAAAATACTTAGTTTCCTCCTTTTCAAAATACTGCAGTGGTTGTGGAGGAGGACATACTGCATCAGCTGTCAATTGAGAAGAGTGTCAGTGACAAAAGATGTTGCTTATTCTCCTCAACCCTTTTCAGGAGTACGAGCTAATTGCACAAAGGTGCATCTCAGCCTGGGAAATCGGAAAAGGTTAGATAAAGTGAATGGCCCACTTATTTCCAGAGCCTGTCCCAGGAGTGGCCATAGAGGTGGGCAGGAGCAGTGGGAGGCAGCAAAGGCAGAACATGCCCTGATCACAAGCTGCAGCACAGGATGGAAGCAACACTACATTAACACACCCCCGGATACTCCCAGCTGTTTGAGTGAAACACACCCATTCCCACCCAAAGCCAGTTCCTTGCTAGTGCAAATGTAAGGTTTAGTGGGTAAAGTCACTATAAAAATATATAACCTTCAGGGTGACTGAAGCATGCACCTTCCTGGCTTCAGACCACAGGACACCAGCAAACTCAATCAAAATGGTCCAAGGGCCATGACAGCTTCTGCCATGAAATGCTAGAAAAAAACATTTCCAGAGCCCCCATCTGCCTCTCCTCCTCCAGGTTCCAAACAAAGGGGCTCAGTGCAAACCAGCTACAAAGCAGAAGCTGGTGTGTCCCCAAATTAAAATGACAGAAATGAAGCCATCAGGAATGTCGACTAACAGGGAAGTACTCGGCTGTTACATCCCTCAAAGGAAGAAGCAAAAAAATCACTGATTCCAAAATGCTCCTAATTATTCATGATCCTTTATCAAAGACTTTGTGAGTCTCCTGGCAGTAAACACAACACCTTGGCTGTCACTGAGCTGTCAGCCAAAGGTCCTCGTTTACATTGTCTTGCTGGGAAAAAAGTAATAAATAAAAGTAGCTTGAGAAGAAAACAGTTGAATAATGAGTTTTTAATATTTTTTTCTGTCTAAAATACAGAGGAGGAAGAAAGAACTTACATGCATCATCTGGCTGCACCAAGATGAAGGCTTTACATCCACCTACCCATGCTCCTACCCCCAAGATCTGTCTGGATCCTTCTGCCATACATTGGTGCATAGGGGAGCCATGGAAAGATATGTGAGTGCAAATGCAAATGTCAGAGCTAATTCAGATTCCCTGCATTGAGCAGAGATGTGATTTCTGAAGGACACTGAGTGGAGAGCTATTGTAGGCAGGAAAAGTTTAAAAAATGCTGCAAACCCATTATTCATCAAACCACTGAATGTAAAATCAACCAAAATGTCATCATTTGTAGACAGGAATTTCTCACCCAATTAAGGAAGAATATTTATGATTTCAAGAAAATTTTTTATTATACCTAACCCATTGTTTTGTTGGGGTTTTTTTGTTTTTTTTTTAATTTAGGTCTTTCACATATAAAAGTTCTGTGTGCATGAAAGCAGAGTGCATACATCGTTTCAGAGATAATTTTATTCTTTATTTTCATTGAAAGGTAAATTGTAAATATAACCCAAAGGATTAACAGTCTTAGCATAAGGAAGACATGAACCTGAGTGTCAATGCCAGACTGATTCAGCACACTTGGAGCCACAGAAGCTAGTGGGAATCAGCATAAACCATAGATGATATTCACCCCTTTTTAAAGTCTTCTCAAGCCACGAATAACCAGGGCCAGTCCTGAATGCGGGCAGTGGTATCACATCAGCCACAATCTCAACCGGAGCATGAAGGAGACCTATCGCTCAGCCCCCGCACCGCTCGCAGCCGGCAGCTTTGAAAATCTGCCTCCTTACTCTGGTGATTAAATGCTGCTTCAACGCCTTTATTTAAGGCCCCCCGTTGTGCTAACTGTGCCCTCCTGTTTTTTGTTTTATTGCACAAATTTTGTAGGCTTTACTGCATATTAAAACACAAACTCAATTCCTATTGAAGCAAGAAGAAAAATCTCCACTGACTTAAATGGAGATTAGATCATGCCCAGGAACGAGTCCAAAAGCAATATTAACTTTGTGAGGCTATACATACCTACAACTTCCTAATGTTCTTATGTCTGGTTCAAACACAATACATATATCATAAACTGCACTTGTCAAACAATGAAAGACAGGTTACATTCCTGTCTAGGACTTAACTTCTAATTTTCTCTTTTTTGTTGATGTTTTGAATGTACAAATTTACTGTTACCTCAAAGTGCAGTTTCTGTGGTGAATATCACATCTAAGTTCCCAGAGCAGTAAAAGGGCATTAGAAAAGCCAACCCTCAGCAATGCTATTTCCAACAACACCAAGTAAGTCTGCAAATAAACCTTTTACCATAATATTACACACAACATCATGACTGTCACAACCAGCCAGAATCACGGCAAAGGACATTTACCGTGTTTATAAATGTAATATATCTGCATTCAATAGAACAGTAGGTAAATAACATTTACAACTCTGGCAGGACGCGACATGCTACTACGTGTTTCAGAAGTAAGTTCAAGTTGGCTCTTCCCAAAGGAGGGAGTACTGCTGCCACTGTGAGCAGAGTATCAGTGCACAGAGGAGCTGTAAACCACTCCAGCTCACAGAGGAAACCACCACCAGGCAATGCTTTAGATCAAACACGGCCAGCTGGGGTTGAAATCCAGCTCAGGCACACATGGAAACTCACAACTTTTAACAGCTGGAGCTGATGGTCTTTTGCAGCCTTTATGATTCTGTGATTCCTCTGTCCTCTGAGGTGTTGGCCCAGCCACAGTTAGGGATACTTGTGTGACTTAAATGCAAAGTGCAGCTGCAGTTGTGTTCTGTCAGGGCAAATGAATCAGGTACAGCCCATCAGCACAGCTTATACACTGCATGAGCCCGAGACCAGGCTAGGGAGGGTGTCCTGCCTGAGCAAGAATCCTGGCCAGCTCTGTCTCAGGCTGCAAAATGTAAAAGTAACCTAATTTAATTTACTACAGGCAGAGGGGAAGTTCAACAAACTAAAGGCAAAAGTCAAGTTCAGGTCTGACCACTCCCCTCTCAAACAAAAATAATTATTTTAAAATGCACCTTTATTTTTTAATAATCATATATGAATAAATTAATATTTATGAATGCATTAGTATTTATATATTACATATTATATATATATATTTATGTTTATATTGCACAGGAACTATGTGAATGTTGCATACTGAATTGGCAGTGCCACCCACCATAAGGACTAAGTTTTCTCTGGAGTGAGATCTCATCTCCCCAGGTGTCCCAAGGCAGGGAGGGGTTGGGAGACTGCTGCCATGAGAGCAAAAACTCCCAGTGAGGCACATTTAATGGCACTGAAACAGAAGCACATCTCAGATTAGGTGCTTGACCTTCACGGCTATTTATATTTTGAGTTTTGAGGAGAGTTTCTTCCCTTTTTATCTTGAAATGACTTAAATTCAATACTGAGTTCCTTTACTTGCTTTATTTGAGGCCGGGGGAGGCTTACAACTTCACATCAAAATGAGCTATCACTTAAATATGACATCTTCAAGGTCACTTACACATCAATTTCAGAGCAATATTCCAAACATATCATCAAGACACTGAACCAGAGGCTTAGTCAAATAAATTCTCTATCTTCTTCCACTTATGAATTAAATGAAATAAGATGTGCCAACATTTTTACCTGACTAGGCTTTATTACCATTTTTGTGCCTCCCATTACATCCCTCTACTTATTTAAAGAAATATCCATATTCACCTTGCTTTCACGTCTTTTGCTTGGAGAAAAAAAAAAAAATCTTATATGGATAAACAAAAATTACAAAATGGACAACTCTGGAAGAAATATCTGCCTTCAAAAGCACAAATACAGGAAAGAAACCTCTCATTTAATAATAATCTCTGTCAAAGCTTAACATACTCCATCATTGCCAGACAATGCAATAAAAATCAGCAGTAAAACCAGGTTGAGAGGAGTCATGAAGCTCCACTGAAGACTAAACTGCTGCCATGTTCCATTCCCTACTTGCTCCAAGTGCTTGAGAACAACGGGGCAAACCGTGATGCTGCTCTGACAAAAGGGATTTGTTGCCACCCTGCGTGGCTTGAGCCATATTGTTCAACATTTAGGAATCTGGGCTGCTACTAGCATCCATTTAGTGGTGGTAGATCCACCTTTCTCTTTGGTCTCAGAGACACAGCAAAACACAATGCCTATGTACTAAGGGAACCTTGTGCTATTCCCTGGATATGCACAGGCTCAACTTTTCAGCCAAAGGGACAAGAAAAACAAATAAAAAGCACAATTTTGTAGCTGTGGCAGGCAAAACTCAGATACCTCAAGCTTTCACAAAATCTTGCGGGAAGACCTGTGGGAACACATTCTTAAGGTAACTCAGAAGAACAACAGATGATGACATGATTTCATTCTATTGACTATGATTTTATTTTTTTTTGTTTTTTTTAAAGCACTTGTGGGTACTGCATTTCTAGCCACACATGAATTACAAACTGGGAACTCTCTTCATTATTATAGCCTCTCTGTATGTATTTTCCCTGCCTTGGATCTGTTTGTCCCTACAGCAAATGACAAGTTCTGCCTTACTTTCTGAGCACTTCTGGGACCTCAAAACCCTTACATGTCTTGTGCCCACCTCTGCAGCCTTCCCAATCAAACCAAATGTGGGAATGGTACCACCAGAAATCCTCACCAAGGATGAAAGCTGTTAACTCTCAATAATAACCTGTTTGAATGGAGGCATTTTTTTCCTCAAAGTGCCTGGCTAATGCCCAGAGTAACCCAGATTTTTCACACATCCTCTTTAGTACATTAATAAAGAGATCAAAGTCCGACCCATGTGTCCTCTGCCTGGAGGACTGGGAGGCTGTTTTAAAAAGAAGGGTTTGCTCCTGGTTATTTTAGAAATAAGATCATAAGTGCAGCAAAGCTGAAGCAGAAAGAAAGATGGAGAAAAAAGGCAAAGTATGCTCAAAAGGATTCTGATAAAAGTCCTGGCAAGGGACTTCTGTATGGGGTCTTCTTCCTTTACACAAAGATCTGCATCTTTTGTACTCCCTGAAGTAGAAGACATTGCTTTGTGAGCCTTTCTGTAAAATCTGTGCCAGTCTGCTTCAGGTGTTTTGTGCCAGTGGTGAGGGAGGAGGAGGGAAGCAGAGGCAGCTCTGCAGGGGAGCCTGGATGCTGGGGAAGGCTGCCCTGGAGAGCAAGTGATCCTGCATACTGAACAGCATCCTGGCCCAGGATGGCTGTCCAGAACAGACAAAGAATTATTGGGATATTGCAGCTAGAAAATGTCTTTCCCTTTTTAGTTATATACATTATACTGAAAACAGAGTATATGTATTTTACTGGAAAAAGAGTCATCTTCCCACTCACTCCCCCGCTCTGTCCTTCTTACTTGTTTCTTTTGGCCCACAGCAAATGAGCAACCCTATGAAAAAAGTAGTAACATTACACTGGAATCTGTCTTTATCTCTCTATCCAAACATTTACCCAGAGGAGCAGTCAAAAAGGAGAGAAAGAGTACCTCTGAAATAACTTAATAGCCATGCTGCCCCTGAACATGAACACAGCAGGAATAAGGAGTGTGATGCACAAAGCCAGCACAGGAGCATCATTTAACCTGTCCATGTTTCCTTTTCTCAGACATACAACACATGACTCTGGAGTCTGTTTTAAAAAGCATGTCGAAAAATTGGAGAAGATGAACAAAAAGAGACTCCAAAGACAGTCTTAGGAACAGAGACCATGATTTATGATAAGGGAGTTTAAGATTTCAATCTGTTAAGCTTATTAAAAAGAAGATGAAGAGGCAACTTGATTAGAAAAATCCATGTAAGGTTCATGTGGAAATATTACTGGGAAGCAAAGGGCTCTTTAATCTAACAAAATAAGGTGGAGCAACATCTAATGATTGGAAACTGAAGCCAGGAAAAATAAAATTAGCAATCAGCTTGATACTCATTATTTTTTTCTATTTTTTTTTTTTTTAAGCGGATGATTAATTCCTGGAGTAATCTCAGACATCTGCAAATGAGAGCTACAAACAGTTGAGGGAGAAACATTTCATGGCAAATGTATGCTATGGTTTAGTTAGAGAAAGATCATTTAGTAAAGATGTATAAAAGTGGTTGTAACAGACAGAGATATAAAAGGGATGAGATCAAATTATCTGGTTTTTTTTTCTGGTTTTAAGCACTACAGATCTGTGCAGCTGTTTTCTCCAAGGAGCTTTGTAAATAACAGGTTCACTGGGTGATGCTGGGCTGCTGCAGTGCTCCCAACATGCTGAGCTCCACTCCCATGGTCATTTTATGCTGTCCCAACAGCTTCACTGCCAATGCCACAATGGAGAAAAAACACATTTAATGAAAAACAGAAGCTCCCAGTATCTTCTTGCTTCGCATATGAAGACATGAAAGAAACTGAAGAGCCTGTTCTACAGACGTGCATCAGAAGAAGCACAAGTGCTGGATGTGATGACTGGTGAGCCTGAAGCAACTCCCATTGCTCCAGTCCAGGCAGAGCATCAGGTGGGAGGCACTGCAGGGATGGCAGACTGTGAACAGCTTGGTCTCAGCTTAGAAGATGCTCTCAGACAGGCAATTTTGTGGCTTTGTGAGAACAATCAATTGTCCCTTTGTTTCTCTGAGTGAAATTTCCAGTTGTATACACTTCATCGATATTGGAGCAGAACATTTCTGTTCAAAGAAGACACTTTGCATTTCACCATGAAATGCAGAATGGACACACTGATACCTAAAGTTTATCTAGACCCATTTTCAGGAATTTTCTCAGGTTCATGAAATTAAAATTTCTTCTCTATACCACATTTGCTTTGTGTACCAGGTACCACGGCATTCCACAGTAAGCATGTCAGAAGAAGAAGAAGAAAAAAAAAAAAAAAAAAAGACTTATTTTGGATCACTACTACTGCTTTAAACTGCCCAGGAGCAAAGCGTTTCAGTTTTTCTTAAGTATGCTTTTAGGTGTACTCTATCCTCTCTCCTCTAGAGATGCTGAGCAAGAGACTCACCTTTCATCCTTCTTATCCAGAGCATGTAAAAACACCTCAAGCTTCTGCTTCTGCCCTGGGCAGAAGTTTCAGCAACTGCAGCACAAAAAAAAAATTCCAGAGGGCTGCCTGGAGGCCAAAGTTTTGTTAGATCACCTGTGACATTGAGAAGATCAGGAGCAATTCTTTTGTTTGCTTCAGAAAGGACAGGAGATCTGTTTCCCTTGTTGAACATACACAACACTGTCTCTGGCAGCACTTCCAAGAACAAGAATGGTTCTAACACCCCAGACCTATTTCACTAATGGGAAATTAACCTCCACAAAGCAGTCTGCATGATCCACCTTTTGCATAGATGCAGAACCCCTGAAGGAAACCACATTAACATCATGTTTTCACTCAGTCTGGCATTCTGGATTTAACCAAGTAGGGCCACAATCCCCTGTGGATAGCTGGTAACTGATAGCTGAAAAGCTGATACCCACCAACTCACACAAAAACCCACCTTCCTTAAAAAGGTTTGTGTTGTTTGTTTTGCTGCGTTTTTAAAATGTTCTTATTTTGTTTGAAGATGATGATGTCCCCTCAACTCTTTTGAAGCTCCTTTTCTGATTTCCCAGTAACTAACCCACCAGCATACACCTTTCACCAAAAACTCCCATCTGTCTTCAAAGACTTCTCATAATTAAGCTGACTATTTCTTATATGGAACAAATATCCACAAAAATTGCCAAGTGCAACCCCGATGCTTCTAAGCACCTTTCTAATAGTAAAGTCTTAGAGACAGCTACAAGCTTTGTATGGAAGGCACCTCACCTACAGTCCTATCTGTGATTGCAAAAAGTGAAATAACTAGGATTTATTTCCATGTTGGATTTTTTCCAAATCCCCTTGAGCAACCTCACGGTACCTCCACAGGAAAAACCACACATGATCATTGAGATAGTCAGAAGTTTAATTTTCTGCCTTTCATACAGGAAATGGAGCTGGGGTTATAACACGAAACCTAGCACAGACCCTGCACAAGCAGACCATAATTACACTTCTGTTTCACTCTCCCTACTCTGTGTGATAATAAATCCAAGGTTTAAAGAGTATATGGGAATATGCCAGAGTATACTGGTGGAAAGCACCAGTTTTTTAATCTTGGGGAAGCACTAGTCTTCTATTTGTCTTCAAAAATCTTCCACAGGTAGGATATTCTTCTTTGGACAAGGGAACAGAAGGGAGAAGAAAGCTGAGACACACAAGGGACTGTGGCAAATGAGAACTGTACAATAAAAGCCTTGGCTCAGACAACTCTATCATGATTACTGGGAACAGTGCCAGTGACTCTGTGGGTGCTTCCTTTTGGCTCTGAAGAGAGAGAAGCAAGTAAATGTGCCCTGGCTGCAGCACTCCAAAGTATAACCTTTCATGTAAGACATAAAGGTCAGCCCTTATCCCACCAGAGTCTTCTAAAGTCATGGCACTTCCTACCTGCTTTACCTGTTCATGGTTCTAGGAGATGTTGTGGCTCTACTCACATCACTGGGAAGCCAAGTGGGCAGTCTGGCACTAAAGGGGTGCCAAGACTTCAGCATCCACCCAGATGTTCCCTTACTATTCAGGGCAAGGCTCAGATGCAGTCTGTAGGAGTAAGTATTGCCCTCCCCAGGTGGTGTACATGTACATGCACATAAACTGCAGCAGCTCAGTTTTAAAGTGTTTTATGATGAGAGGAACTAAGCTCCCTAAACAGACAGGGAAAGTGAGCGTCCCAACAAAGTAAATAATAAAATGCTGAAGTACCAATACATGCTGTGTGATCCCTTGAAAGAAACCACAAGCATGAGCCCTAATGAAATAAGGCACAGGAAATAAGGGCTTAGCTGTGGTCACAACACTTACGTGCTCATTATGCACTGCAGCAACTTCTATCACTTTACCACATTTAATCATCATGATGAAATGTTGTATATATGCACAGACAAGTATTGTATGTATAAAAACACACATACATACACACTCACAGATACATATTATCCAAAAGAAAGGGGGAAAAGGAAAGGTGATTTATTTTATTTTCTGTAAATGGCCAGACATAAATGCATAGGATGCTTTCTCTGGATGGATTGCCTTGCAAATCTATCACTGTATGCAGTTAAATCTATCATTGGAAGCTTTCATAAACGGTTAGCATTTGAATCTGATTTGTGAGCATTTCAGCTTTTAAAAATATACGTGTATTTTATGCTTTTAGTTCTTGAACACTCAGTAATACCAGTGTGGGCTTTGCCTAGGGCTAATTGATAGGCTGCACTTATGAAAAGTCTATTTGTCTATTTATACACCATTTTGAAATGGAGATTATATTTTCACTGTTTGAAATGCATCAGTTTGAGCAAATCATAAAATAGAATGTAATTATTTATTTATAATACAACTTTGCTGACTGGGAAAGCAATAAACCCTATCAAACAAAACCCAGGAAATTATCCCTGATCCAAGAGCGGAAGCATGGCTCTCCCTAATTAAGTTTCCTTTGCTCTTATCTTCTCAAGATCCCTTAGATTGTTTTCCAATTTTCATTTCCATTTCTTCCATTAAATGCTTCTAACCCATGACCTCTATTTACTGCCATCCATTTATCTTCCATTCTTAATTGATATGCAACATGTCCACTTGTCCAGCACTGAGCACTAAAACTCTGACAGCACGCTTGACAGGTACTGGCTTCTTCAGGAAAGCTTAGCTGGGGAAGTGCAGTTCAAAACTTGATTCTTGAACAGGTAAGTCTGTTTCATTAAACTTGTTTACCTTATAAACATACTGTGGTGAGGACCAAAACCCCAATAAAAATAGCAATATCTTTGGTTTTATTTGCTTCTACTGCTACCGGATGGAATTGAATTCATCTTGACCCTGGGAGGGTACAAGGTAATAGGGCCAGTGGGAAGAAAACATATAAAACAGCTTTCAGCAGTCAGTCATTTTTTACTTTCAGTTTTAAATGTGATGGTTTGCAATCAAACTCTCTCCCGCAAGACCCAGTGTACAGGAATTTTTGAAGGATGGTATTCCTAAGAAAATACCTAGACTTTATACAACATCACTTCAAGAACTTTTGACAAACATTAATAAACTACCAGTAGCCAGGTGCTTCTGCACCTATTTAACGGAGGGGTAAGCCCAGCATCAGTCAGAAATACAGCAAAAGGGAAAGAGTAAAGCTCCAGCTACCAAGCAGTCATCATAATCTCACAGAGCACTGCTAAGCTAAAGCAGGAGAGCACCAAACAGCCATATCTTAGCCTCTTGGAGCAGTAAAGTAAAATTAATACAGCACCCCAGGCTACTATTAAATTGTAAAATGCAAGAAAACATACTGTGGTCAAGGCATTCAACCTCTCAAAATAAATAGATGAATCACTTCATACTTACTCTAAACTATTAAATGTTTGCACTAGTGACACTAAGTAAAACACAAATTCGCTGAGATCCTGAAGGCCAACAAGAGGAAAATTTGTCATTCAAAACCATCATACGAGGGACTAGGCTGAAAAGCTCCATAGCCCAAATGCCTGAGTGGAGCATACTCCTACTTCATACTCCAGGGGTGCAAACTGCAAATGGTGCCAACATACCCAGATGTCTTTAATTCCAGGTTAGTGCTTGGTACTGACAGACTGATACTGGTGCCAGTCAGGCCAGGAGCAGGCTAACTGGACAGCACTAGGCTGGCTGTGCCTGAAGGCTGCCCAGCAGCAGCGCAGCCATGCTGCTGTGTGAGTGCCAGACATCTCCCCAAACACTCCCAGCATCAGTCCAAAGCTGAAAAAGGTATCTAATGAGGTAGCAGATTTCAAGGAATGTCTACAGGCAGTCAGGGGCAAGAAATATGGGCTGCTCTTACTTTTTGAAAGAAGGTGACAGGTAAACCTGCTCTTCTCCGTTTTGCAGTTGTCTCCAAAAACAGAACTGAGCAGTATTTTGCTATGTGAAGGTGCCAATTGCACACAGAACAACAATCAGGTATCTATTTATATGGCTCCCAGCTGAGCAGAATATTAAACTTTATATTACAACCATTTATAAGATACACAGTATGCTGGAATTACTGCTACTGTCTCCTTGCATCTTGATGTGTGATGGCCACAATGAATCCTACCTCAAGACTATGTCACCCACCGCCTGAATGCTCAAAGTCACACTCAAAAGCTTATGTCTGAATAGCTGCTGTCACAGGAACAAGCTGGCTGAAAGGATCTCTTAACTGGCACTGTGACCATGCCACTGAAAGGCAGCACTGAGTTTCCTTTAATCTCAATTTGTAATGCCAAGAGGAACTGTCGTATCAAGGTTTCTGATCCCAAACACTGCCAGAGGAGATCCTGGGACAACATGAAAGCATTACTCTGGCTGGTCAGTAAGTTTTAAGCAATGAACTGTGGAACACAAACCAAACTCTGAAGGAATGTTCCTTGCAAGGGACTTGAAGGCACAATCTGGAAGTAAAGCAGAGGCTGAGAATGAGGAGAGACTGTGGATGTTCACTGCAGAAGGCACCACTTTGAGGACAAAATGAGAGGGGAAACAGCAATGGTATTGCAATGACATTGGCATTCCCAGCATGAGCGTGCCTCTACTCACTACCAAACAAGCATCTGGTGCCACCTAATTAAAACACCAGTTCCAGGATATGACATCCAGCATCATGAATCAAATGAAACATCTGCTAATTCTTAAAACAGACAGACAAAACAAGCCTAAAAAAGGCAAAACAAACACGCACACACATTACTAACTTTGGCACTGACATCCCAACTGAACATAAGAACCATATAAAATTCCCACATTATTAACCAGTGCATCTTCAGTTTAACTGATTGACTGTGCAAATTTACTACAACACATGTTCAGCTGCTCAATGGGCAAAAACTGGATCAGGTTTTACAAAAGTGGGCAAACATGCCTCACCGCACAGCATTGCTCTGTGGAGGGCAAACCTCCCTCGAGCTCGTGCAGTCTAATGGTGCAGGCTATTAACTCAGGTGATCAAAGGACTGGGGACTGCAGAAATCTCAATACATGGACGGCCTATTATAGCACAGTGCAGGGAGTGTTTTCCCCAGTGACAAACAGATGCTTTATTTCTGCTATAAATAATTACAGGGGTTTTTAATAGGTATACATAATCAGGCATTTACATGGTTTCCAGCAGAGAAGCAATATTAAGCTACTACGTTACAGCCATTCATAAACTGAATACAATGCTGAAATGACTTTTTATTGTCATTATTATCCAACAATCTCTACAATATGTGTTGTTACCACAGCAGTAAAATGATTAGATTCTGAGAATTGCGGGAGGTCTGTAAGTAACACCATGGAGGTAAACCCTTAGCAAAATCAACTATTTAAGAAGAACTTCAGATGGTCCCATTTTCTGAACACTGTGGGCTCCTGAAAACAGAGCAGGGACAGAGTTCATGGACTCAGTTCTGTCATCTTTTACACACATTTTTTTACACGGTTTAACCCTATCAGTGAGTGTAACCTACACATGTGAGATGACATTTCTTGAAGTGCTCCACCTCAATACTATAATAAATCTCATCAGAAATTTTGTTTATCTTTGCCTTCCCTCTTGCACAAACTTGTTCTCCACCCTGCTTGGAACTTATCTTTTTTCCTAATTCTCTACTGCAAGACTTTGCAAGCAGAGGCTGTGTTTAACCTGAATGAACTCTCTAGAATATAACCTCACCTCCGTGCCGTTGCCGATTTTCAAGCAGAATTTTGTATGACTGAAGTAATCAGAAATCAAGTGAACGGACACAAGACATTCTACATCAACTCCAGAGAACACTGGGCCAATCCATCACTAAGGGTGGAGATACACAAAGGCATCTGGAAGTGCTGCAGAAGGAAAACCCTACAGTAACCCTTAATGGCCTATTTATTCTCAGTCAAAGACAGAGTCGGGTTTTGCTTCCTCCCCCACACCTCCATGATGAAACAAATAGGAATTTCATGAAGGGATAATACACAAGCTGATTGCAGCAACTTGCAAATGAACTAGCAGGGGGTGTCTGGGAATAGACAGCAATTTTCATTCCAACCGGAATGGAAATTTCTATGTTAAAGGGTATTACTTCTGATCAGCCAGCATGGAGGAGGAAGCTGGTGCAATAAAAAATGTGAAGTTTCTAAGTGACCAGGACCAGGAAGAGAGAAGGAAAGCAACTGAGGCTGCAGCCTCGCTAAATGCTAAGATGAGAGGGATATGGAGAAGATGCAGCTGCCAAGGCAGTTGCTGAACAACACACTTCAGAGATAAGAGACACCAGCCATTCTTCGAAGTACTGTAGCTGCCAAGAGCTATTGAGAAAAGAGTGAATTGAAGGGGATAGAGGGGTCAACTGCAGTGAATATGAAAACAAGTCAAGGCCAAGGACAGGCATGACGCTTTGGGATTTGGCCAGGAGGTGATAATTTGTGCGTTTAGTCAACTGCAATCTCAGTGGAGTAGAGAGGGCAAAAACTCTGAAAGATAGAGTTGGCAGAGGGAAGATGAAGGCAGCCAGAATACAGAGGAGGAATAAGGAGCTTGGGTAGGAGAGAAAAGGCGAAGGGGCGCCTGGCAGCAGCAGATATGCTTGGAGAATTGTGGGATTCTCCCTGTGCACGGACACAAAGGCGGAACCGAAAGTTGAAGGGATGCCAAGAAAGAAAATAGGGTTAAGAGAGGTGGCAGGAAAAGCAGTGAATAAAGGTCACTAGGGATTGAAGGAGGAGCAAGTCAAAAGTGGGAAGAATGAGGATTGTCTATTGTGGGTCTCACATGAAAGAGCTAAGAAAAAGGATTTCTATCCCAAAGCACCAGCGGTTGTTGCTCCTGTGCCACGAGGAAGAGCTGTGCCATCCCACTGCATCTTCCTCAGCTGATCCTCTGAGGCTCATGTATGCCTGCAGTTTGGGAAATGGGGTACCAGAATCTCTCAAGGAAAAAAGGGATCCTTTCACATATTCTGTTCTAAAATATAAATTAGATTTATATAGCATCTGGGTTAAACAAGGTATAGTATATCCTTATCTCCCTATACCTTCTAGTTTAAGCTCTGTCAGGCTATAAGAAGCAATGACATTGATTCGCTTTCATTTGCACTTACTACACTCACAGAGGCGTAACACACACCAGTCCTGAGAAGTCTATTTACCTCATTTTCCATTAAGACCACAGCAATAACCTCTAAGCAAATGTTGCATGAAATCACAATGCCATTCACATCAATGCTGAATCTCTCGTGCCTCTGAAAAAAATCCAGATCTCACCCTCTAGTTTTAAAAGTCTCCTGTAAGGACAGCTATAAAACTTCTCCACTGGTCATATCATCAACCAGATCCCCGTTTTCAGTGGACATATTTATTATCAACCTTTGGATACAATTTCTTATGCTATTTACAGAAGAGAAAAACACGTCCTGACAGTTTATAGGGGAAAAAGAGTGTTATGATTAGACAAGGACAACGCCATTACAACCACAATTACAACAAAGCTGTACTTACTGACCCCAGTAACAAAGGAAGAGTTGGAGGGAAATTCTGTGTAATATTTTATATCCGGAACTAATTAAAGATATCATTCCCCAAACAGCCAGATAGCAAACATAAGCAGTGCCTCCAGATGAAGGATTCCTATTTTGATGGTTACTGTAATGAGCACATTCCCAAAGGAAAGAACCAATAAAAAGCATCTCCTATCTGGAGGATGCTGAATGAAAGTTCGACTTTTCTTAATTTTACTGCAATTCCTTATTGCATCATATCAGCCTCCACCAAAGGTCTCAGTTCAATTTTTCTGTAATGAATTTGGAGACTCAAAAAAAGAATTTCATCCCAACTCAACCAGCTAAATTTCTCTCCTTTACTTAGAGTTGACAATGACTGTGAGTAAAACACCATTTTTACATCAGTCTATGCAGCTTTAATTAAAATTTATTAACTTGAGAGAAACGATCTCATCACCAACAGACATTTAGAATAAAAATGCCTTTTATTGTGTTATTAAACTGTTGCAGACGGAACCATCCCTACAGCATACTGTAGCTCAGCTACCTAGAGGCAAATCAGACTGATCTTTTCCCTTGCCCTGCCTTTCCATTCACATGAAGTGTGCCTCAGACAAAAGAAATACTACTGCCTTCTGCAAAATTTTGTACCTATGCTGATAAAAAACACCTATGTAGCTTTCTCACTTCTTGCAATTAAAAAAAGCAAATTAAAAGGGGCCAGACTGTGATGCACCAAGCCCTACACCACGTGTGCTTTGAAAGGATCTTTGGAGTCACTTACAGAAATAATAGCTGCAGCTAAGATGATCAGATGGAGAGCACATAAAAGTAAAAACATTTTTAAAAAAATACTTTCAGAAAAGTAGAATATTTAAAATGCCGACAAGTATTATGACAGTGGGTTAGGCAATAGGGAATGATGAAGGGAGTTGGAAAAATAATCTGTAGAACTGGAGAGCACCAGACTCTGAAGTCCAAACAGGAATTGATGAACACGCTGGATAGATTGGCAAGATGTTACTTGAGATGAGGGATGAAGGGAAGAGTTATTAGTGACCTGACTAGTACCTTCAATGACAAGGAAGAGACAGAATAAACTAAGAAAATCACTCACCTATTTGAGGGACTTGAAGGAATGTGATATGTGACTACAAATGAAACCAACCCAGTATAAGAGTGGTGAAGTAAAGTATATCACCAGAGCAGGAATCAGACAGGAAAGAGGGACATGACGGGAGAGAAGGTGAAAAAAATAACAGGGATTTACCAGGTTAGATGTCAGAAGAGAGCTGTGGGACCAAAGGATAGTAAGCCAGAAGAGGCAGCATGTGACCCAGATAAAACTACGATTAAAACAGAATCAGCAGTGCTCTCAGCATTGTAACACTTAAAATACAGTTTTACACATGGGGTTCCTTCATAACATTTCTCTTGCACTGGATGGAGAGGAATGGGGATCACAGACAGAGAGAAATGTCACCATCATGACCACTTACATATTTTTATTTTTTTTAAGGAGTAAAACTGAAAAAAAAACCCAGGTAGAATTGACAGAGTAATGAGAAGGTTTTTTCTCTTTGGGGGTAAAGAGACACTAGGTACTGGGTAAAAGCATAGATAGCACAGAAAAGAAGAGGCTTCCCAAAAGGGGAAGGCTCACTGGGCTGAAGTAGTTAAGATTAAGAAAAGCAGAGCCAGGAATCAAATTGCTTTGGTGAGAGAGAGAGAACATTCAAGGTGAGAGACAATACACTGGAATAGGTTATTTACCATGGCAGACTCAGTGGAGTGGGATCATTTACGAGAGCTTTGAAAAACAGTACAAACACAGCAAGCAATTACACCGCAGTAAATAAACCAGCAGCACACGTGCAAATGAGGCATCTAACAAAGCGTGCACAGCAGATACAGCCATTGCCAGGAGAGTCGATATTTGAGGGGCCCCGAGGCTGCAACAGGGATGCTGTCCCCAGCATAGGCAGAATGAAGCAAGTGCTGCCCTGCACAGCCCTTCCTCTGCTAACCTGCTGCATGCAGATAGAAATGTTAAATGCCTAAACTGGGAACAAAAAAGGATGACTTTAATTCTCTTTCTCAACACCTTGAAGATACCCTGCAGAGTTATGCAAACACTTAGTGAGTTCAGGTTGCTGATCATAAAAATCAATCCACTTCTGTTTAATGGGATTTAGCAATTAGTCACATCCTGCTTCCACTAATTTTGCATGGCTTTCTAACCATCTCTCAAACATTATTGTAAAAGCACAAATATCTGCAATATCATAAACCTTACTCCTGCAATGTGCTCCTTGTCTCACTCTTTATAGCCAGGACAGACTAAAGATGACCTGTGTCCTATACATGGATTCCTGCCTATGTATGTGCTACCAGACACAGTAAAACATCTCTTGAGTTTAGTCTCATGGAACATGGCTATTTTTACACATTATCTATTATTAACAGATCTTAAAATTCATATTTTCAGCTCGACCAAAAGTCCCCACAAGACTCCTGGCAATCTCATCGCCTGCTGTGGCTGGTAGCACTGCACAACTCACCATTCCCAGCCCTCAGCTCTTCCACTAAGAGCACACTTCTTGCCCTGATAGATTAAAAGTTGATAAAAACAACCAGGTCATCCTCTTTCAGTAAAACCTAGGCACAAACCCATAGCAACATGAGTCAAAAAAACCTGTATCTCTATCTCGAGTACAGGAGGTCACAGGTCAGAATGAAGCTGAGGATGATCCCAGGAACTCTAGACAAAATTTCCCAGTGATAAGATGAAGTTTAGAGAATTAATGATTATTAGGAATACTTATTTTATTCAGAATCCATAATTCTAATCCTTTCTGGCATGGCTGATCATGGAATGCAAACTGAAAGCATTCTAAACTTCATGGCTTCCCTGGAAGTTGAAAGTTACAGGTCTGAAAACTTCTTTTATTTCCCTGCTCATTTGAGTCTCTTTTTTATATACTGTCTCTTCCTTTGGCTGCTTAGTGTCTGGGAGATAAAACAGGATAGGTCCACACCTAGCTGAAAAGAAAACATGTAGGACTGAAAAGATGGTACTTGAAGTGACAATCCCTCAACCCTTCACTGTCCCTCTGCAAGCCCTGGCGGAACTACAGCTGTGTGGTTGCGCTGGAGCTTTTGGCAAAAGCTCACCTGTCTGAGTCAGGTGTGCAGCATTCCCCCCTCACTGCCTGCCCCCCAGAAGCATCTCCTCCTAAGGACCTGCCATTTCTACATGCACAAAGCACTTACCCACACAGCATTCCTGGAACCGCCACATTTCACGCTGCACCGCAAGGTGTCTCTAGAAATCCTCTCGCCTAAATTATCAGCACAAATGAGTGTTTGACATAAACAGGACATCTTCTACCTACTTTTTGCCCATTTATGTTCAGGCTGGTGGGGGGAACTTAACTTCTCCGATGTAAAGCATATATGCAGCTTCACTGACTGAGCTATGGAGTATCCTGTCCCTTCTTTACTCACAACCATCACTACTTTGTCAAACTGCCTGTCTCTACTGAAAAACAATCCTTATATTGATTGGCAGAGATGGGGTTTAAGGCTGGCAGGAGGATAAGCACTTCCCCACCTTAAACTCAGTGATTTTGACAAAGAAATGTGCTTGGACAGCTACAAATCTCCTTTCACAAAGTAAGTTTTCAGAATAAAATAAGCCAGTAAAGGCTTTTCACTGACAGTCACAAATAATTCCAGCAGCATAGTTATAAAGTGTCTAAAAGAAGTTTTAACCTGTCTTGAAGAACCTGTATGACATCTTTGGGCTGTCATGAGAAGGAGGAGAAATAAAAAACAGTTACAAGCATGAGGGGCTGCTTTCAGATATAGTAATAGCAGGTAGTCTTAAAAGATATACAGGAAAAAGCAGAAAAACAAAAAAAAACCCCAAACCCACAGCTCTGTGAGCCTGCCATGATGAGTTCCCAAAGCAGAGGCTACAGTAATAGGCTTCTCCAACCCAGGGGTTGGGTGAGTTGGGTATTCATCATCCCTAGGACAGAGAAATCCCACAAGAAATGAGGTGCTCATGTTCCCACATCAGCCATGTGTAGCTGTCAAGAAGTTACCACAGCATTAAACTTTTCTAACCTGAATGCAGCTGGGGAGAGGCATGCTATGGAGTGAACTGCAAATGAGCCAGGCAGTCCTAAAAATAGTAGTTTTAACCTTTCATTAACCAATCCCTCCACTCCTCCAGCTCTAAAAACCTCTCCCAGTAGAGTCTTGTCTTTGCCCCTCCAAAACATGCATCTCCATGCTGACTACTAATGTGCCACAGCCACCAAGCCACACTGAGCCTGGAACACAAACCACAACCATTCAAATCACAAGCACACAGAGAGCCTGCACTCAGGCTTATCATCGTTACTTAATCACATGTTAAACAAGCTAAGAATTAACAGTTAACACAAGAAAAAAGTTGGCTTTCCATCAAAAGCAATTATAATTAATTCCTAAGAAACGTATTTCTGGATGCCAAATCAGATGGAGGAATCAACTGGGGGATAGATACACTCCTTCCATAGCTCCACTCGAAATTCTAATTAAGAACAGAAATACAAAAGTGGTTGTGCTGGAAAGGTTAATAGAAGAGGAGGGAATCTCTAGAGACACCATGCCAGATACTCAGTCTCTCTTCTTGGCTCTTCTACACTTTTCCCTTAATAGACAGGCCCTGGAGACACAGATACACAAACACACACAAACATTCTCTAGCATTTGGATATTTTAGCAAAAGTAAGATGACCACAAAACCACGTTCTCTGCCGTACTAGACATCTTGTGGACAATGTGGCTTTGAAGTCATTGGCTCTACTGTAGTCAAAAATCAGCTGCATCAGAAAAGTTGAGCTGCTGGGGAAAGGAGAGAGAGATCAGTAACTCTGAGGATGCTGAGTGTGCAACCTAGTCCCTAAACAACAGCAGCACTGAACAATTACAGCTCAGACAATAGGAAGACAGTGTGCAGTTCAGAAGAGTGAAGAACGCTTTTCAGCTGAAAAGCTCCTTTCTTTTGCACAGATTCTGCTGAAATATTCATAAGATAAAGCAAACCTGCAAAGAAGAAAAAGCTTTCTAGATGAAACCTTCCCCAGATTAGGAGCAAAAATAAGAGGTAAATGCTTCCAACAATGTTTTTCAAAGCTAATGGTCTCCCAACAACCATGCAAAAAGAAAGCTTTGAGATATGAGAGAGGAGAAGACTTCCCTGACCTCCCTAAGATATGTTACCCTTATAAAAACCATCTAGACTAAGCTGGGTGTCCTCAGTTTGCAATTCCTGGCTAGGTTTGCTATAAACCTGACAGCAATACCTCTGAGCCATAACTACCCCTTGTATTTGAACTGCAGTTATGCCAAATACTGAGAAAAACACTTTCAAATATCACTGCTGTGAAAACCTAGGATTGCTCACCATGAATAAAAACAGCTTGATTAAAGCCAAACATTTTTGAGGACAACAAAAAACTGTTTGGGGAAAAACTATCAGAAAGATTTTTTTTTTTTTCTTAAATTTTGTTTTTTAACCACTTCTCCCATTCCTCACTGATGCAGAACACAGGAAGGAACTGAAGCATCCAAATCAACCTCTACTGCGATCTCCCAAATCCTTGTGCATACACTGCAGTCGGGAATTCTAAGGGAAGATAAAGCTTACAAAGACCTAAGAAATACTCTTCTATGCGAAAGAATCATATGACAAAGGGGTTTCTTTAAACTTCCACTTAAGATATTTTCCTCTGATGAAGAACATGCCCTGAAATATATACCATGGTCACTCAGACACTCAGACCCACCCATGAATGGTGTAGTGGTCACCTAAGCAGCTTACATTAGTTTTGTAAAAAAAAAACCACCCTTTTTTTTTTTTTTTTTTTTTTTTTTTTTTTTTTTTTTTT